>CP139509.1:327173191-327496651 GCA_021014915.2 Artemisia tridentata subsp. tridentata
TGTACATATATTCTTGTTCATATCGTATACCATGTTTGTATATAGATACATAGAAATCTCGCCAATTGTAAATAGAGAAACGTAAAACCAGAAAAACCATAAAAATTAAAAAAATTAGAAAAGACCAAAAATAGTTTCACCTAGGCATGTCTTCTGTTTATCGATAACATTTACGGACTTAGAAATGTCATTCAATAATGGCACGGGTCTTTAAATGAAGCTCGAGCAGAAGTTAAAATGGATTGTTAAAACATGTCTAAATGGTTTGCTATTACTTTAGATAGCAACCCGCGCTTCATATTGGGGAAAGCACGTCGCCAAAAAGACGGCTGTTCCTCCAACTGGGTGATGTTCACCTGGGCATGGATTACTTTATATCCATGTTTCCTGATTTGATGTACGTTTCAGTGCATCATTTCTTGTAAAAGAAGAGAAATCTTCTTTGTATAACAAATAGTTTTCATTCTATGATTCTTCTGAAAATTATTTGTGAGACACTTGGTGAATATGTGTTGTATGAAATTTGTTTATACTTGGATTATGCATAAAATTTGTCACTCAATCAACGACTACAAAACCTCACGACAGTTCTTGTTTGATGAGTTGTGGGATTAAGCGTGATTTTAGTTGAGGTTCAACTAGAATACGGGTCATTGATTGAGGGTGAGAGTGAATTCAAATTTTATATCATCAAACGGATTTATTGGTTAAATCATACTTGTTAGAAATGGTTTTGTAGTTAATGGAGAATTAGTTGAAGAGGATCTTGCTTAAATATATCAAATGACCAAGTATGTTAGTTGCTAGAAAGTTTAGGACATTATGTGCAATTTGCTTATAGTTTCCTAGCTTTATGTATCTAGAAGGTTCATTTGTGTTACTTTGGAATCCTCGTATAATCCCCAAAATGCTTTAAGACTCAAAACCTAAAAGATGTTAGAAAACCAGTTGTGTTTGATGTTTTTGAATACTCCACTGGCATTTGTATGATCTAAATGAAAGAGTTTCAAATGTTGTTTGTCTCTGCTGCTTAATGGTTGTTGATATTGTGCATATGTTCTCAGGATTCGCTTAGGTAGATTGCTATTATGTTAGAATCATGTTCCTAAGATCCTGAATTGAATATTGAAATCTGTGTGAATTGCCATGTTCATGATTGCTAATTGCTCTTCATGCTAGATAGTGGTTTGACGTAGTTCCTGATTGGGGTTTGATTATAAGATGAACTTGGTATTATAATGTGGCAAGCTGCTGAAGGGTAGCTATCTAGGAATAGTGTATCTGTATGCATGTATATCTGTGTTGATATTCTTATGCAGATTCCATAGCCAAAATGAATGTGCCAATTCCCATTCTAACCATTTGATCAGACGTTCAAACTCTATTGATTGGCTCGGAATTCACCTCAACAACAATGTCGGCAACAACAACAACAACACTTTCACCACCATCACCACTATTCATCTATTTTGGTCTCGCTAAGTGGGGATCAACGACATTTGCGAAAGATTTGTTGGTGGATGGATGATTGATATTGACTGATTCACTCAGAAAAGCGGGTGATTATATCGTCTGCACAAAAAGGTCAATATCATTTGTGTCATAATAATCAATTTGTGCAAAATGAGCAGTGAATCTCCCTCTTAGATTAAGGGGGAGCATAGTATGTTTCATCATCAGAACATGTTAAACCTGACCACATTTTCTCCCATGTTTTCTAAAGTATTTAAATCAATTGGGATCACAAATCTCAAATGGTTTGAAATTTTTGATCGGGGGAGAGAATGTGATTTAAATATGAAACCTGATGAAAATGTGATGTTTTGGACATTAAAGTAAGCTCTCCCATATGTGCTAAACTCTTTTGTATACCAAGGCACATATTGAGGGGGAGCAAAATGTTTTGGATGTGAAAGTAAGCTCTCCAGTAAGTGCTAAACTCTTTTGTATACCAATGCACTTATTGAGGGGGAGCAAAGGATTTGGCATGCATCTTGTGAGCAAGGCTCAGACTTCACCAATGAATTGACGATAGCTAAAGTCAGTAGTCGAAAGGACATGTCCTGGACGGGTAATAATTTCAAGCCAGTTTATCTGGTGATGTAAGCGTGTCTCGCAAAGGACGTGTCTGAGTAGAATATACCGATTTCGAGCGACTTTCCTTGAATGTGATCTGGACGGGTAATAATTTCAAGCTAGTTTACTAGTGATGTAAGCGTGTCTCGCGATGATCATGTTCTTGGAAAATCAATCAATTCAAAAAGTGCGAGCTCTGCCTAACATGTGCAAATTTATAAAACAATCAACCGAGCACATGTTGAGGGGGAGCATTTGAAAAATATAAAACTCTCAAGTGTTTGAAAAAATGTGTTTCAAAATCATGAACACTTTGAGAGATTTTTCAAAGATTTGGTTTATGGCAATCGTGGAAGTACACTAAAGACCGACCATTTTAATCAATGCATGGAGTTATAAGGATGGTTAGGTTAGGCTCAAGTTCCCACGATCCCGCCAGAGCCGGAGGGATCTACCCAGGGACAATCCACTAGTTAGTGTAGAAGTCCTTAGGTATGATTAAAAAGGAGAAAATTGGATAAGGGAAAAGTGCCGACTGAGATGGAGCTAGTACTGGAACAAACCCAACAAGGTGCTAGTTATGAAGTCTCGGTAAGCACTGAAGGGGTTGAAGAATGAAAAAGAATTGTAAAGATAAAGGGTGAAAAGAAATAGCCCTCCTTACAACTTAGGCAGAAACCGGGTCAATACATATGCTGTCAGAATCACTTAGTTGATTGCTGGCATTGAAGACAAAGTATCATGGACCCAGTGATACGCTGCACAACCCTCCTTAGCCACTCAAGGTCCCTCAAAGGATTCTTGTTTCAATTGTCACGGAGTTCAATACATTCCTATCGTCTCTCTCACTCCGAGTTAGATGATATTGAATAGGTGGCAGTTCTCTCCAGCCTCCGCTCACTAAATCAAAATGCACTATAGAGTCTAGAGCCACGAGATGCATAAAAAGATCTCATAGGAACACTAATTATTTCTACACTGGGTGTTCAACATTAAGGACACCAGGTGTAAACTTATGAGTCCTACGCAGATCTTAGCAATCTGCCAGAACATTTATGAGGGAATTTACATATGTAATTCTCAATGATTGAATGGAAATTCCTGCCAGGGTCAACATCAAGCAGCCCTGAAAGCAGGTCACTTCGGTAGTCCTTTGTGGATTACGCTTAGTGGTCGCGGCGGTTTTCAAACGATCTACAGTCGTGGAGTGATCTCCAGCGACTCACCTAATCGTTGATGTGCTACGGTTCGATCTTAAAAAGCCCTCTGTGGGTTTTCGATTAGGAACGGTCTTGGTAAGGATTAGAGAGAGTTTTCACACTATGCTGTTAACAATCTCGAAGTCCGAACTTGTAAGTACCGGACGTTTTATTGCTAACTGTCGTATGCAGGAACTTCTGGCGGTTGTAGCTGTTGGATGCTGTAGCTGATTAAGGTTGCAGCTGAATGCGGTTGTAGCTGATTGCTGTAAAGATGCCAATCCATCATCACATGTTCACACTTCGGTATCAACTTAATCAAGGGATTCATGATCAACCTAAAAGACCTTCAACACTGCTTCCGCAACTCTGAAGCTGAAGATCATGATCCAGAAAAGTGTGAGCATGTCTACTCAACAATCACTCCATTACCACATGATCACACTACATCATCATTGGAATTCTACATAGTCATGATCAACCTAAAGACCTTCAACACGGCTTCTGCTTACTCTGATGTTGAAGATCATGACACCAAATGGTGTGAGCATGTCGGTTCAAAGAATTACACATCACATTGAAACATACTGCTGAATGATGACATGAAGACAAAAGTTGGATGATAAATTCGAAGAATTCTCAAAGATCATCCAAGATAGAAGAACGGTCATCAAATGTACACTGCTGAATGCACAAAGTTTCAAGACAATGAAGAATCAAAGACTACGAGCTATAAAGACAAGTTCAGAAGAAAGAATGCTAGAATTCGAATTATTATTTCCGGGGTGACCTCCCTTAGGGGGAGATTGTTAGGAATATAAATATTCAGATGAAGGCTCGGTCACCCCGAGCATCTAATTAGCATTTATATAGCTCGTAGGCTTATTTATATTAGCGTAGTAATATTCATATTAGTATTAATAGTATTAGTCGTAGCTATATTTGTGGAGTGGGTCGGGGCTTTCCCCACTGTCAGCTCACTCCACAGCCCACTAGGGGCACAAATATGTAGAAGTATAAATACCCCTTCCCACACTTGGGAAGGGTTGGAACTCTTCACACATTGAATCTAACATTACCAGATTTTCTCTCAAAGAGTCTCCCTCTCTCTCTCTCTAACATCTCACTAACTCACCATGGAAATCTTGATCTTTCATGAACCAAGACCACCCGAATCATCCACACAATCAAGAAGGTTATTTCCTACAAGGATTCTTCAACTACAAATAAGAGTGTTTGGTTAAGTGTTTGGACATCCAAAAATCTTTCCTAATATCAAAAAGTTAACCATCTACAACAAATTCTCTCAACACTTGGAGGATTCTCTCCTACCACTCCCCACCATTTCTAGAGGTGTTGGGGAGTTGGTTTGGTCTTCATTAGCATGACATATAACTTGATCATTCCTACACCATAAGGTTTGATCATAGTTCACACCGAATAAATTCCATATACATCTCCAACAATCCTTATTACCAAACGCCCCTAAGTCACATACTCACAACATGGGTCAATTTCAAGGAAGTTTTGGGATGGATGATTTGTATTTTGGTAGTTTCTTTTGGTTGTAATCACATGGTTGGAATTGTAGCACTCGATGCCTTGACTCTAATGTTTGGTATTGTTTCTATTTAAATTCAATCATATTATGTCTTTGCTTATGTTGATTGTGAGAATTCCTTTGTGTGTTGTGTTACTTGTTTGATTACTATTATCTCTTTATGATTGTTTGAGGAATTATATATACTTTCGTGTGAATGATTGACTTAATAGTTGGTTAGAGAAAGTGATTGTTCTCATAAGTTTGTTTAAATGTAATTCGTATTCTAAAACTTGTTGATTAAACATTGTTGGATTTAAAGGTTGAAAAGATTTCTAATATTGTTTGATTCCAAGAAGTTGATGGCCATAATGGATTGGTATTTTATAATTGACAACTATGAGTATTCAAGTTTTTATATGAATTCGGAAATATTTAATCATGAGATTGGGTCGAAAGAACTCATAAGAACTAATGAAACTAATCGTCTTTTTCATACATTTAATCATACAAAGAGCTAGCGTAATGGGATGATGGATAGGCCGAAAGGTTTATTAACTCTTTGGGGGAGATACATGCTTAACTATTTTCAATTACTTTCACAAGTATTCTAAACCTTTACATTACTGTGAGATTTCATAGACCCTACTTTTATACGTTTTGATTTACTATTTGGGGGAGATACATGCTCAACTATATTCATTTACTTTTAATAGTACACTAAACTTTCACGGTTTACCGTTAGTCATAGCCCCACAATTTCTATCATTTAATTGTTTATTAACTCTTTGGGGGAGATACATGCTTAACTATTTTCAATTACTTTCACAAGTATTCTAAACCTTTACATTACTGTGAGATTTCATAGCCCCTACTTTTATACGTTTTGATTTACTATTTGGGGGAGATACATGCTTAGAAATACTTTACTCGCTTGATTTACATACACTATTTGTATTTACATAAATACTTGTATACAAACTTGATTTCACTATTCTTGATTTCTATTGACAACTGTGACTAGACTCGATACAAACATACACCCTGACATGGCTATGTCGGAAGACCATTAATTTGGGTGCAAACATACATCCTGACATGGCGATGTTGGAAGGCCATTTATTTGGATGATACATGATTAACATACTATGTTAGCAGGGGTTGTAAACACACAGGTTGCAAGTCTTGTATGGGCGGGGCTTGGGACTGAGTGGATTTACTATGCCTTTGCTGTGAAATCTTTATTCAAATGCTTTACTATTAAACTAAACTCTATGAAATCACCAACCGTTGGTTGACACTTTTTAGCATGTTTATCTCAGGTTAATAAGGCGATAGTGGATGCATGGATTCTAGAGTCATTTGCATACTTGGAGACTTTTATCTTTATCATTACCATTCGATACATCTTGAAAACATCTATGTAACCTTATACTTTGAATCTCTTGTTTAACTCTAATTTTAATAATTCAAATGGTAACATTTCAAAACATCTCATTTAGAGGTCATTTTCTATACCTTGATCTATATTATGAAGTAATACCCCCTTGACACTACTGTTCCGCTGCGGTAATTTGTGAGTGTTACACATTATCATTACATGATCTTTTTATAAATATACATTTAAGTTTACTTTTTTATTTTTATTTATACAAATCATTTTCATGTAAGCAAAATGTTTAATACAAAATCAACCTTCTAGATAATATCTTTCAGATTTGGAAATGAATCAAATGTGATCTTACACTTAGCAAGTATTTAACCATTTTTAATAATAAGACAAAATTAATTACTTGTTTAATTTGATGAGAATTAAGAAGATCTTGCATTGATTTGGTGAGATAAAACATAAGATAAAACTTGCGCTATCTACAAGGGGCGAATCCGTAATTTATAAAGACGGATCCTTTCGTATGGATCCGTGGATTTGTATGCTACTTGACAGCTTCCCTTTCCTATTTAAGCAAGCTATTTGCATGCATTTCAACTTACCCTTTTCCATCTTAACTCTTGCATATGAATACACTCATATCTTATTCATTGATCATTAAACCTGTCTTATATCCATTTTCAGTGATCCACAACTAACCAAATTCTTTGCAAGTGAAGAACACAAGAGACTCACAAGCTTTATGTGTTGTAGTTATTAATCTTTGTACTTATATCATTGTTGTATCATTTTATTTCACCATCATACACCAAAGTTCATAATCAAACATCAAACACCACAATAGAGATTAGGTTAGTATTTTAGTCCTCAAAATTCTTAGTGTGAAAGGTTGGTTATACCTCGATACGAACCCGATATTTAGCTTACTATCAGTAAATATTGTAAGTGATGTTGTATGGTTTTCTCCGCCAAGTATGGGAGCTTGTTGACATAGTGAAGTGAACGCTCGAGTCGGATACTTGGGCAGTGTAGTAGGGCGATGAAGGAAGATTTGTTACCGAGCCACTATAAATACTTGTGTCCTGGTTTGATCTTTTCATCATTTACTTATTGTCTTGCCTTTACTTTCATATATATATTATCATTGCTTGATTTCACAATAAGTTATCGAAACTTTAATTTTAAAACAACAAAAACTATTCAACTCCCCTTCTAGTTTTTCACAACTGGCATCAGAGTTACGTTAACCAAGATTTTTAAAATTATATTTTAAAACTTTAATCAATCTATGGATTCCAAAAACTACAAAAAAGGGCAATCTATGTAAAGACCACCACTTTTCGAAAGAGACAGTTTTATTTATTGGAAAAATAGATTTGAAACTTACGTGAAATCAAAAGACATCAATCTTCGGCATATTATCCTTGAGGGTGATTTTAAACCCAACTACACAAAGAGATGAAGTAGTTCCTTATGATCATCAATTTGACGAACTAAAAAAAAAAGAGGCTTGCTAAAAATTATGAGGCTAAAATGGTTACCTGAAAAGGATTACGAAAGAATTTTATGTGTAAACGGCTAAAGAAATTTGGGAGTCTTTAATAACTACCCATCAACGTAATTCCCAAGTCAAGGATAATAAAATTAATCTTCTAGTTCAACAATATGAAAAAAAAATTATCCTTGAATATGAAAGCATTAATAGTGAATTTGATAGATCCAATAATATTATTACTTGCTTAAAAGCTCTTGATGAAGGTTTTTCTAGCAAAAATTATGTTAGGAAATTTCGTAGGGCTTTCCATCCGAAGTGGAGGCCAAAGGTAACCGCAATTAAAGAATCAAAGGACTTGTTGTCACTACCACTAGACGAACTTATCGGCAATCTTAAGGTACACAAAGTGGTAATGGAAAATGTTGGGCTGATTAAATGGCCACTAGTCCCTGACTAGGATTTGAACATAAATCAAGCTAAGTGAAGAAGTCTCCCTGATAATGAAATCAGAGAGCCGATCAAGAAGACTCACTGACATTAAAGTCTAAGCAGCTCTAAAAAAAGTTCAAGTCTTAAGACATCGTCAAGGTTACTTGAAGTCGTGCTCTCTAGCTGATGCGGGTCAGCCAGTATTTACAAGGAACTCTAGATGAAGGGTAAGGATTATCAGGGTTGGCAATACCCTGATAATCCTTCAACTCCCTGATCGAACGAACAAAGCATAGCTCGTGTCCACTGATATTTAGGCAGGACTTTTCACTAATATGTTTAAGCGGGACAAAGTAAAGTTTAGTGATAAGTCCAATCAAGTACGAGTATGTGATTAAATTAGTGAACAGTTGTCAACATTGTTCACAAAAGCAAGGAAGGAGCGTTTCCCAATATAGAAGTATTAAATGGAAGATGTACTTTATTGTACCTCTGCAATTAGATTCTTGACACGCACCTACCTAAGCCTACTTGGATCTACCTCATACTAGTATATATAGGATTGTTGGTCAGAGTGAGAAAATGTTGCTTCATACTACATTGTTGTATTCTTTGAAGCACTCACTCCCTGATTGAACTTACAAGAATCTCCTAAGAGATTATAAGTTCACAAGCAAACTTAGAATCCTAAGTTTGCTTGTATAGAGAGTTGGTTTTACATTGTTATTCAATTTAGTGTTTTCCGCACAACACTTTGTAATTCTTTTATTCTTATCAATAAAGAATTATACGTTGAAAATTTATAATTTGTGTTGTTACTTAAATTGTTTTTAACTTATGGTTTTCGGTTAAAAGAAATTATTTTGGAACAAACAGAAAAAAAACTTCGAAATCATCAAAGGGAAGAAGGAGAAGGTAAAGTCTCTTGCATTGAAAGCCAAACATGAGTCAAGTGATGATGAAAGTTTCACTTCGGGTAGTGAAGACAAATAATATTCAATGGCGGTTAGAGACTTCAAGAAGTTTTTTTAAGAGAAGAGGAAAATACGTTAGACAGCCTCATGACAAGAAGAAATTATTTCGAAAAAGACTGGATGATAAGAAGGATAAGAATGAAAGGAAGTGCTATAGATGTGGAGACCTGAATAACCTCATCGGAGATTGTCCAAAACCACCAAGAAACAAAGACTGAAAGGCTTTTGTTGGTAGTTCTTTGAGTGATAGCGGTGAGGAAGATGATGAAAAGATCAAGAAAGAAGCGTGATAATGAGTTCCATTCCGACTCTTCTTATTATAGTGATGATAATTCTTCTATTGATGATGATGAATTGCAAAATGAGTATAATAAATTATGTGAACTTAGTCTAAAAGTGATAAACAAAAATAAGTTTTTGAAAAAAAAAGTCTTTTGGAAAATGAAATATTTGAACTAAAAGAGAAAATCGAAAGACTTGAGAAAAAAAAGCTATTGACATTGGATGTGAATCATATCAAGAACTTCGTAACGAGAATGAAATAACTAAAGAAACGCAAACCACAGTTATAAAGGAAGCTTCTAAGTTCACTAAATTTGAAAAGAGTACACATTCTTTAAAATAAATTTAAAGTATACAAAAGTCTCCTAGTGATAAAATGAGACTTGGTTTTAACAAAAATGAAGCATTAACAAATGGGACTAAACAAGTAATTTTGTTAAACCGACCAACACTTCACAGAAAACAAACGGATCCATTAAAAATGGATCCGTTGATCCATCTAGTGATGTGAATGTTGCAACCTTGACTGTAAAGCAAAATACAACTCTGAAACCAAAATTTGATGTTGTATACAAGAACAAATTAACTATTGCTAGTGAAAGTAGGGTAAAACAATTTTATAAACCATCTCCAAAGAGTGGACTAGGATTTGTAAAAACCAAACTTAGATCTAAAACACTACAACCTAGAAAAATTAATTATTCACAACCTTAATAAAAAAGCCTCAACTAAGAAGTCAACAAAACCTAAACTACTACTCACCGACATTGAACAACAACTTATTCCAATATTCTTCATGAGGATCGCGTGGAAATCAGGCAAGAGTTATCATCACGCTATAGGTTCATTAAGAATTAGTGAAGTAAAAAAGAAAGTGTTCATACTTAGAAAATGGAGCTTATAGTCCTGGCTAGTTTCTAAGTAGGTCTTTGATTTGATCTGTTCAGGATAGAAGTTCAAAGAAACCAGAGTCATGGTATGACTAGAACATTTCTACTAGAGGATAATAGTAATTAGCTAAATGTATCGAGGAGCTTAATAATTGAATAATAAGCCTATCTCAAGTCTTTCAAAGAATCAAGGTGTAGAACCCATTTGCAATACAATCAAATGATTGAGACATTTGATACTAAAAGATGTTAAATAGGAATACTAGAGTGATTGTATTTTCAGAAATCTAGATATCCGTTAGGCTCATATGCTATTAGGGTTTAGCATTTAGATTTATAAGTCAAACTACTTGAAAGATAATAGGTTTGTAGATCATGAGTGAAATCTCACTAATGTTCAAGTAAATTTGAAAAATACTTTATAAGTGGAACAGTTAACTCCAGGCTAACACTTGCTAAATAAGGATAAAAAAATGTGCGTAAAATGAAAGTCGTTTGGATGATCTAATCATTGCTCAGAGCTAAGCAATGCAAGCGAGAGCATGAGAAATTAATTTTAGATTATTTAACTAAAGAGTATACAGTATGACCGGATTTATATATCCGGAGATGATCTATGGAAACAGATAATTTCTAGTATTGCAAGATTTAATGCGAGAATCAAGATCTGGTTCAAACAGACATTGCCTTATGGCAAAATAGTTTAGCACATATAGATCTTGAGTTGTTATAAACAAATAGAGATGTCAGGTGACTTAAGAGATTTGAATGTATGTGATTTCAAATTAACAAATGTGCTACTACATCGCGATTTAAAAGTCTTGTATTGAACTTCTCAAGAACTTAGGAGAATCAGTATCAAAGAGTCACATATCTAATTTGTTAAAGAATTCCATTTTATATATTCGTAAAATGAAGTGTATCGATGAATGCTAAGTTAAAAAATGTCGTGATTTAGCTAAGTTCATAAATATCCAGTATGGAATATTGGAATAGTGGACTGAAGAATCCTCGGAAATTGTTAGTCATAAAGGTATAGTGGTGATTATTCCCATAATCTTCTAATACGAGTATAATCAATCGCCAAGGAATCAAGATAATGTCTTAGACTCCGTGAATGGAACGTGTGTTAGGATAATATGATTGTCTGAGATGGCATTTTGCAACTTTAGTTGAAAAAGACAAGAGAAGATATTTTTTTGGACCCCATGTGGTGAGATTATTTTCCTGGATTCCTTATACCCTAACCGAATCCTCCTCCTTCCTCTCATCCTAAATCATTTGAATCCCTTAGGGATTCTAACCTCGAAATCGACTGGGTCAATACCTGTGTTCCAACTGTGCATAAGATATAGCCGTAGTTATAACTGTGTAGTACTGGTGGATACCTGACACAACCAACAAAGGTGTTTCTCCCCATAAACCCTAAGTCGATTGATACAACATCCAAGAACATCAAGAAGGTGATTCCGTGCAGATAGTAGACATCAAGAAGGTGTCTACAAGGCCAATCACCACATCAACCACTATTACTATAGTACTATGCTCATAGTGAATTGTACTTTGGTCATTACTTTGTTTATTTTCATGTGAAGAGGTTCAATAATTTAAGTTATTGGTTTTCTAAAGTTGACTATCTGAATCTACATGTTGATGACGTTGCAAACATCTTGTTCTCAACCAGCATAGTGACAAAGTTCTCAAATGGCACGTTAATGAAGATTAAGTAAGAGTTAGAGCAAAGACTGAACTCGGACATGTGTTAAAAGGAAAATCGAAGGATGGATCTCGATGAAAGAAGCAAAAGGGGCAAAGTGATACAAGTCATTAAAGAAAGACTCAACTTCTGGGACTCAATGCGCAGATTTGAACAATACATCAAAAGTCAAAAGTATCAAGACAATATCATGAATGGACCTAGACCTAATCAATGATCACCCCTTAATGGAAGATTATTATGATTAAAGGAATAATCATTTCTCATAGGTCTAGGATCTTATTTATAATTATCTAATAGTTTAGATATTCACTATAATAAGAATATAAATACTCATTTTGCTTACATGTGTCTCATTTGTGTAAAGCAAACATTCTCTTTGAAACATTGATGAAAATGATTCCATGGTGAAACTCTCTCTACTTTACTCCCTCCCTCTCTAGACTTTCACTATACTATCATACATATTAAATTCACGTAATTGAATATATGCAATAAAAACTTGATGTTTAGTTTCTCTTAAATTATCAAACAAAATCAAAGATAAAAATGCTGCTAAAGTTATGAATTAATCATTAATTGAATAAATTAAAATTTCCTTCATTAAACATTAATAACATCAAAGAAATATAAAGCGTTAGATTGGCAACAATGGTTACAAGACTCCCGAAACATTCGGTTACAGTGACATCTAGTTCTCTTTAGACGGTGCTACAACTTTAGATAAATATTTGGTGGGATTCCGTTTTACAAATATACAGCGGCAATACAATGTGGAATTTGCTATTTGGTATTAAAATTGCATCAAATGTTGTTTGGTTCAATGAGACAACAATAATAATCTGGGATATCTATTTTTCTAGTACAATGAGTTTACAAGTATATGGGATAGGATAGTGGAATCTAATTTAATAAGGGGTTGCAGTGGGGTATAAAGGTGCTCTAAATGATGTTAGTGTTGGAATATGAGAGTTGGATTAGCCTAATACGACTAAAGGTGTGTGAGCCTATCGGGGCACACACGTATACACGAAGAACACGTTTATTATATATTTAATATATATATATATATATATATATATATATATATATATATATATATATATATATATATATATATATATATATATATATATATATATACACGTTTATTATATATTTAATATATATATATATATATATATATATATATATATATATATATATATATATATATATATATATATATATATATATATATATATATATATATATATATATATATATATATATATACACGTTTATTATATATTTATATATATATATATATATATATATATATATATATATATATATATATATATATATATATATATATGTTTTATATTTATTAAATGTATAATATGCTTCACGAAATAATTATTTAACGAATATACGTTAAATATAAAAGAGAGGGACTTGGATGACGGAAAACGAAACTCCCGGACCTCCCTCCAAAGTGGCCAGTTATGGAAGGATCTAGGAGGGGTGCTATGTGTCAGTTTTGGCTAACTAAAGGAGTTAAATTACAATGGCTTGTTGGACAAGTCGGGGTGCCATGTAAACACCCCTTGGCCTCATTGTTTATACGACACAAAACAATCCCTAATACACTTGACGTAATTTATTGTTTTCCCTTTTTTTCCCTTGGTCAAACAGTTGTGGCTGAAATTAACAAACCATATAGATTTGTTTTGTTTTAATTCGTACAGTGGGTATTACAACAAGAATTCCAATTCTTGTTTTTCTTCTACTGTTCCTTTTTAGTATACGCGATTCGAACATATGCTTCTTTAGTATTCGGATCATGTTTAAGCTACAACAAGAACACAAGTTTGTTAGGTTGTAAACGTGAAACAAGGACTAGCATCCTAACGTGCTTCATTTGATGTGTATTGTGTGCATCCCTTTTAATCACTAAGTTTCTTTTGCTGTTGCTTCGAGGGTTAGTTTTTCTTGTTTCCCTTTTACTTTAATTTGTTTATTATATGTGTTAATAATAATTGCTAAACTAGATCCATTATCTGCTGCGTACTCGTAGTGTTAATGGTTAACATGTGCTATATAAATCCCCACAGTGGCATCACGAGTCAACTAGTTTGGTGGTTATGGGTTACACATTTTAATAAACACGCGAAAGGGCTGCATGAAATCTAACTTAGTTTTTCGTTTTATTTTTGTTTTGACAACTATCATGCAATACTTGTCATTAATTAATAAAAAATACCTAGAAGCAAATGAATGAAAATTAATAGTTAATTAGATACATAAAATAGCATATTAAAAGTTAATTAGTTTGCCATGATAATTTTATGTGTGAATTCCGGCTATAAGACCTACGCAATCATTTTTTTTATGATGCATGTGGCGATCTAGGCACTTGATGAAAGCCTAGTGAGGGTCTTATGGTTCTCCATTTGGGGAAGACTCGTTCCAGGACTCGGATCTATATGTTTACTTGTTAATATTAATGTCATGTTTTAGTATTATGTTTTTTTTTGTGTTTTTTTGCTTTTAGCCTACATGTTTACACGCCTAAAAACCAAAAAATAAAATAAAAGAGGACTAATACCTATAACAAGATGACATTAATATGGTCTTAATTTACACGCCTAAATACCATGCTCAATTATGACCTGCTATTTTATTCGTGGAAAATTGGTTTTTGTAAAATTAAGTGACCTAAATATATTGAAACAAGTTTTTGCATGAAATTAAAAACTGGATGCTATGGACACATGGGAAGTACGGCTCACCCACTAGAACAAACTATAAGGGGGGTATAAGGTGGTGCGCACAGTCACACCTAAAGGATTTCTGGTCATATGTTTAGCGCTGACCTGGTCCTCCGCTTCCTTGTGACTTGCGAGTTCGATTGGAGCTACCGTGAACCATTATGATAACTACAATGTCATTACTAAAAAGTTTTTAAAATAAGTGCCACAAAGTTGTTTTGCATGCTTCTTTGTACATGATTTTACCACATTTATGTGTATACCCTATGTGTAAATTTTAAGTCTATGCCAACCAACCAAGAACACGTGCTTTTGGCTTGACCTCTTTGGTCAGACCTTAGGGCCATTCCAAACCCATGGCGAATTTTTTTCATTGGTCAAACTTTTGGCAATTTTTGCACGTTCTTGCTTGGTCGACTTATTTCGAGTATGCTTGGTCAGACCTTTGACCCGAGGCATAAGATGAGACTAAACATGCTCATGACATTATTACTTGCCTACTAATGTCTTGATCATTCTCATAAATCTAAGAGTTGCATTTTATGCAATTAACGCTCATCGCTTATCTCTTGCCCCACTTGTTTACACATTGGTCAGACCTTTGGTAATAAGTGGGAGGTCAAGTTGGATCTTAGTCTTAATTAGTAATTAATTAGTAATTAATTAGGTAGTTAATTCTATTAAGAATTTAATTATTGAAAATACTAATTATTTGAACTTTTAATTGTAGATGACTACCTCAGTCGGAAACAATTCGGTACTCAGGAGTTTCTTTGAGAAACAAAAACTCACTGGACCTAACTTCATTGACTGGTATCGCCAGCTTCGCATTATCCTGTCAGCTGAAGATAAGGAAAATTACTTGGAGCATCCTATTCCTGCTGCACCTGTTGCAACTCCTGGACACCCAGTCCCTCGTGAGGCTTTGGCAGCTCACACTGCTTGGGTCAAGGGATCAAAGGACATTGCTGCATTCATGCTTATGACCATGGACTTAGAAATCCAATGAAATCTAACTCACCTTGGTGCATATGACATGCTACAGGAGTTGAAAAGTATGTTTGCTCAACAGGCAGAACATGAACTTCTTCAAACCACGAGGGAATTTCACTCGTTCAAGCAAGAAGAAGGTCAATCTGTAAGCTCATATGTTCTAAAGATGAAGAGCTACATTGACAACTTGGAGCGTATCGGTCATCCCGTCTCTTTGAACCTTGGAGTAAGCCTAATCTTGATTGGACTCTCTAAGGAGTATGACTGCTTTGTGCAGAACTATAATATGCACAACATGGGGAAGACTGTGAATGAATTACATGCTATGCTTAAACAACATGAGCAGACGCTACCCTGTTAGGAACACGTTTTGTAATATTTCAAGTCTTGACCATTTCGATACATGTTGCTTAAATAGGGCTTTATATTTGCGATTAAGGTGCGGTCCATTAGAAGCCCATGGACCCCCCATTTATGTGTTAATGCTTCTAGAAACAATATTGTAAGAGTTGCCCTAATCCCTTGCCTATAAATGGAAGGGTAGGGAGCTCATTTTACTTGTTGGTTTTCATGTGTTATGCGTAAGCTATGCTCGAATGTTTAATGAAATGAATTCCTTCCACTTCTCTTCTCTTATCATCTTATTCTCTTATTCTCTGTTAGCTTAATAGCTTATTTCTCCTTATCGTAGCTTATTATATTTAGAGTAGTAGTTAACGTGTGATTCATGTGTGTGTTCAAGTAAAAGAGGACCTACATACCCAAGAAAGATGCTGCACCTGCACTTCATGCTATACGTGCAGGAAAGGTCCAGAAAAACCAAGGTAAAAAACTGTTTAAGGCTGCTAAGGGGAATCAAGGGAATGGAAAGTATAAGTTGGCTTATGCTCCTGAGCATAAACCATCTTATTCTTCCAAGCCCAAGAAACCTCCACCACCCAAGAAGGATAACCCTGCAAAGGACGCAACCTGTCACCAATGTGGTGAAATAGGTCATTGGAGAAGGAACTGTCCCGTGTATCTCGACGAGTTGCTGAAAAAGAAGAAGCTATCTCAAAGAGCTAGCACTTCAGGTATTTTCACAATAGAACTCTATTTTTTTCCTAGTACATCTTGGG
Source organism: Artemisia tridentata subsp. tridentata (assembly GCA_021014915.2). Lineage (NCBI taxonomy): Eukaryota > Viridiplantae > Streptophyta > Magnoliopsida > Asterales > Asteraceae > Artemisia > Artemisia tridentata. Next base: position 327,190,048 of record CP139509.1, read on the forward strand.
TTTATGACACGGGTTATGGTACTCACATCTGTAATACTACTCAGGGTCTCAAGGGAAGTAGGAAGTTGAAGCCAGGAGCTTTAAGTCTGTACATGGGAAGTGGTCAACGTGCAGGAGTTGAAGCTATTGGAAGTTATCATTTGTGTCTCCCTAGTTAATTAGTAGTTGTTTTGAACAACGGTCATTATGCTCCCTCTATTACTAGAGGAATTATTTCAGTTTCACGTTTGTTTGACGATGGTTTTATTAACCGCTTTGAATTGAATAATACAATTTCAGTTTCTAGGAATAATGTTGTTTATTTTAGTGCTATCCCAAGGGATGGTCTTTTTGAAATTGATATGTCTTGTTCTAAAACAAATGATAGTTCTATGTTTGCTGTTAGCAATAAAAGAGCCAATCTCACCTTGGACTCCACTCTCTTGTGGCATTGTCGTCTTGGACACATTAGCAAGAAACGCATGGAGAAGTTGCAACATGATGGACTTCTCAACTCAACTGACATCAAGTAATTTGAAAAGTGTGTTTCCTGCATGTCTGGTAAGATGGCAAGAAAACCCTATTCGCATCAAGTGGTAAGGGCTAAGGATCTACTTGGACTAATACACACCGATGTATGTGGCCCATTTAGAACTGTGTCAAGTCAAGGAGCAAGCTACTTCATAACTTTTACTGATGACTTTAGTCGGTATGGTTATGTTTACCTGCTGAAACATAAACATGAAGTGTTTGAAACATTTAAAGTGTTTCAAAAGGAAGTAGAAAACCAACTCGAGAAGACCATTAAGTCACTACGTTCTGATCGTGGAGGTGAATATATGATTCAAGAGTTTTTGGATCATCTTAAGGAGCCTGGGATTATTGCCCATCGCACTCCCCCTTACACGCCTCAACATAATGGTGTGTCTGAGAGGAGAAATCGAACACTGCTAGACATGGTTCGCTCCATGAAGAGTCAAACTACTCTTCCAAAGTCCTTTTGGGATTATGCCCTTGAGTCTGCTGCACGCATTCTCAACATGGTTCCAACTAAGAAAGTTGATAAGACACCATACGAGGTATGGCATGGGAAAGCCCCTAATTTGTCTTACTTAAAAGTCTGGGGTTGTGTGGCACTTGTTAAGCGTGATTCACCTACCAAACCTGACAAACTGGAACCCAGATCTATTAAGTGTATCTTCGTATGATATCCAAAGGAAACAATGGGATATTCTTTCTAACTTCCATCCGAGAACAAAGTAATTGTTGCTCGTAATGCTTAATTCTTTGAGAAAAATCTCTTGGATCATGAAGCAAGTGGGAGTCTAGAAGATCTTGAAATTATTCAAGAAGAAGATACAAATCCTTCTGTAGACACTAGCTTAGGTCATGATGAGGATGATCAAGAAATTTTTGATCCTCAAAGTGATATCAATCCCATTCGTAAGTCCAATAGGACACGCCGTGCCCTAGATCGAATGTGTTTAAACATCGATGTTGAGGAGCAAATGGCTCTTCAAAATGAGTTGGGGGATCATGGTGAACCCAATAACTATAAAGCTACATTGATGGATCCTGAATCCAAGAAATGGCTTGATGCGATGAATGGAAATGCAATCCATGAAAGACAACGAAGTCTGGGACTTAGTTGATCTTCCTCCTAACGGTAAAACCATTGGTAGCAAATGGCTCTTCAAAAAGAAGACTGACATGGATGGTGCAGTACACACCTTTAAAGCTCGTCTCGTAGCAAAGGGCTTCACTCAAACCTACAAGGTTGATTATGAAGAGACTTTTTCTCCTGTTGCAGACATTAGAGCTATAAGGATTCTCATGGCCATAGCTGCATTATATGACTATGAGATTTAGCAAATGGATGTCAAAACCGCCTTCCTCAATGGACATCTTTCTGAAGAAGTCTATATGGTGCAACCTGAAGGTTTTGTTAATCGAAAATATCCTAACCGAGTATGCAAGCTCAAGCGTTCCATTTATGGACTTAAGCAAGCATCTAGGCAATGGAATAAACGTTTCGATGATGAGATTAAGAAATTCGGTTTCACTTAGAATCAAGATGAGCCATGTGTATATCAAAAGCCTAATGGGAGTTATGCTACTTTCCTTATTCTATATGTTGATTACATATTACTCATGGGAAACAGCATTCCAATGTTACAAGATGTAAAATCTTATCTTGGAAAATGTTTTGCCATGAAAGATCTAGGAGAAGCTGCATATATTCTTGGAATCAAGATCTATAGAGATAGATCAAGACGGTTAATTGGTTTGTGTCAAAGTGCTTACATTGAGAAAATCTTGAAAAGATATTTCATGGAGAATTCCAAATGAGGAACTATCCTAATGCAAGATAAGCCTAAATTGAGTAAATCACAAGGTGCAGAGACAACTGCTGAAAAAGATCGCATGCAAAGAGTTCCCTACGCCTCAGCTATAGGATCAATTATGTATGCTGTGAGATCTACTCGTCCTGATGTTGCGTTCGCTCAGAACATGACAAGCCGTTTTTAGCAGAATCCAGGTGAACTTCACTGGACTGCTGTTAAGAATATTCTTAAGTATTTACGCAATACTAAGGATATGTTTCTGGTTTACGGAGGTCATATGAAACGAGAGCTCAGGGTTTCTTGCTACACTGATGTTGGATATCTAACTGATGCTGATGACCTGAAGTCTCAGACTGGATATGTATTCATTTTAAATGGAGGTGTTGTTGACTGGAAAAGCACAAAGCAGAGTATTTCTGCAACTTCATCTACAGAAGCTGAGTATATAGCTACTTATGATGCATCTAAAGAGGCTGTATGGATTCGAAAATTCATTTCTGGGCTTGGCATTGTTCCCATAATTGAAGAACCCACAAATATGTATTGTGATAATACTGGAGTCATTACTATAGCTAATGAAAGTGGAATCACCAAGGGTGCTAGACATTACCGCGCAAAAGTTCATTATCTTCGAGAAACCATTGAAATGGGTAACATGAAGATATTAAAAGTTCACACAGATGACAATCTAGCTGATCCCTTTACGAAGGCTTTAGCATATCCTAAGCATTCTAAATTGACTAGGAATATTGGTTTGATACCAGCTAGTAGTCTCATGTAAATCTGTGTGTTAATTAGTATTTGAATAATTTGGAATTGTACGACAGTTTTATTTTCTGATAAATAAAGATACGAGGTATTTGTTATTTTGTTCATATAACCTGTTATTCCATATTTGCATGTTTAATCTATGAAATGATTTATCATTCTAAATATGTCCATTGTCGGTTAACAATATGGGAATATTGTTATGCAAGGCAAATGTGAGTGTTGGTTATATTCTATGAGAATATGGATTTTTCCAGCCAAACTCATATGTATTCACAAGGGATGCATATTGGATACCCCGACTTTCAAACATTTACTTTTGGATCCTTGTCATTAGTAAAATGTTGAAATGGTTGTTAAGTCATCCTTAGACTTGAGATACAAGCAAGTTCTGTTATGTGTGGATATCACTTTTGTAATTATATGTCAAACGCTGTATTGGGAATTATCACATGACAAGACTTAATATGAAGAACAGACTTAAGTCTGCTGGATTACAAAGTTAAGTCTGTTAGTAGTATTTTATAATAGTTAAGTCTGCCTTTGTATTGTTAAGTCTGGTTGACTTATTAGTTAAGTCTGGTTATAAAAGTTAGGAAAGTTTGTTAGCTATAAGTTAGGAAAGGATACGTAGTTATCTTTAGAGAAGATACGTATATCCTTCTACACGTTTTGTATCTAGGGATTCCTTGGTGTATAAAAGGAACCCTACGGCTCAATAGGGTATAACGAACGTACGTGTGTGAAAGTTAGTTATTGAAAGTTAATAGAATACAAAGTTAGTATTGTGTTCTTCGTTGTTAATTGTTTAGATTCCATATAAACATTCAGTTCATTGTTAGAGTTTCTCACTTAGATTGATTTGGATTTATTCAAGTCGTCTAACAAGTAACAAAGGCTACTTGGATCCATAATTCGTGTGGACCTACAAGTGGTATCAGAGCCTGTAGAGAGACTCTGAGTTCGAAGAAACACAAAAATCACAAACACAGATCACTCAAACAAACCCTACAAAATGTATGTTAAGAATGGTGATGCATTCTCAAACCACAACAGTGAAGATGAAGTCTCAAACCATGAAGATGAAAAATCAGAAGCTGGCACATCCAACAACAAATCACAACCACAAACCATACCTGCCACAACCACCATATCAAACATAAAACTCCCTATCTTGAAGAAGGATGAGTATTACATATGGGCTATGGAGATGGAACACTATCTCGAGTATAGTGATAACGAGGTCTGGAAGGTCATACAGAATGGGAATTCGAAGAAGAGGATTTCGGTTGGTAAAGATGGAGTGGTTAGGGTTCTTCCACCTGTGTCTGCCCCAGAAATTCATGTAGTAGAAAAGGAGAGAAAAGCTAAAAACCTTTTATTGATGGCACTTCCCAAGGAGCACATGAGAAGGTTTCATGGCATGGATGATGCCAAGGAAATTTGGGAGGCTATCAAGAAAAGATTTGGAGGGAATGCAAACTCCAAGAAGATGCAGAAGGCTGTTCTTAAACAGCAATTTGAGGCATTCAGTGTATCCAGTTCAAAGGGATTGGAAAAAGGCTATTATATGTTTCAACAACTTCTATCACAATTGGAGGTTCATGGTGCAGCTGTGTCTGAAGAAGATGCAAACCACAAGTATCTCAGATCACTACCAACATAATGGTCAAGTGTGACAATGACCATGAGGATGAAGGATGAAATTGACACCATGACAACTGATGATTTGTACAACAATCTTCGGGTTTTTGAACAGGAAATCCAAGGAAAACCATCTTCAAGTTCTACCAATGTTGCCTTTGTTTCTGAAAACAAGGGCAAGACTAACATGGTTAAGTCTGGAGGTTTTAGTTCTGGTGGTTATGAAACTTCTTCAAGCAGAATGAGAGAAAGAGAAGTACCGGCTGGCTTTGCTGATGAAGTTGTTTATTCTCTATTTGCCAAGAATTCAGAAGAACTAGATCTTCAAAGTGATGATCTTGAGCAGATAGATGATGTTGATGTTGAGGAAATGGATATTAAGTGGCAAATTGCTATGATTGCCCTTAGGATGAAAAAGTTTTACAAGCAGACTGGGAGGAACATCAGGTTTGATGGGAAGACAGCTGTTGGGTTCAATAAGAAGAATGTGGAGTGCTACTATTGTCACAAACCGGGGCATTTTGCTAGGGAATGCAGAGAAAAGATGGCTGCTGATGAGAAAAAGAAGAAAGGTTCTGACTCTCAAGATGAGGAAGAATCAGATGAGCATGTTGACATTGGAAGCTGGAGCTGTGAATTGGGATGAGCACACACCAGAGGAAGAAGTGCCAAACCATGCACTTATGGCCATTGGTTCCAACAATGAGGTATCTTTGTGTTCCAAAATATGCATTGATTCATACAATCATCTTAAAGCTTTGTGTGATGAACAATTAAAAGAAATAGGTGACCAGGAAGTAAAAATTCTTGCTTATACTAAGGCTGTAAAATCTTTAGAAGCACAAATAGTAAACTATCAAAATAAACAAGCTTCCTTAAATGAAAAACTCACCTTTCAGGCTAATGAGATATATGAAAAAGATGAAAAACTTAAGAGATATAGAAGAATTGGCATGAAAGCAGTAAAAGAAAGGGATGAATTGCAAAAGATAGTTGACTCATGGAAAAGTTCTTCTAAAAATCTTTTTAGACTGGTTGATTCTCAAATGAGTTCTACAAGTAAAATTGGCTTAGGTTATGAGATTAAGTCAGATAGTGAAGTTCTAAGCTATGAGGAAGAGATGGACAGATCTGTGTTCAAATGTGGAAAAGAGGATTCTATTGGTAGACCAGTTTACAATAGGTTTATTAAAACTGATGATTTTAAAGGGGTGCAACCTCCATTAAGTGGAGATTACACTCCTATACAAAAGGAAGACCTTGATGATTCTTTGTTTGTATATGGTAAAAAGGGTCCTATATATCCTGAAACAGGCAACTCAGATGACAAATCAAGTGAATACTCTACCTGTCAAACCAATGACAGTGAAGGATCCACTAGAGATGTCTCTGAGCAGTCTGAATCAGAATCAGAGAGTGAACCTAAAGAAGTTTCTGAGTCAAAATCTGTCAAACATAGTGAACCAGTTGTGACTACACCTAAAACTGATACAGATAAACCTAGTTGTGATACTCACATAAAATCTCCTAGAGAGTCTGTCAAGAATCAAGATTCACCAAAATCTGATAGGATGAGAAGAGAGTATAGGAAAAACTACACTTTTGGTCCTAAGAGGTGTTTTGTCTGTGGTAGTCTAAGTCATTTGATTAGGGACTATGACTTTCATGAAAATAGGATGAAAAGAGAGGCTGAACTTAGGAAGCACAAGAGTGTTAATACTGGCCATATGAATGTTAAACCAGTTTGGAATAATGCAAACAGGATTAATCATGCAAATAAGTTTGTTTCTAGACCAGCACAAATGAATACTAGTAGACCTCAAGTTAATTCTGTTAGAACACAAGTTAATTCTGGAAGAACAAATTTTAATTCTGGTTGGTCAAATGTTAATTCTGGTTGGCCAAAAGTTAATTCTGGTAGGGCCTAGTTTTAATTTTGGCAGGCCTCATGTTAATTCTATGTAGCCAAATGTTAATTCTGGGTGGTTTAATCATTCTGGACCAAGACAACCAGTAAATAGACCACATGTGAACTCATATAATCAAAGAAACATTTTTTGTAAACCTCATTCACCTGTGAGGAGTCCTTTTGCTACAAATACAACACAAACTTCACAACCAATTGCTGTAAGGGAAAATGGGGAATCTGCTATTAAGACCCCAACATGTTGGTCTTGGGATCCATTTAAGAACACACTTACCTACGAATCCAAGAACAACAGTGGATCAAGTTCATACAAGACTTATAAATATGTTGATCCACAGGGCAGACCCAAGCCTTCAGAGGCCTGGGTCCTAGAGAGAAACTAATTTCTCTATTTTTGTGCAGGAACATCCACTGAAGAACATGGAAGACAAAGGAATATTTGATAGTGGGTGCTCTGGGCACATGACTGGTAACAAGAATCATCTGAATGATTTTCAAGAATTCAAAGGCGGTTCTGTTACCTTTGGAGGTAGCAAGGGGTAAATTACTGGTAAAGGAAGGATTGTTGTAGGCAATTTAGAATTTGACAATGTATCTTTTGTAAAAGAACTAGGGCAGTTTAACCTTTTATCCATATCACAAATTTGTGATAAGCAGCATAAGGTGCTTTTTAGTGAAACTGACTGTTTTGTATTGACTTCGGACTTTAAGATGCCTGATGAAAGTCAGATCCTTCTTAAAATTCCTAGACAATACAACATGTACAGTTTTGATATGAAGCAACCTGAACCTGCAAAAGGTTTTGCCTATTTGCTTGCAAAAGCCACATTGGATGAATCTAAATTGTGGCATAGAAGGTTAGGTCATGTTAACTTTAAGAACATAAATAAACTTGTGAAGAATAACCTAGTTAGAGGATTGCCTTCAAAAGTTTTTAAGAATGACCATACCTGTGTAGCTTGTAATAAGGGCAAACAGCATAGGGCATCTTGTAAGGTTAGGTTAGATAGGTTTGTTACTGAGCCTTTGCATACCTTACACATGGATCTGTTTGGCCCTACATCTGTACAAAGTATCAGCCATGCTAGCTACTAACTTGTCATCACTGATGATTGTACTAGATTTTGTTGGGTGTTCTTTATGTCTAGGAAAGATGAAACAACTCCATTAATTCAAACTTTCATTAGGCAGATAGAAAACCAACTTAATAAAAAGGTCAAGATCATTAGGACTGACAATGGCACATAATTTAAGAATAGGAGCATGATTGAGTTTTGTGGTAATAAAGGAATCAAGCAACAATATAGCAATGCTAGAACTCCACAGCAGAATGGAGTTGCTGAGAGAATGAACAGGACCCTAATTGAGGCAGCTAGAACCATGCTAGTAGACTCACTCTTACCCACAACCTTTTGGGCAGAAGCAGTTAGTTGTGCTTGCTACATATTCAATAGGGTTAGAGTGACCAAGCCTCAAAATAAAACACCTTATGAGCTTATTTTTGGCCATAAACCAGTTGTTAGCTATATAAGGCCTTTTGGGTGTCATGTGACCATTCTTGATACATTGAGTGTGCTTGGCAAGTTTGAAGGAAAGTCTGATGAAGGGTTTCTAGTTGGGTATTCACTGAATAGTAAGGCCTTTAGGGTATACAATTTAGTGACCAAGAAAGTAGAGGAAAATCTTCATGTTAATTTTCTTGAGGAAAAACCCAATGTGAAGGGACTAGGTCATAGATGGATGTTTGACATTGATTATTTAACTGACTCTATGAACTATATTCCTGTCTCTAAGGAGAACCAAGCTAACCCTGATGCAGGTTCCATAGAAGTAACTAACCATGCAGGTATACAAGTTACTTCTGATTCAAGCACTGCTGAGCAAGACAAGGCAATTGAGGAGCTTATTGTGATTCCTACCACAGAATTCAAACATGTTGCAGCTAATGAAGGAACAAAGAAATCTTCTACAACAAGGAAGGAGACTGTGAACAAGCATCAAGCAAAAGACAAGAAGGCTTCTCCTTCTAAAGTGTCAGAAGATATTTCATCTTTCAGAAAAGAAGTAAATGCTTTGGCTGACAAACACCTTGGGAAGAAGGATACCAGCACTAACTTGGTTAATTCTGGTAGTGAATTCATTAATTCTGCTACCAGTACTAACTTAGTTAATTCTGGTAGTGATGCTGTTAATACTGCTCAACCTGAATCAACTCCAAATGCTGATCTTGATGATTCTGAGATGCCAGAACTTGAGTGCTTTGATAATATAAATGAACGTATTTTTGATGGGGCTTCTTATGATGAAGAAGGTGTAATAACTGACTTCACCAACTTACCCACAGAAGTGGATGTAAGTCCAGCTCCAACACTCAGAATTCACAACATTCATCCCAAAAGTCAGATAATTGGTGATCCCAAGTCAGCTGTTCAAACCAGAAGTAGAGTGCAAAAGCTTCCTGAATCTCATGCACTTATCAGTCTTATTAAGAAGCAGCAAAGGGTCAACCACAAGGACCAACAACATTGTCTGTTTGCTTGTTTCCTTTCTCAGAAGGAACCCACCAAGGTCTCTGAAGCACTTGAAGATGAGAGTTGGGTGGAAGCAATGCAGGAGGAGTTGTTGCAGTTCAAATTGCAAAAAGTTTAGGTTCTGGTAGATCTACCTAATGGGGGCTAAGTGATAGGCACAAAGTGGGTCTTTAGAAACAAAAGGGATGAAAGAGGAGTAGTTGTTAGGAACAAGGCAAGATTAGTAGCACAAGGGTATAGACAAGAGGAGGGGATAGATTATGATGAGGTTTTTGCTCCTGTAGCCAGGATTGAGGCTATCAGGTTATTTTTAGCCTATGCATTCTATATGGGATTCATAGTCTATCAGATGGATGTCAAGAGTGCCTTTTTGTATGGAACTATTGAGGAAGAGGTATATGTTCATCAACCTCCTGGTTTTGTGGATCCTGCTTATCCCAACAATGTGTACAAAGTCATAAAAGCATTGTATGGTCTCCATCAAGCTCCCAGAGCTTGGTATGCAACACTCTCCAAGTTTCTTGAAAAGCATGGGTACAAAAGAGGTGTGATAGACAAGACCTTGTTCATCAAAAGGGACAAGAAGGATATCATTCTAGTCCAAGTTTATGTGGATGATATCATTTTTGGCTCTACTAAAAGGTCTTGGTGTGAAGAGTTTGAAGGCTTAATGAAGGGCAGGTTTGAGATGAGCTCAATGGGTGAGCTTACATTTTTCTTAGGACTGCAAGTGAAGCAAAAAGAAGATGGCCTCTTCATTTCTCAAGACAAGTATGTTGCAGAGATCTTGAAGAAGTTTGACTTTACAAATGTGAAGACTGCAGTCACTCCCATGGAGAACAAAGTGCCTTTAACCAAGGATGAAGATGCTGATGATGTGGATGTGCATCTTTATAGATCAATGATTGGTTCTCTAATGTATCTAACGGCCTCTAGGCCTGATATAATGTATGCTGTGTGTGCTTGTTCTCGTTTTCAAGTTACTCCCAAGACTTCACATCTTCATGCTGTGAAGAGGATCTTTAGGTACTTAAAGGGCAAACCCAATTTGGGCCTTGGGTATCCCAAAGAGTCATCTTTTGACCTAGAAGCCTATTCAGATAGTGACTATGCTGGAGCAAGTCTTGATAGGAAATCCACAACTGGAGGTTGTCAATTCCTTGGAAGAAGATTGATTTCCTGGAAATGCAAGAAGCAGACCATTGTGGCTACATCAACAACAGAAGCTGAGTATGTAGCAGCTGCCAATTGTTGTGGTCAAGTCTTGTGGATTCAGAATCAAATGCTGGATTATGGTTTGAACTTTAAGAATACTGTAATTCACATAGATAATGAGAGCACTATCTGTATAGTTAAGAACCCTGTATACCACTCTAAAACTAAGCATATAGAAATAAGGCATCACTTCATTAGGGATTGCTTTGAAAAGAAGCTAATTAGAGTGGAAAAGATACACACAGATCTTAATGTGGCAGACCTATTAACCAAAGCCTTTGATGGACCTAGGTTTAATTACTTAGTGGTTAATATTGGTATGATGAACCCATAGCTCAGTTTAAGGGGAGGTTACATTTAATGGGAGGCTATATGTAAAGTTTGTATATTAGAACCAGTACATAGTAGTTAGTTCTGATTAGTAGTTAATTCTGGCAGTCTTAGAAGTTAATTCTTGTAGTAGATTAAAAAAAAAATTAATTCTTGTAGTAGTTTTAATTCTTGTAGTTAATTTTTCTTTCTTTATATTGTAAAATTGTTTGTTTGCCTGTTTTTCTTGGTTTTTCTTGGTGTTGGAACTAACATTTGCTGAAAACACATGGATTGGTGATGATCAGAAGCCTTGCTATTGCTTTTTATGAGTGTTTGTCTGATTCCTTGGTTAAGTGTGAGTCAGTGATTAAGTCTGGTTGACCATTTTTAAGTCTGGTAGTGTAAAATGTAATTAATTTTATTACCGTTAGGTCTGGTCAGTCAAATAATGATTTTTCCGATAAAATAATACCATTGCGTATTTTTCGAAAAAGAGAAGTATATAAGGATAAAATTTGATAAATATCTCACTTTTATTCATTATTTGCTTCCAATTTTAAAAATCATTATTTTCGGCCTACGCTACTCTGTTTTACACTAACAATTCTCAAACCCTAACACGATTCCCAACCAGAACTAAATCATTCTCTCATCTATGGCTTCTCTAAAGTTTTGTGACAAGCATAACCTGGTCGGTTTCTTGAAGAAACCAAATAAAAGTGAAGGCTTCGAGCAGATTGTGGATTTCTTGAGAGGCTCTTCCATTCGATATGCTTTAACTCATAATCCTACAATCTATACTTCCCTAGTTAAGCAGTTTTGGGGGTCGGTTACCTCTAAAACTCTTACTGATGGGATACCACAATTAAGGGCAACCATAGATACTCATGAATTCTTTGTCACTGAAGCATCCATAAGGAGTAGTCTTCAGTTGGATGATGCTTCAGGGGATTATATCTTGCCTAATGATGAACTTTTGGAGGGTATGAAAAATATTGGATACCCCACTGATGGTCTTTTTACTTTTTGGAAAAGCCATTTTACACCACAGTGGAGGTTTTTACTCCATCATTTGCTCCATTGCCTAAGTCCCAAGAGTGGTGGATGGGATCAGTTTGGAAGCAACATTGCTTCTGCATTGGTCTGTCTTTCACATGGAAAGACTTTTAATTTTTCAAAACTTATTTTTGATGGCATGGTAGCAAATGTCAACAACAAACACAAATTTTTAATGTACCCAAGATTTCTGCAAATGATTTTGAATTTTGAGACTGAAAATAAAATGCAGACTTATGTAATTGTGGCTTTCACAACTAAAATCTTTGCTAATATGAAAAGGGGTTTTTTTTGGGGCACATTGGCCACTTTTGCCTGCTATGCTTTCTAGTGCTACTAACATTGCAGGTACCTCAAATGCTGAACAAGTAGAGCAAACCCAGGAAGTTCCAAGATCACCCACACCACAACTGAGATCACCATCACCAACACATGAGGAGGCTGAGCAACAACCACCTTCACCTGTACAACAAGCACCATCACCCACACCCACACCACCTTCACCTCAGCAAACCCAAGTTCCAACTCAAGTCCAAGAGGAGGATGTACAAACTATGTCTGTGGAAGAAGTCTTAACACTAGTTCCTAAGCTGGTTCAGAGGATTAAAGTGTTGGAAAAAGCAAAGGAAACCATGGGCAAGTCTATTATCACATTGGTCAGAAGGGTGAAGAAAATGGAAAAGGTGATGAAAGAAAAGGGGGTTGCTTTTGATGATCAAGAGGGTGAAGATGAAAATTCTTCCAAACAGGGGAGGAATTTGGATGATGAACAGGTTTTCCAAACCCCAGCTAAAGAAAAGTCAGCTAAAGAAAAGTCAGCTGAGATTACTCCAGAAGGTTTGGAAGCTGCTGAGACACTAGCTACTTCTCTAAAGAAAATTCAACAAGAAAAGAAAGAAAAGAAGAGAAGTCTTAAAAGGAAGCTGGTGATTAATGAAGATGAAGATGAGGAAGTACTTAAGTCTAGTGATAATATTAATTCTGGTGTTAATGCTGGTGAGGAAATTAAGTCTGGTGGTCAAGAAAATTATGGTGAGCTTATTAGTTCTGCTCATGAGGATAAGTCTGGTAATGAGGAACAACCTAAAACACAAAGGGAAGGAAAACAAATTGTGATGGAAACTCCTAAGCCCAAGAGGACAAAGAGACAAGAAAGAGAAGATCAAGCTTCTCTAGCTGAGATTGCAAGGCTGCAAGCAGAGGAACAAGCTGAGATAGAAAAGGAGGAAGAACAGAAAAGGCAAGATGAGCTATATGCAAAAAGGTTATCAGAAGAGTCTGAAGATCCTGTTATGTCAATGATTGAAGGAGATGATGAGCTGAGGGCAAAGTTTGAGGAACTTAAAACAATTCCAGGTTTGACTTAAGAGGAGAAAGCCAAACAACTAGCAGAGTTCTTGAATACTAGAAGAAGTGAAGAAACTTTGGGAGATTTTATGTCTATGATAAGAAAGACTCAGAAGAAAACCAAGGTTTCCAAGAAGATGTCTAAGGGAGAACAGATGCATGGTATGAAGATGTATCTAAAGAACATGATGCACTCAACCTGGGAAAAGATGAGAGGAAAATCATTTGAGGAGATTGAAGCTGAATATCTGAGTGCCTATGAGAGGGATCAAGGCTATAGGCCAGTGGATTATGAAGATTCTTTGAGAAGAAGCTTTAAGAAACAGAAAGTAACAGAGCCTGAGCCAGTTATAGAAGCTGAGAAAGTGGAAGAAAAAGTAACTGAAGTTGAAAAGGAATCTGAGGTTGAGAAAGTGTCTGATGTTGTGCAAGAACAGAAAGAAGTTAAAAAGCCAATCATAAAGTGGACAAGAAGAAAAAGCATTGCAAGAAAAAGTAAATCCAAGAAGAAAGTGCAAGGGGAAGAAGAATCAGAAGAAGAGGAGCCTTCATTTGAAGAGTTCACCATGGGATCAATCCCTGATAGCTCAGCCAAACCAGCCAAAATTGTTAGATATCAAATCATTAAGACTGGATTGAGGGCAGCTTATCAGATAATAAGGGAGGACAACACTGATGTAGTGTATTTAAACTTTCCAGGGATGTTAAATGATTTAAGTAGGGAAGATCTCAATGAATTGTATAAATTGGTGAATATCAGACATGGAGACATAAGACCTGAGGAGGAGTTTGAAAGGGTCTTTTGGGGAGATTTAAAAGTTATGTTTGAGCCACCTTCAAGAACAGATGAGATTTGGAAGTTACCATACCAACAAGAGATTGTTAGGTGGAGATACTTTCACAATTGCAAGGTACATTGCTTATCTTTGCAAATGGCTCATATTTATATGCTTGCAGAAGTGGAATATCCTTTACCACCTAGGGTCTACAAAGATATGTTGGAAAAGAAATTACTTGCAGATGAGAAAGATGAGGTATATGAGGAGCTTCTGGATTCGATTAAGGAACAATCCTTAAAGGAGCCATATTGGGGTGTTTGAAAGAATTTTCAAGTTGTTAAGTGTGACTAAAGGAACTTCTCACTTGGTGAAGGTGCATAGCACTAACACAACAAATGGTTATCAGTCCACCATGTCTAACCCACATAAGGACTGGCTAATCCATGAGCAAACGGCTGTGGTAAAGATATTTCAAATCCGTTTATGGTTTACAATTTACCAAAAATTATATGGTATTCAACTCATCATATCTGAGATAGTGAAGAGTTGGCTAGCCCACAAGATTATGGCTTGTGGTAAAGGCTGTGGAAAACCATACATGGTAATCAATTCACCAAGGTGAGGTGCAATTTCACCAAAGAATTGGCTAGTCCAAAAGCAAACGGCTTTTGGTAAAGACTAAACAAATCCGTTGATAGCTGATGGTTTGCTAAAAATCATATGGTTATCAATGTACCATGGTCTTACACACCAAAACATTGGCTACTCCAGTAGTTAATGGCTATCTGGTAAAGAGACATCAAATCCATTAATTTTCAATGATTCACCTCTCACAGGAGTTTACACACCTGGAAGTGATGAGAATAGTATGAAACTTAAAAGAATTGATGTACAAGTAGTCATGGTTGCTGAAAAGATCAGATGGATTGCATATCAGATGGTGAAAAGATTATTCAAGTCAAGTTGCTGCATAAAGATCAGATATGAAGTTCAGATTTGAAGAGTTAGAGATAATTCCAAGAGTTCAAGATTCAATCCTCAGAAGCTTATTCAAAAGGAACTTGAAGTTCATGAAGCATGAAGATCAAGTTAGGGGAGGATTGTTGGGAATTATCACATGACAAGACTTAATATGAAGAACAGACTTAAGTCTGCTGGATTACAAAGTTAAGTCTGTTAGTAGTATTTTGTAATTGTTAAGTCTGCCTTTGTATTGTTAAGTCTGGTTGACTTATTAGTTAAGTCTGTTTATGAAATTTAGGAAAGTTTGTTAGCTATAAGGTAGGAAAGGATACGTAGTTATCTTTAGAGAAGATACGTATATCCTTCTACACGTTTTGTATCTAGGGTTTCCTTGGTGTATAAAAGGAACCCTAAGGCTCAATAGTGTATAACGAACGTACGTGTGTGAAATTTAGTTATTGAAAGTTAATAGAATACGAAGTTAGTATTGTGTTCTTCGTTGTTAATTGTTTAGATTCCGCATAAACATTCAGTTCATTGTTAGATTTTCTCACTTAGATTGATTTGGATTTATTCAAGTCGTCTAACAAGTAACAAAGGCTACTTGGATCCATAATTCGTGTGGACCTACACGCTGTCCTGAAGGTAGTTATAAAAGCAATGTTTCGGAGTGATGTTAAGCAGCATCCACAACACTTGTAGTCAACAAAGGATTTGTTACTCCACTTGATATGTGCAGAAAGATACCATGGGCCCTCTCCAGAATTAATCAGATAATTATTCGGCCGAACCTAAAGGGTAATTCAAGATGAGTCTTGATTACATTTGGTATATCTGAATTGAATTCTATAACGAGAATCAAAATGGTTAAACTATATGGAATGAGTTAGGATCCATATCCATGGTTTAACGGTATCTATAACAAAGGATGATGAAAGCAAGACATAAATAACCATGCTACTGAGAATGATTTATGAAACTATATCTCGGACACCTTTAGTTTAAATAGCGAGTGAGAGCGTTGCTAGACGTTTCCGTCATTGGTATTTGTGCTATCTGCTACTCCAACTCCCAAGTGGGAGCTGTTGGAATATGAGAGTTAGATTAGCCTAATACAACTAAAGGTGTGTGAGCCTATCGGGGCACACACGTATACACGAAGAACACGTTTATTATATATATATATATATATATATATGTTTTATATTTATTAAATGTATAATATGCTTCACGAAATAATTATTTAACGAATATACGTTAAATATAAAAGAGAGGGACTTGGATGACGGAAAACGAAACTCCCGGACCTCCCTCCAAAGTGGTCAGTTATGGAAGGATCTAGGAGGGGTGTTATGTTTCGGTTTTGGCTAACTAAAGGAGTTGAATTACAATGGCTTGTTGGACAAGTCGGGGTGCTATATAAACACCCATTGGCCTCATTGTTTATACGACACAAAACGATCCCTAATACACTTGAAGTAATTTATTGTTTTCCCTTTTTTTCCATTGGTCAAACAGTTATGGCTGAAATTAACAAACCATATAGATTTTTTTTGTTTTAATTCGTACAGTGGGTATTACAACGAGAATTCCAATTCTTGTTTTTCGTCTACTGTTCCTTTTTAGTATACGTGATTCGAACGTATACTTCTTTAGTATTCGGATCATGTTTAAGCTACAACAAGAACACAAGTTTGTTAGGTTGTAAACGTGAAACAAGGACTAGCATCCTAACGTGCTTCGTTTGACGGGTAGTGTGTGCATCCATTAGAGGTGATTGTTTTAATCACTAAGTTTCTTTTGCTGTTGCTTCGAGGGTTAGTTTTTCTTGTTTCCCTTTTACTTTAATTTGTTTATTATATGTGTTAATCATAATTGCTAAACTAGATCCATTATCCGCTGCGTACTCATAGTGTTAATGGTTAACATGTTCTTTAAATCACAACAGTTAGTGGGTTTGTCCGGCATGGTTTAAAGTGCTTTTGTCCTTTGCTGTCTTCCTATGATTGCAATAGATTAAGTAGATAGTATGTTAATTTCTTGTGTCAGATGCTTGGAAGTCACATGGGTAGCTGAGGTAATTTGTTCCCCTTGATTTTGGTGCATATAATGGGTTAATGGGTCAGTGTTCTACAATATAATATGGCTTGGTAGGTTTACACACCACTAATCTAGGATCATCACACCATCACACACTACCAATCATTAGTTCAATAATTAGGATTTTACTTTTTCATTCTAAATAGGGCTATGTTATACCCACCCCCCCCCCCCCCCGGCCCCCCCCTAATGTTTTTTTTTCCGAATTTCATGCCCAAATTGTACTACATGTTCAGTCTTTCTTTTTTTTAGTTTGTATCACTATTTTGTTTTCATTGTACTTAGTCAAGATTCCACTTAATTTTTTTTTTCCATATTGTATTTGTAAGTTACAGGCTTTATGTCATTATTAAATAGTGAAGATTTGATGTGTTTGTATTTTCATTGTTATAACCCACCACAAAAACATTTCACAAAGACATTCACAAACTACAACAAGTAACAGGATACTGAAGATTTAAGTAAGTAAAAAGTGCGGATAGTAACGGGTTTATAAAAGTTTACGAAAAACTAGGGTAAAAGACGTGAAATTCAATCGGAATATGATTAATGCATCACCGTTTTACACGGAAGAGGTATTAAATTTTACGTTATTACATATATTACTTTCAATATTACATGCAAAAATATGTGAGATTTATAAAAATTGACAAAAAAAACATATCGAGATTTCTAATAGGCTCAGATTATTATCGTTCTATCATATGGCTGCAAATTTGAAGGTTGCAAAATGGATAAAATCTCACTTTACCGTCCATTCGGTTTTTCCACACCAATAAACATAAGTTTTTTCATTAAAAAAATCATCGTCGCCTTATCTATATATGATTTTTTCAACGGAAACTGTAGGACCAAAAAGTTAGTTGATTTATGTGGTTCGGGAGGTCGAGGTTGATCAAAATAGATGAAATCCATGACTAGTTTTAGAGAGAGAAAGTAGAGAGTGGGTGAGGTGAAACAAAGATAAGATTTTATTAAAGATAAGGATAGACACCTACACCCCTTAAGTGGATACTTGAGGGGTATTTTTAGGCCAAACATATGACAACTATTACAATATTACATTAGTAGTCCCTGCGTTATACGCATACTAGTTGTCTACTCCAATTCACGTAAATATTGCTCAGCTTCATTTCTAACAATCTCCCTCCAGCTGGAGATATACGTGAATTGGTTACAATGATTCCTAACAATACATAAAAATGATGAATACAATGCTGAAGCAGTACAGTAGCCTCTGTGGACGTCTTCACAGCTCTTGATCTTCTCGTATCTTCCTCAGTTTGCTTGTATTACTTGCAGGATCACTGTAATGATATAATTGGGTTATTACTCCCTCCCAATTAGTAAGCCATTTTCTTTTACA
The DNA here is from genome assembly GCA_021014915.2 of Artemisia tridentata subsp. tridentata. Taxonomy (NCBI): domain Eukaryota; kingdom Viridiplantae; phylum Streptophyta; class Magnoliopsida; order Asterales; family Asteraceae; genus Artemisia; species Artemisia tridentata. The sequence goes on from CP139509.1 coordinate 327,208,380, forward strand.
TGCTCCCTCCCAAATTGACAACCCGTTTGATATAACCTTGATGCTTGGATCATAGACTGAAAATTTGTAACTTCTTCAAGGGTTTCGTTTGGGGAGCATCATATCAACATCTTCAACTCACTTAGAATGCTTCCAGTTCTTCGATAAAAGACCCGATGTATGCATTTCTCCCTCCAGGATGATGACGATCTCTCGGAATCATCATAAATATGTGTACATAAACATATCAACTGGAAGCAACATACAAATCAATACGTCATGAGTGGATGTCGATAAACCTCTTTTCACTTTAAGTGGCTAATAGTAATGACCACGTATGGAGACAACCCGATATGACAAACTTGAGAATGAAGTAAAGTCCCCCACACTTGTGACTTAAGCTTGTACTAATGTGTGATTAAGAACCTATATTGAGCACAACAATGTCACTCCTTTAATTATAGGTAGTGGCATATACCCAACCATCCATCCTTTATTGTATATCCGCCTCTTGAACAATCCACAACCTTTTGTGACACTGAGCACTACAACATAACTCCTTAAAGTGATAGCTATTGTGAGCATTAAGACCCAACTTATGCGTTTATAGATCTCACATATAGCTAGATGTCCAAGTCTTAATCACTATTCTATAAATGCTCAAACAAGGATCTACATAAGTCTTGCATCCAACCAACCCTAGACCTTGAGATACTAAGTATACGCACCCGTGAAACGTCACTTCAAGCTCAAATAACTAATAAACAAATAATCCCCGTAGTCACATAACGTTCAAAATTTAGCCATGTGAAATAATCAACCCCGTAAGATTAATAGTCCAAGTCCAACCTTTGTCCAAATATAAGCCAAATTTACTAACAAGTCAACAACCATAAATCATTTATATGAAATAAGCCCAAAAATAATCCTCAATCACACGATATTTTGACCACATCAAATTTAATACCACTATTTTCGGATTATTAGCCCAACAATTTAACAACCAAAATTTGAAGCCTAAGGATTATGACAGCCCAATCATTAAATTCAGATAAAAGCCCATATTATCATAACCCTAATCATCCAGATATATAACGCCCATTAACTTCACACAATCCCTAATTACACTCTTAAAACTTCTGCCCCCTCCTTATCTCTCCAACTTCACAGATAAACAAACTCTTCTCCACAACTTTAGATCTAACACAAACACTTCCTTATCTCTCCAAGATATAAACTCAGTCGACATCTACAATCCTCCATCCTTATATCTCCATTAACACTTTACGTGGCACACTCCTTACTACTGGAAACCCACGAAAAACACACAACCATTTTTAGTTTAAATTCACGAATAAACAACATACTTTAACCCGTTTAATATTTCAAATGAAGCTTCAAGATCTTATAAAAGATCTCAGGTAAAGTGTGTTGGTTGCAGGTTTTTCTTTTGATGTTTTAGATCTATGATGTATTTGTGTTTAAACTTGGTAAATCTTTAAAGATTTGTTTAAGAACACAAAACACTGAGGTCTCTTTTCTTTGATTTTTTTTGTGAGTTGAGGGAGTGATACGAGTATGGGATTTGTTGTGGTATAAATGTTTGACGTGATGAGGTCAATAGAGATGGGTTTATTGTTGTTGTAATTGGCTGTTAGATTGATAGCTTTTCATTTCCATTTGTTTGACTTTTCTATTTATATTTTTTTCATTTTAGACTGTGGTTATAAGAGTCTTGGTCAAACCCGGGTCATTGGGTATCTTATGGTATCTCATTGTCTCAGTAGTAGTCTCACAACATTATCCATGTTCGTAAACAATACGAGACTTGGTATGTTTAGAGATATAGAATCAAGTTTTGCGAATCTTAGTCTCGCAAGTCAAGTTTTGAATTTGATATAGTTTCTTTTTGTAAAATTGTGGGTAACAAAACCTTCGCAATATTAGGTATCGCAACACTGCTATTGTAAGTCTGATGTCGCAAGACTGCTGTCGCAAGTTGCTATCGCAACAAAACCCTCATAATTTTGCGAGCCTTTTTATTTTTGACCTTTGCGAGACCCAAAAACTTGTACGAACAGCAGCGATTTTAGATCTGAAAACCCCTTAAAACACTTGAATCTGACCACAAAAACTGAGTTCAAACCACACAAATCTTGGTACAAATCTTTATATAACTTTAACAAGAATAAAATAGTGACTTTGACCACATAATTATACCCAAAAGTGACCAGATCTGTATAAAACAGTGACCAGAAAACAGGGATAACTTTTGGACTTTTTGGACAATAAAAATGACAGATTAAACACACGAATCCATAAAAACCAAAATAATATAACAACCACGGCTCTGATACCAATTGTAGGACCGAAAAGTTAGTTGATTTATGTGGTTCGGGAGGTCGAGGTTGATCAAAATAGATGAAATCCATGACTAATTTTAGATAGAGAAAGTAGAGAGAGGGTGAGGTGAAACAAAGATAAGATTTTATTAAAGATAAGGATACACACCTACACCCCTCAAGTGGATACTTGAGGGGTATTTATATGCCAAGTATAAGAAAACTATTACAATATTACATTAGTAGTCCCTACATTATATGCATACTAGTTGTCTACTCCAATTCACGTAAATATTGCTCAACTTCATTTCTAACAGAAACCAACTTTTTTCAACAACGGTAACCAGTTTCGAAACCAACTTTTATAACTGTTTCAGACCTAAAACAGTTTCAAGAGCTAACAACCTTAACCAGTTTCAGATCTGAAACCAAACAACCACCATAACCAGTTTCAGATCTAAAACCAAACAACAACCACAACCAGTTTCAAGATCTAAAACCAAACCAACTTTTATAACTTTGTTACCAACAAACCGCAACGAACAAGATTTTTACCAACAAACCATAACCATAACCAAGATTTTTACCATAACCAAGATGTTTAATGTGTTAATGTTTAACGTGTTATTGTTGTTTAATGTGTTATTGTTGTTGTTGTTATTGTTTAATTAAATATAAACACATTATGTTGCACTTCGAACACATTGTAGAACACGAACAAACTCATAAGACATTGAGAAGTCCAAACTTGCATAACTCTCATTTTAAGTTGTAGTCGCCACTAAATAGTTGGGTCAACCGAAAAAATTGTCGTCACTAAAAAAACCCCGTCCCTAAAAGTGTTTTTGCTTGTAGTGCGCGCAACGTAATACGACAATATTAGACGAATTTAACTCAATCTATTGGCAAAGAAATATCCTTGCCAAAAGTTTCCGTTTAATTTTTCTTGACCTTTTACAAAGTTTATTAATCACAAAAATTAAAAAAAAAAAAAAAAGTAACAAAAAAATCAATTAAATCTAAAAGTAAAAAAGAGTGAGAAAAAAAAGCGAAAAGACAATAAAATGACAAAAAAAATATTATACAAAAGGGGGGGGGGTGCCCTTTGTATAAAAATGGTGCTTATAACATTCCCTTTCTAAATAAATGATAGTCTAAATACACCAATATGATTACTTAATCATTGACTTGTTATAAAACAATACACCAAAAATACCAATCATTAAATCCTTTATCTTTATTATCAAAAATTACATAGAATTGTGTAAATCATTTACTTGTTTCTTATTTGTAATTTTTAGTTATTATTATTAAGAGTCCTGTGGTTTAAACACCACCAACCACCTTCTCTGATGAGAGTGACATTTTCTACTAGAGTCCTTTATATCTAACCCTTTTTGTACTAGGGACCTACGTTTGAATTTGGGGTTGTAGATACATTTGTCTTGATAATTAAATACTAACCAAACTTTTATATTATTTTGAATTTGAAGCTTGTTAAACACCACTGACAACATTTATTTGATGAGAGTGACATTTTTGCTTTTTATGTGATATTTCATATTACTATGTAGAAAAGTCAAGTGTAGATTGCTATTTTTGGACATTTACTTTTTAAGTGATGTTTCAGATTCCTATATAAAAAAGCGAAGTGCAGATGAATATTTTTGTTCAAAAGTAATTTTTGATGTACCAAGTTTCAGCTTTTTTATACAGTAATAAATATTTGACAAATGTGTTGTCTAATAACTTTTCTGTTTCTTTTACAATAAATATTTGATATGACAACTGATAAACACATTAATTATCTGATTTGACATATATCTAACCCTTTTGAAATAATTCTGTATATATATCAGTATAATTCACAACTTAAAGCAATCACAATCAAATAACATCTTACAAACAATATAAAACTTAGCAAATTCACCAAGCTTAAAAATGTTGTGGAGTTAACTTTGGGTAAAAGGTGTGTTTCAAAATACTTGCAAACTATATCGGGTTTAACTAAATATTTTTAGTCTGAAAATTGTCGCACACATCTTCGTTTTCTACTTATTAAGTAACATACATGTTCTCTACAATATTTTTTTTGCACTTTAACTATTATGTCAATTTAAATTATGCATTTTCAAATAAGACGTATTGTGATTTTATAAACACGATAAAATTGCATTACAAAATAATTATTGCTTTAAACGAAAAACGTAATTTAACAAATACGTAGTACTTTGTAAACAAAAAACATACATTATTGAAAATGCATAATTTATTTGTTAACGCACACCCTCACTGTCAAATACATTAACTCTTGCACGTAGGGGTGTTATTGCGACGGGTTACGGGTTTATCAGGTCTTTGACTGGATAATTTACAACATCGTAACAATAATTGAGTGGAAAGATGAATGACTTTAACCTTATAACCACCCCTACGTGCAAGAAAAAATTAGTAGCTATACTTTGACGATTTCAAAATGTTAATTAACATTTGACTAATTTTTTATAGGTTTTGCTTAGAATGCATGTACTATGTAAAAATGAATAGTACTTATTATTTTATATTTATTTTGAAAGATATAGAAAGGTTACAATATACTACTGACCGGATCTTAACACACTCCTTGTGTTAGATAGATACTTTGAATAATGTTAACTAGCACGCGAAATTTACTAGCAAACACTTAGAAGATTTTGTATGTATGTATGAAACAGTAACTATGAATGAAACAAGTTACTTCAACGATTCAATATTATTAATTTAATAATACGAGTGATCTTCAATCACTAGGGTTTACAACCTTGAATCTTAATAAAACGATACGTATTCTATATTTTCCCCTTTGACCTAGGCAATCCTTTTATAGACCAAGGATTCCTGTACAAGATAACTATAATCTATACCAATATGATATACACAAAATCCTTTCTATAATTATCTACTACACGTTTACAAAAATCATAAGCAGTACTAACTTTCTAATGCAACCGTACTAACTGACTTTGTACTGTCAGTGTTGTCTTCAATCTCTTCAGCAGTACCAACTTATATACTAACAGTTCCAACTGTTAACCTTAATTCCCAACAATCCTCCCCTAAACTTATGATTTCTGTGCAAATCACTAAGTTTCTTCGAATTAAGCTTCATCTCCTATGATGGGGGGATTCTTCCAAACATCTATCATGTCAATCTTTTTGTCTGGGCTTTCCTCTGTTCTGCAAGATCAAACATTCTTCTAATCAACACATTTGCCATCTCTGAATCAGCTTCAACTTCCAATGTTGAACATACTAAAGTAACCAATACAGCTGGTCTGAGTAGGTAATCTTTCTCAACCAACATGTAGATCTCCAAACCATCTTTAGTAGATATTCTATGAACACCACATGTATCAAATAATTTCCAAGTGACATCCTTGGCTTGTGCTTAAAACCTCCACATTGATTCTCCACCATCAGGTTCATAAATCCTCTTCAATTAAACCCATAGTTCTTTTTCTTTGTCTTCAAGTGGATCTTCAATTCTGAATTTTTCTTGTACCAATTTCCACAACTGATTAAGATCTTCCCTGTCAAAACCTTTGAGTAAATCTTCAAACAGCTTGTATCTTTCAGTAATTCCACCAAGTCTCATAATCCTCCATCCTTTCATTCTGCCTTCTGTGAATACTTCCCAACCAATAATGGGATGTTTTACTTGCAAAGGCTTGATGTTTGTGGATTCAGGGACTATCACCATCATGCTCTTGAGTTATTCATCAGTCAATCCTTCAGCTCCCTTCTTTTGTTTCTTTGCTGCATCAGATTCTAACAACTCTGCATCTCTTTTCCTTCCTTTTGTGGTATCCCTTGCAATTGGTGTGTTCAGTCTTGCATAAGCTTCATAATAAGCTTTTTCAATTTCAACATCTGATCTTCCTTTAAAGTAACTCATCTTCCAGTTTGCTTGATTCTTCAAGTAACTCTTCATAAAGCTGATCTGTTCTTTCTTTGTAGGCATCTTTGTCTTGTAACCTTTCTTTTGCCTATCTCTAATCTTCTGCATAAGATCATTCCAAGCTACTTCTCTGTTCTTAGATAGAATAAAACTTTTGAGCTTTTTTGACTTCTCTTCTTCACTTAAGTTCTTATCTTTAAGAATAAGCACTGCTTGAGCTCTCACAATTAAGTCTGCATCTAACAAATATTGTAGTTGTTCATTGAATTGTTCTTGATCAACCTCAACATTGGAATCTATCTTTTCTAATCATGTTTTCTCCATAAACTCAATTACATCATCAAAATCATCCTGAGCCATCTTCTTAGCTAACTCTGCATCAAGATTTATCTGAGCTTGTTCATCTGCTTGATCCTTTTCTTGAAGTTTCTTTGCCACTTCAGCATCATAATTAATTTGTGCCTGAGTTTTTGGCTTTAGTTTCTTCTGTTTCTCAGCTTCTTGTTCAGCTTCTTCTGGAGTCATTGGTTTCTTTCCCTTTGCTTTTCTCTTTCTTTCATACTCTGCCTCAGCAGTACCTGGATGTGAACTAGCAGTTTGTACGGTTTCTTGTTCTGTCTCAGCCATTTGAACTATTTCTGTTCTCAGCTTCTTGTTCAGCTTCTTCAGGAGTCATTGGTTTCTTTCCTTTTACTTTTCTCTTTCTTTCATACTCTGCCTCAGCAGTACCTGGATGTGAACTAGCAGTTTGTACGGTTTCTTGTTCTGTCTCAGCCGTTTGAACTATTTCTTCATTCTCAGCAGTTTCTTGTGCCTGATCTTCAACATCCATATCAGCAGCATTACCAGTACCCATACCAAACAAATCACTAGTACCTTCATCATGTCTCCCCTGAGTTTCTGATCTCTCCCCCTTATCTTCCTTGTCTTTATCTGATTTCCTCCCCTGTTTGGGAGAATCACCACCATCATCATCATCTGAACCATCTGAATAATCATCATCTGAGGAATCTTCATCCAGTATAGCTCTAGCCCTTTTCCTCTTGAGATGGTTTTCCAGCTTCTTCACCCTAAGAGTCAACCTTGTGTAGACTTTGGCAAAATTTTTTTTTGTGACTTTTAAGTTCCTCCTCCAAAGATTCTACCTGAGCAGTTAACTTGGTACATAAAGCCATCAATTCATTTTGTTCAGAACTACCCTCATCACTTCTAGCTGTGTTACCTGCTAGGAGAGGTGAATCATGGGGCAAGGATCCAGTTGCCACTCTAGTTAGACTAGGTGTGGTCCTTCTCCTATAAGTGGTGATAATTGGGGGTGTTTGGGTTATTTCAGGATTTTGATTGGGTGTGTGATGGGGATCAGTTGGGTTGACTGAGCCTTCACCCTGATCAATATGAAGCATTTCTGGAAAGAGAGGTACTACAACCCCAGTAAACAATCTACTTGTCATAGCCATATTTTGAAAATTTTTTTGTTGCAGGCTAGGAGTAGGAAAAAATCTTTGTGTTTCTTAAGCAAATTCTTTTTCTTATTCAGAAAGGTTTGAATAAATCTTGGGTACATAAGAAACTTTGTTTTGCTGTTTACATTTGCAACCATACTCTCAAATATGAACTTTGAAAAATTAAAAACCTTGTTTGTTGATAGACATATGAGAGCAATAGGAATATTGCTACTGAATTGCTCCCATGCTGTCTTTTTGGGGCTTAAACAGTGTAAGAGAGTATGTATCAAAAATCTCCATTGTGGGGAGAAACATCCTTTTTGAAAAGTAAGTTTTTGAGAGGATGTATCATACCCCATTTTTGAAAGCTCTTCAAAAATTTTAAGTGTTTAGCATAGTGTTAATACCATCTGAATCTTCCAACTTAAGATGTCTCCTAAGTGTAGATTCGGTAAGAACAAAAGATATGCCATCCACTTTAGAATGAATTTCTAAGTCTCCATCTTCACTAGTCAAGACAGTTGCATTCTGCCAGAACTGTGTGATGTGAGAGACATATAGAGTAGGAGAGACAGTTAAAGCATACCTTATGTGAGAGTGGTTAAGGAAATCCACTATCTCATAAAATTTCGGTCCATCTCCTTCCTCTGTTTTCTCTAGAAAAGCCACCTGGTTGTGCGTCTTGACAAAATCCAAATTAGCCATAAGTTCTCAGTAATTATTGATTTGACTGTGGTGAATAGTGATAATTTTGGTTAGAAAGTAGAAGATGAAAGTGAAATTGAGATTTTATTGAGAGAGTATTAGGGTTTCAATTGACCGACTTAAAGAATAAATTAACTTTTATTTTAGGATAATATTATAATAGAATAAAAGTTAAAATAGCTAGATGAAGATCCCTCGAAAACCGTAAATCAATCAGTAAAAATTCCAACAAACCTCCAACGGCTAGTTTTTACTCCAAAATTAATTACTGACCAGTCACAACGGCTAGTTCAGCAGTATAAACTTTACACTAGCAGCACAAAGTTTACACTAGGAGTACAAACCATTAACAAAATTTTCAAAGAACAGTATAAACTTATTTGAAAAACATTTTTATGCACATATAGTTTTTAGCAAACTATTAGCTATCAACGGATTTGATATGTCTTTACCAATAGCCGTTTGCTTTGGACTAGCCAACTCTTCACAGTTGGATATGGTGAGTTGATAACCATACAATTTTTGGTAAATTGTCAACCATTAACGGATTTGATTAGTCTTTACCAGAAACTGTTTGCTCTAGACTAGTTGGTTCTTATGTGGGTTAGACATGGTGAACCAATTACCATTTGTGGTGTGGAAAGATCACACACTGAGCTCCAAATCACCATTCAGTCCAAAACATAAAGCACTTGTAATTCCTTGGTTCTTATCATCCATTCCTACAATTGTTAGTCCCCAAACAAGGAAACAGAGTGCAAATCACTTGTCTCACAACATAACAAGCATATGACTAACAATGCACATAAAAAAAATTAATTTCCTTGTGGCACCCAAGCCATAGCAGACTTAGGCTTGCCTCTTGCATCAATATAATTAAATCTTTTTTGAACAGTTGGAGTACCATTAGATTGAAGTGGTCTCCAAACCCATGATGCAGATGCATTAATACCACTTCCCAAATTTCCCTTAGCAGTGTTTTTAAAACTGCCAGTATTAACTACTTTCCTAACAGTATTAACTGCTGGGTTTGCAGTTGCAACCTTAGGTTTCTAAACTTGTTTGTTTACAATTGCTATGTTGTTAAAGGGCCTTTTAACAGTTATTGGTGCTGATTTAAAAAGAGTTTTTTCACCTTGAACTATTGGTCTTGGGTAAAGAGTCTTATTAGATCTGGCATTATGAATTTCTGGTCTAGCAGTATGAACTGCTGGTCTAGCAGTATGAACTGCTCTTGGTCCAGACCTTAAAAGAATTGATATAGGTATCATTCTAGTATTTGTTGGGTAAGTAGGAGGTTTTACTAAGTTCACCCTAGGACTTGAATACCTAGTTACCCTATTGTTGCAATAAAATGCAAGATGGTCAAAGCTACCACATGTGAAACAAGCTTTCCTAACACAGACAAAGTCATCACCTAGTTGGTGAGACTTGAGGTTGTTCCAATTCCATTGGTTACCTCTGGGCTTGTTTGTGGCTCTATACATTTCAGCATACCTAACTGTTGGTTTAAATGGTTTAGCATTTGATCTAAGCCTAACAGTCTCAGGTTTGACCACTTTGGGAACTTTTGGTTCTTCCACTTTAACACTAACAGGCTTAACCACAGCCTGATCATCCTCATCATCAGAAGTCCAGTCCTCTATGGTTGGAGCATCTGAGTCCTTAGCTGAGGACACCTTATCCTCAGAAAGTGAGGCATCACTTGCACTCTCATACACAGGTTTATCAACTACATTCTCTTTAGGTTGAGGACCATATTTAAGCTCAGGTAGTTGAAATTCAGGGAGTCCTGTGTGTTCTAAGTCTATGCCTGGGGGTGTTGGAATTCCCCTATAAGGAGGTGGAACAGACTTATACCCTAGGCCTGACTTAGCTTTGTTTAAGATTTGACATTCAATTATCTTTTGAACACCTTTTGATGTGTATTCTAGTGTGTCTACACTCATTTGAATGTTCTCCTTGGCTTTCTTAACCTGTTCCAGTTCATGTTTCAACACACTAATTTCATTTTCTCTAAACATTAAGTCTCTCTTAAGTATAATCATATCATCATCAAACTTAGACTCATTACCTTTATAATGAAAAATTTATTCTTCTAACACAGCTAAAGCCCTTTTATGATTTGCTAAATTAAAACTGGTTTGGGTTAGCTCTATTCTTTGTTCATCATATCTTTTCTTAAGAGTTTCTAGATCTTTTAATGCATCACAAGATTTAGAACACTTAGAAACTTGTACCTCAGTGTCTGAAAATGCCATGAGAGCCATCTCTGAAGATGCTTCTGCTTCCTCCTCTGCTCTTATGTAGCTCCAGTCAAATCCTAAGCCATCAATGGCAACCATAGCCTTTGAGCTTGAGTCTGTAACCTCCACAACTCTTGATTTGTTTCCAAAGCCTCTGCTCTTGTCATCTTGTTGTCTTGGCAATCTGCACTCCCTTGAATAATGACCTTTCTTATGGCAATTATAACATTCAATCTTTGACTTGTCATACCCAGCAACATCATTGCTGTTAATGATTATTTTCTTGCCTGTCTTCTTCAAGAATCTCTTAGCCCTCATGCTAAGAAGAGAGAGCTGCCACTTGATATCCATCTCTTCAATATCATCTTCATCAATCTCTTGAAGGTCTGCATGAGTCAGCATACTTCCATTGTGCTGAGTAGTCAGAAATGCACAATAAGTATTCTCATCTAAGAGTCCATTAGTACTGCTTGAGGTACTAGCAGTACCAATATTTGAACTAGCAGTACTGATGCATGCGTGCGAGTGCTCTAATTTATACCCACAGTATGTCGTTGTGGTTTTAGCAGTATTCAAGTTTTAAATTTATATTTAGCCGACTTATCAATAACACACACACTTTAACGAGCAGTGTACCCGGTCAGTATGTATATAATGGTAAGTAGAGTGTCGATCACTAAGAGTGGAACGTATTATCTAGTTATTCTAATCAGTATTTTAATATCTTAAGTTAGCTATACAACCTAATTTAACGCAAGGGGGTTCAGCCTGAGAGACTGGCACGGTTTGGTTGCAATTAAATAATAAACTAACTAATAGGCACGAATCAGCGAATAGCACACACGTACACAGATAAATACTCGAGACAATAAGAAGGCCTGTCCTGATAGTTAAGTAGTTTGTCACTTGTTTTATTGCTAGTTTTATTTGAAGTGTATAGTTCGATGCAACGCACCGAGATTAAGTCCTTTCTCGTTGGTTCTAATCTTATTGGCGAGTAAACCCCTAATGATTACTTATGACTATCCTATTTATCTTTCTTCCTACTTTTCTACAGACGATAGAATGCATAGGTGATCTAATAAATAGGCGAGGAAGGGGCATGGCGACCCAAGCAATGCTCAGCTAGACACAGAGGTTATCAATGCACTAATAAAAGTCACCAAAGACATCAACATATAAACTTTAATTAATGGGAAAACAATTTTAAGGGGAGTTGAAGTGAATGATAACATAACACATGCCCATCAATCCTGATCAATTAAAGTGTACTAATACAATAAAACAAAACTACTTAATGAATTGAATACATGCAGGACCTTCTTACAGCTCTCGTATCTTCGTTCTAGGTGTGTCTTGTGCTGCTACTTCGACTGAATTCGGCCTAGGGCTTCTGTCCTTCGAATATCGTACGTACCAAAAGTCTTTTTTAAAGTCGTCTGACTTTGGGGTATTTATAGTTTCTGTCTGAGGTAAGATGCGGCGCATCTAATAAGTAGATGCGGCGCATTGACTTAACTTCGCGTGGGGTCCAAGATTAATATATTCAGGAATATTCGTACACCGCCTTGAGATGCGGCGTATCTTCATTTACAGATGCGGCGCATGTCCTCTTGTATCTTGGATCGTATCTTGTGAAATCTGGATAGTGATGCGCCGTATGTAATAAGCAAGATGCGGCGTATCTGGAGCAGAATAGTCTTGATCTTGTACATTTCAGTAGACTCTTAACTTCTTGCATTTTTTGCTCCATAATTAGTCCAAAATCGCCAAGTTTCACCAAATGCTTGTTTTTACCTGAGAATTACAAAAGTAAACATTAACGTATCAATCCTCATACATAATATAATAAAACAAGTCAAATTAATAGGATAAATGATAGTAATAAAATGTACTTATTTGAGTTCATCAAGTACCAACTGCTCTAGCAACTTGCACTTCTTCCACTTGGCTTGAGGTACTGGAGTTGACACAAAAGCCAAATTTCCAGAGCTTGAGCTTGTACCAGCAACCTTCTTAATATCTTGCTCCACTATCTTGAAATTGCTATACAAGTCCATCAGACTCATAGAATCTATGTCTGGCGTGTTCTTCCAGACAACTACATGCATAGCCCATTCAGATGGTAAACTTCTTAGGAATTTTGAGTTGAGATCTTCCTGAGGTATCTCAATTCCTAGAACAGCAAGTTGACTCACTAGCTTTTGAAGCCTGCTAAACATATGATCTAGTGACTCATTGCTTGTAGCTAAAAAGTTCTCAAATTGTTGCTTGAGTAATGTCTTATGAGTTTTCTTGGTGGCTTCATTCCCACCATATCTGGCAACAATGGCTTCAAACAGAGTCTTGGCACACTTGAATTTACTGAAGTTCAGTAATTGATCATTAGGAATAGTCAGTAGTAGCAAGCTTCTTGCTTTTAGATCATTCTTGTGCTGTTCCTTTTCTTCACTAGTAGTTGGATTTGTCTGCACCGTTGTTTCAGTCTTACCTTCAACAACAGTCGTTGTGGTTGTGGGCTTAAAGGGGTTACCTTCTTCTATGATCTCCCAAAGTGCATAATCCTGCACTTGAAAAAATTGCTCAATTCTTAATCGCCACATATCGAACTCATTGGGTTTAAGCATTGGTAGCTTAGCAGCAATGTTGGTAGAAGATGTTGTCTCCATGTCCATCTTTTCTTATAAATCAAAAAGTATCAACCTGTCTCTGATACCACTTGACTGGATCTTAACACACTCCTTGTGTTAGATGGATACTTTGAATAATGTTAACTAGCACGCGGAATTTACTAGCAAACACTTAGAAGATTTTGTATGTATGTATGAAACAGTAACTATGAATGAAACAAGTTACTTCAACGATTCAATATTATTAATTTAATAATATAAGTGATCTTCTATCACTAGGGTTTACAACCTTGAATCTTAACAAAATGATACATATTCTATATTTTTCTCTTTGACCTAGGCAATCCTTTTATAGACCAAGGATTCCTGTACAAGATAAAAATACTCTATACCAATAGGATATACAGAAAATCCTTTTTATAATTATCTACTACACGTTTACAAAAATCATAAGCAGTACTAACTTTCTAATGCAACCGTATTAACTGACTTTGTACTGTCAGTGTTGTCTTCAATCTCTTCAGCAGTACAACTTATATACTAACAGTTCCAACTGTTAACCTTAATTCCCAACAACTACTTATAACACTACTTTCAACATTCTTGCTACGATGTCGCAAATTATCAAGTCAAAGAATAATTGATGTAATTTCAACGAGACTGTAGTAAAAAAATGCCTAAAACGATGAACTCTATACATCTTTACTTGAGGCCACATTTTATCATGGCTTTTTCTAAAGACAATTTCTAGCTATCAAATACGCTTTACATTAACTACTTAGTAAATAATGACAGTAATCAAAGGGACTCAAGATCTAAGTTTTTGTTCACTTATTTACCAATCTTTATAAATCTTAACCTTGTGAAGAAGATACCATCACAGATCTGTGAAGAAGCATAGCTTCTTGATAATATTCGAAAGCGTTCAAGAAAGACCAAAACAAGTGTGTTTTAATCCTCTTATCTTTCAGTTCAAATAAAACAAAAATATCAAAACTTCATCTATTCTAAGACAATCAAAACTTACGTCTCTCGTAAAACAACAACAACACAACTCGATAAAGTAGATCTCAGCTTATCTCATTAGTGTAATCAAAGTTTCATTCAAAGAACAAAGCCACAAGAGATTATTCATCATCGATCTTTTTAAGAAGCTTAACTTCTCTTTTAATATACAAAAACCTTAAAGAAAGAACAAGAACAATATTGTCAAAATCCCCACTTTTGTTTCGATCTGTAAAAATGAAATAAAACAAACAAAATCACCTACCTTCGTCCTAGAATCAAGATTTTGGAGCTTCGGACTTCGCAACATAATGAAACAAGGGACGATCTTTGATTACTGTCGACTCAAGTTGTGTGAGAGTATTCGTATGTATCAAACTAAGAAGTATTTGAAAAGTGCGAGAGTATCTAATTTTCATTCATGTATATCTAATTTTGATTCATGTATATCTAATTTTGATATTGTGGCTGCAAGTTGTATAAGAGTATTCGGATCTAGTTTTTTTTGGGGGGCTGCAAGTAGTGTGTGAAAAGTGATATTAGGGTTTGCAAAAAATTAGGCTTAATATAAAAGTTTGGTTAGTATTTAATTATCAAGACAAATGGACCAATCAAATTAGTAGGTCTATATAATTAGGCCCAAGTATCATTTTTTTTATTGCAGAAAATTGCTTTGTTTTGACAAAAAGATGTCATTTTTTGATGATGGTCAATTTTGTTATGGAACTGAAGAAGCTCAAAATTATACATGGACATCACCATTTTTCACCGATGAGGTAAAATAAATATTAAATAAAAAATATTTATACTATATTAATAAAATTAATATACGTTACATCACCGTTAACAAAAAAATAATAATAATTGTAGGTTTTTGGATCTCGTGAAGATATGATGAATTGGGTGAAAAATACGACATACTTTCTTGGTTATGTCATTGTCACACTAAGATCAAAGAAATGCAAAAACGGTCTTATAAATAAATTGTGTCTTGTATGTGACCGTAGTGGTAAACCTAACGGATCCGGATCAAGTAAAAATACTAGTTCAAAAAACACAGATGGTCCGTTTAAGTTGGTAGGAATATATTCATTGAAACATCATTATTGGACGATAAGACATATCCACCACCCTACAAGGCATCTAGAGGGTCATCCATATGCAAGGCGGTTGTCTGATGATCAATTTCGTTTGGTAGAAGATTTGACGTCAAGGAGTGTGCCACCACGTGAAATTCTATCAACGCTAAAGGATCAAGATGAGACTAACTTGTCAACACTCCCGACAATCTATGAGGCACAAAAAAAAAATTCGCAAGGTCGAGAAAGCCGGAAAAACTCTAATGCAATTTCTTAAGTTCCTTTTGCATATTAATCGTTATGTATATGAGACTGATACACACCCAATTACACACGAGTTGCAAGGTTTATTTTTTTTCCATCCTACATCTTATGAGATATGGTGTGCATTCCCACACGTGTTGATTATAGATGCCACATACAAGACGAACATATTCAATATGCCTTTTTTTGAAATTGTTGGTGTAACTTCAAATAACAAGACATTTTGTATGGCGTTTGTTTTTATAAGGGAAGAAAAGATGGACAACTATAAATGGGCCTTGGAACAGCTAAAGTGGACACTAAATGAATGTATGCACCCACGTGTTATAGTCACAGACAGAGAGTTGGCACTCATGAGTGCATGTGAAAAAGTTTTTCCGCACGCCAATCATTTACTCTGTAGATGACACATTAGTCGAAATATTTTTAAGAATTGCAGGCGAAGAATTAAGTCGTACAATGATTGGGAACTTTTTGAATCAATGTGGAAGTTACTAGAAGATTCTCCAACGTGGATATCATACACATAAAACTACGAGAAACTTTGAACATTTTTGGAAAATTACCCTCGTAAGTCTTTTACATTACTAGTTTTTTATAGTCCGAGAATTTTATCCATACGTCCTACCCAGTACTTATTTTTCTTTCCTTTCAGGTGTTTTAAGATACCTACATGATAATTGGTTGGACAAATATAAAACATATTTTGTTTCTGCCTCGATTGACCAGTCTTTAAACTTTGGAAATCGCACATCCAACAGAGTTGAGAGCCAACATGCCAAGTTGAAGAAATAAATGGAATCTACAAGTCTAACTTTGGATAAATTTGTTGGTTGTATTTATAAGATCGTAAAGTCACAACTCACGGCAATTGGAAAAAGTGAAATTTCTCGTTATCATAACCACAATATACCATGCTTCGATTTATTACGGGGTTTCGTCTCAAATGAAGCTCTCGAGTTAATGGTGAAAGAGATTGATCGGTCGAATGGGTTTCAGCCAGATTCCTCAACTTGTGGTTGTCAGCTATATAACAGTTGTGGGTTACTGTGTGCTTGCAGAGTTTCATTGTACATGACTTCCGGTCCGTATATACAATTACTCCTAATTGATTCATATTTTGAATTATTTATTTTTCAACATCTAAGAAAAAATATATGTAGGTGAGTGTATTCCTTTGGATTCAATAGATATATTTTGGAGAACACTAGATCTTTCACCAACAACATCTTTGCAAAGTGACAATATTTGTTGTGTTGCTGAATTAAACCATGTGAAAGAACACTTCAACAATTAGTCTGATGCTAGAAAAAGAATTGTCTTAAGAAAGTTGGTTGACACATTCAATCTTAGTAAAACGACCATTAAACCGCCAATGGTTAAGAAAAACACCCGCGGACGACCGAGTTTGAAAAAACAACAGCAATAGAAAAAGCATGATCCTCCTATGAGTAAAGATACACAAACATGTAGTTAGTCAGCGAGGTTGTTTGGGATTGATTTCAACATCGAGCCGGCCAGATAGAGTTCTTACACGAGCAACAAGCAACACGAAAAGAAGCGCAGTTCATTTTCATGCAAGTTTTTCGTGATAGATCCGAATATGCAACGTATAAGACATGGTTCATTTTCAAACTCTCAAAGAGGCCGGACGCATAACTTAATCCCGTACCTAAATGAAGAACCGCCAGCTTCCGAAGATCAGTTTGAAAATCTTAGTAGTCAAATTCCAAAAGTTTTCCATCCTTATATCTCGAACTCAAGTCTACAAGATGTCAACCCAGATGGAAACTGTGGGTTTAGATCCGTCGCTCTCGGTCTTGGTCTCACTGAAGATCATTGGCCTATAATTAAGTCAGATTTGGTGCGCCATTTAGAGTCTCCCCAAGAACAATACAGGTGCATATTTGGAACTAGATGTTATAACCAAATCTATAGAATCGTGAGCTCTGCTGGAGAATGGATGGAAATGCCAAACACAGGATTGGTAATTGCTTCAACGTATAACAAAGTTGTTCAAGGTCTATCCAACAATGGAGGTTCCACTACGAGTTTTCCGCTTTGGTCCAGTCCACCACAATCAGACTCACATGAGATCATTGTGATTGCCCACGTGCATGGTAATCATTATATTAGAGTTGCATTACGGGAAGGTTTTGCTTTACCGACACCTCATCCACTTTGGATCACATATAGAAATAATATTGCATCTGGATGGGGAGAGAAATATGCATGTCGTCAAAATGATTTTCGCAAGTATTATTATCGTAAACCTGAACGTTATGATCTAACTTAATGTAATTTTATAACACTATCGTGATTGAAAAAGTTAATGAAAATCATTTAATTTATGTTTATGTATTTGTTTGTTTTTATATACTACCTCCGCCAATCAAATATTATTCATACTCATTAAAGTCCTTTTTGATTCGTTGAAAAATATAATGAATATTTTTTCGTTGAAGCAACTCAAAATAGAAAAGCGGACATTTATTTGTGATGAATTATTTCAAAACCCACATCATGTTTGACGTGATAAAGAATATTACGTTTCTCAGCCATTAATTACAACATAAATTGCAACAGAAACTTAAATGAACAAAGTAGTTAAGACAATATTACATTTTTTCCATTTATATTGTCTTTGTTCATTAATTTCAAGTTGAGTTTCAAACATATTTATAATTTATTTTGTATTTGGAAAGTAATACGTATGACTTATGAGCTTGACCTTTTTGTGTTTTTGCTTATTATAAATATGTTAATTTGTTCATTAATTGCAACATCAGTTATTTTGCCGCCAATATAAGGATGACGCAATTTTTCTTTGCCGTCCATTTTCATAAGTTATTTTGCCGGCCATTTCCATAAGTCAAATCAATCTTTTATTTTGCTGCCAATCAATCTTTTATTTTGCCGCCTAGCTCTCTTTTTCTTTGACTATCTAGTTCAAAGTTGGCACCAAATTTACACATATTTTTTCCCTCCTTTTCAATAAAAAAACCTTTATAATGATTGGGACTAATCATTACACTAATGATTGACACGATTGATGGTGTGTAGATCCAAGACAAGTGGAGTGTAAACCTACAACCCCTTATTTAATCATTCGATATTTTTATAATTTCCTTTTTCTTTTTTCTTATTTATTTATTTTTATAGTTATTTTTACTTTTATCATATACATATACATACATACATACATATATAAGTGAACAAATACTAAAATTTTCATTGAGAATAAATAATTAGAAATACAATATAAAGAACGTTACATAATTAATTTGTTAAGTCAATATTTTTCTGGAATACGATAATAATTTTCACGAAACACATTTTGACAACTAACATATGTGTTCTTCCATCCAGATGCATTTTCATTTTTATATATAATCCAAAGTGGATGAGTTAACAGTAATAGGCAACCTTCGTGTAGTGTCGCTTTAATATACTTGTATGTTAAATTTTCTAATAAACATGAACATACAAATTCAGACACAAACTTAAATAATTTGTGTTGTACAGAACGTTTATTCTTAAGTCAAATAAAGAAACATCATAAACAAAAGTTGCTCAAAAGATTCACAATAATTAGAAAATGTTATATTAAAAGTCCTACTTATTTAATTCTCTATTGCAAAAAATGAGTAAATGAAATTAACATAATCATTTCTGTTGAAAAATATGAGGAAAATAAGCTACTGACAAAAATGATGATACGAATTTCAATGTATTGACTTTTTGACTATGTAAAATATTGGTGGGTTTAGTAGTACCCATATAAAATAAGAATAAAGTAGTTGTACTCATTCAATGTATTTTCTGATTATTCTTAATTAATGAGCAAAACAATAACTTCCAAAAAAATGAAGCGGAGCAAAGAAAGCCAAGACAGTGACGTCATCAGTCATTAATGTATTGACTGACTATTCTTAGTTATTTCTTTTTTTCGTTTTTCACTTTTTTTGTCATATAGTTATTTTTAACTTTTGTTATATACATATACATACTTATATACAATTGAACAAGTAATACAATATTTATTGAAAATAAATAATTAAAAATACAATATAAAGAACGTTACATAATTATTTTGTTAGGTCAATATTTTCTGGAATACGATAATAATATTCACGAAACACATTTTGACGACTAACATATGTGCCCTCCCATCCATATGCATTTCCACTTTTATATGTAATCCAAAGTGGATGAGTTAACGGTAATGGACAACCTTCACGTAGTGTCGCTTTAACATTCATACGAACAATCACAATTTTCTCATGTGGTTCCGATTGTGGTGGACTCGACCAAAGTGGAAAACTCGTAGTGTAGCCTCCGACGTTTCCTCCATTAGTTAGACTTATGACAACTCTTTTATATGTTGAGGCAATAACCAAACCCGTGTTTGGCATTTACATCCACTTTCCAGCTTTTTTTACGGTCTCATAAATTTTTTTATAACCTCTCGTTCCAAATATATACTTGTAATTTTGTTGGTTAAACTCTAACTCCTGCACCAAATCTGACCAAATTCGAGGCCACTGATCTTGAGGGAGACCGAGAGCGACAAAGACAGATTGAAATCCGTAATTTCCATCAGCTATGACATCTTGTAAATCTGTAACTTAGGATGGAAAATATGTGGAAGTTGTTTCAAAAATCTTTTCGGAACGCGTTTCGCGGACGATTGGCTCACATATGAACTATGTCTCGGAGGTTCCTGGTTTAAGTCCAGGAACACGTCACGTGCACGTGTTTCATAGTTCGAGCATGAACTATGTCTTGGTGGTTCCTCGTTCAAGTCTACCTCGAAAAGCCTGGTTGAATGACTACTTTTGCTAGGATCTTGAATTTTCGGATCAACACACTTCTTTTTTTGTTGTTTCTTCAAGCTTGGTCGTCCACGGGTATTTTTTTTAACCGCGGGTTCTTTAATTAGAATTGCACTTGGATTACTCATACAACCTAGCTTTCTTAAGAAACTCATTTTTCCTACATTGGACTGCTTGTTGAAATTTTCTTTAAAAATGTGTAAATCATCATCACATTGAATATCTTCATCTTCCAAGGGTTTTGACCATGAAACATCTAGTGTCCTCCAAAAGATATCAATTGACTCCAAGGGGATATACTCACCTACAATAAAACAATAAAAATTGTTGTTAATAATTTTTGAAAAACCAAGACCTCAAAAAGTTAATCAAATAACAACAGTTATATATGCTAACCTGAAAATAAGTACGCTGAAAGTACGCAAGCACATGGTAACCCACAACTCTTACGAAGTTGACAACCACACATTGAGTATTCGAACTCAGGATCATTCAATCGATGAACTTCTCCTAAAATCATATCAAGGGCTTCATTTGAAACAGAACCCCGTAATAAGTTGAAACACGGTATGTTATGTTGATGATAACGAAAGATTCTACTTCTTTCAAAGGTTTCGTTGATTGCTGTAACTTGATACTGCACAATCTCAATGATACATCCCACAAATTGATCTAAGCTGTATTTTTTATATTTCAAGTATCTTTTTAACTTAGCGTGTTGGCTCTCAACTCTGTTTGTTGTGCGATTGTTAAAGTTGAAAGACACGTCAGTCCATGTAGACACAAACCGTTCTTAATGATTTTTTAACCATTGTTCGGTTACATAACTTAAAACACCTGAAATGTTTAAAAAAACTTGAGTAAATTGTAAAAATTGTCCTTGTCGTTTGGCCAAATTGCACGTTTCGTCCTTGTGGTTCATTAAGTGCAAAGATCGTCCTTATTTTGCACTGTTACGTGCACTTTTGGTCCTCCATCATTGCAAAAATCATCCTTGTGGTTTGCCAAATTTCACTGTTGAAGGACCAAAAGTGCACGTAACAGTGCAAAATAAGGATGATCTTTGCACTTATTGAACCACAAGGACGAAACGTGCAATTTGGCCAAACCACAAGGACGATTTTTGCAATTTACTCAAAAACTAATAAGGTGATGTAGAAAAAAATATAGTTAATTGCATTTTTGGTCCTTGTGGTTTGGCCAAATTGCAGGTTTAGTCCCTAAAACTTTGAAAGTGCAGCGATAGTCCCCATTTTGAAGTTTGGATTGCATTTTTGGTCCTTTTTTGTGTGAAATGACAAAATTACCCTTGTCTTTTTCTGAAGAAGACAAAGGGTATTTTAGTCATTTAAATTTATCCAAGGACTAAAAATGCAACCAAAACTTCAAAATGGGGACTATCGCTGCACTTTCAAATTTTTTGGGACCAAACCTGCAATTTGGCCAAACCACAAGGACCAAAAATGCAATTAACTCAATTATAAAATAAATTTAAAATATAAAATAATATAATATTAAATGTGAAATAGAGAAAAAGGTACGTGGATATTTTTCGAGTACTGATTGAAGTTGCTTGTAGTTCTTCGAGTACGACATCCAATTTGGAGAATCTTCTAGTAAATTCCATGCCGAAATAAATGAGTCCCAATCTCATTTCTTCTTGATCGTTGGCCTACAATTCTTCAAAATATTTTGGCTAATGTGCCATCTACAAAGTTACTGCGTAGCATTCGGAAAACTTTTTCGCATGCATTTAACAGAGCCAATTCTCTGTTAGTGATTATAACACGTGGATGCATTCACGTGGGCAATCACAATGATCTCATCTGAGTCTGATTACGATGGACTATACGAAAGAGGAAAACTCGTAGCGAACATCGTTGGATAGACTTACAACTACTTTGTTATACGTTGAAGTAATTACCAATCGTGTGTGTGGCATTTCCATCCATTGTCCAGCAACGTTTATGTTGGTACCCCGACCTAACCATTCATGCAAACCATGAAAGATATGAATAAAAGTTTTAGCAAGTGAGGAAAACTTTTGAACATCAAAATTTTGGACGTAGGGTTTGCTTGAGAATGACACAGACACGCTAATAACACCATTGTCATTTTCACATATTATAAATCTTTATTAATGAATAAATCAACAAGATTTACAAAGGATAGCCTACGGAAAAACTACCCCAGTTTTTTGACAAATGAAACTCTCCACAATCAAACAACAAAAGACTGCTAGATGTTTGTTGTTCCTAGGAAAGGAGGATTCTAACCATAATACTTTGTATTATTTTCTTTGTAAGAATCTCTACTTAACTTAGTTACGACCTGAGTTTATATAGGAAGGGAAACAGTGTTTGGATGTGGGTTGCATCGTAGCTTGTCCACTTGCTATAGGTATGCACGTACCTAGTAAGCTAGTCTGAATCTTACTTTTGGCTCTTCCGATTTGACAACTTAGAGTTCCAATGCCTGTTTCACGCGTATCGATAAGTATTTTAACTTATCTTCTTGTGTAAGCATCCCCCTTCTCATTATGAGGTTTAGGTTGTAATCAAAGTTAAGTCTTCAGGATCACTAAGACATTTGTCAGTGCTCAGTGACTCCGGTGTTGCCTTTCAGCTCCTTGTAACTTCACTCCTTGACACCGCATCAGTTTCTGAAGTCATTTACTTCAGTTGGTCTTCGACTTCCCTGAAGCCATTTAGGCTCTTTAGCCCTTTGAGCTTTATACAACACTCACTGATTTCAGTGAGTCATCTTCTGAATAATAATCAGAGAGTCATGTTCTCTGATAACTCTCATAGAATATATCACTTCTGATAACCATTTGTAGTTATGACGTGACACACTCCCTGATTGTTATCAGAGAGTCGATGCTCACTGAACTTCAGAAGGTGAATTAGGCTATTTTATGTTTAAATACTTGTCATAGACAATTGGGTTGATCTATCAGACCCAACAATTTACAGTACTATAGATTAGGTTATAACTTATAGTTCCAAATATACACCTGTATTGTTGTTGGCGAGACTCTAAATGGCGCACCAAATCTGACCAAATGCTAAGACAATGATCTTCAGTGAGACCAAGACCGAGAGCGACAGATCTAAACCCACAGTTTCCATCTGGGTTGACATCTTGTAGACTTGAGTTCGAGATATAAGGATGGAAAACCTTCAGAATTTGTTAACGAAGTCTTTCTGTCTTACTTTCAGATGTTGGGAATAAAATGATCAAAGTCAAAGAGCCTGCCAAGTCAATGAAGAGCCTGCTAGTTGATTTTGTTATGTACGAAGATGTTCTACCAGTACCTTCTGGGTAGAAGGTACTGCTAGCTAATGAAGAGCCTGCCAAGCTTATGTCAAGTCGATTAGATATTTTGTAATAGAATTTTTAGTTGAATTATTAGTCTTTGTACATTGTTATACGTTATGTAGAAGTAGAATAGTCTTCTGTGGTGACAGAAGAATATATCAGAGTGTACATGGGTAGTTGTATTTAATTGTAGGCGCCAATATAGTCAAAGTATAGTATTATATTCATCTACTTGACAACATGTAATAAGATATCCTTATCTTATAAAAGGATATCTTAGTCACTTCTTCATGCATGCATCTTTTACAACCAATAACCAAAAACAAACTATCTCTCAAGTAACTTAGTTACTTCAAATCACAAATCCTTTACAATCAAAGATTCAAGATTACTTTGTAATCCTGGTGATATTTAGATCATCCGTATTATTTCATCAATAATATTGAATCGTTTTGTGTTAACCAAAGTTGTGTTATTTGTTCATTGCATTCACACGTTTACTTAAACTCACCACCTTGTGTTCTTTTAAAGTGTGTTGTAGTAGATTCCGCATGCTAAACACATTCAATACATAAATATCTCTCAAACACATTACTAAGATTCATATCCCAAGTGTTTGAACTTCGAACAAAAAACGTTCCACAGTCTTACTTTCAGAATTTGGATTAAGTTATACGTCCGACCTCTTTGAAAGTTTGAAAAGGAACAATGTCTTCTAGGTTGCATATTTGGATCTATCTCGAAAACTTTGCATGAAAATGAACTACGCTTCTTTTCTTGTTGTTTGTTGTTCATGTAAGAACTATGTCTGGCCGGTTCGACGTTCAAATCAATCCCAAACAACCTCGTTGACTGAGCATATGTTCGTGGATCTTTACTTTTAGGAGGAACATGTTTTTTTTGTTGTTGTTGGTTTTTCAAAATCGGTCGTCCGCAGGTGTTTTTCTTAACCGTGGGCGGTTTTGATGTTCGTTTTACATGGATTGAATATGTCAACCAACTTTTTTAAGACACTACTTTTTCCAGCATCAGACTGCTTTTGAAGTGTTCTTTAACATGGTTCAATTCAGTATCACAACAAACATTGTCACTTTGCAAAGATGTTGTCGGTGAAAGATTTAGCATTCTCGAGAATATATCTATTGAATCCAAAGGAATACACTCACCTACATATTTTTTTTCTCAAATGTTGTAAAATAAATTATTCAAAATATAAATCAATTAGGAGTAATTGTATATACAGACCTGAAGTCATGTACAATGAAAGTTTCCAAGCACACGGTAACCCACAACTGTTATATAGTTGACAACCAAAAGTTGAGGAATCTAGTTGAAAGCCATTCGACCGATTAATCTCTTTCACCCTTAAATCGAGAGCTTCATTTGAGAAGAAAGCCCGTAGTAAATCAAGCATGGTATATTGTGGTTATGATAACGAGAAAATTCACTTTTTTCCAAAACTTTCTCTCATATTCGTGAGTTGTGACTTTACGATCTTATCAATACAACAAACAAAATTATCCAAAGTATGATTTTTAGATTGCATGTACTTCTTCAACTTGGCATGTTGGCTCTACGGGTGTAAACGAGCCGATTCGAGCCGAGTACTGCCAAGCTCGAGCTCGACTCGAATTCTATAACTCGACCTCGAAACTCAACTCGAGCTCGGTCGAGCTTTATATTTCGAGCTCGAGCTCGAGCTCGAAACTCGACTCGAGCTCGTTTATTTCTACATTTCATGCTCGAACTCGATAAATACTCGGCATATCAAGCTCAGCTCGACTCGATTTGTATGAAAATTAAATAAATGTATGTATACAAAAGGGTAAAAGTGTAATTTAACCGAAGCTCGTTAAGGCTCGCGAGCTTCACGAGCCAACTATTTTGGTGCTCGAGCTTGACTCGACAATATACTCGAATAGCTCGAACTCGAGCTCTACTCGTTTAAATTGAGTCGATTTCGAGTAGTTTACGAGTCGATCTCGAATAACTCGCGAGCTATCTCGGCTCGTTTACACCCCTAGTTGGCTCTCAACTCTGTTGCATGTGCGATTTCCAAAGTTCAAAGACTGGTCAATCGAGGCAGACACAACATTATCATGTACGTATCTTAAAACACCTGAAAGGAGAGAAAAATAAGTACCGAATAGGAGGTATGGATAAAATTCTCGAACTACAAACAACTATTAATGTAAAATACTTACGGGGGTATTTTGACAAAAATGTTCGAAGTTTCTCGTAGTTTCATGCGTATGATATCCACATTGGAGAATTGATGAGTGCCTATTTACTCATCCTTTTATACTCATATAAGACACAAAAATGACCAAAAACACCCAAATAAACCAAATATTGTGGCAAATATTCGTGGTTTGTGTTTTTATGTGTTTCAGGTACAAAAGGATTGAAAACAAGGCAAAAGTGGACAAAACCGAGCTTGGATGGGAAAAAGAGCAAAAAACAGACATTGCCGGATCGAATCGACACCATTTGAGCATTTAATGAAGAAAAGATGAAGTCAAAGTCAACCCCGAGATATGGCACTGGATTGAGCTTGGAAAAATGAACCCGAAACCAAAACCTATTTTCACTAATTACCCTAAACCCATTTACCTTTTTACCCTAAACCTAAATTACCTAAACTTAAACCTAATCCAATTCTAATCCTAAACCTTAAATTACCAAATCCTAAAAACAAACCCAATCCCTTAGCTAAAACCTAACCCAGCCCAACTAAACAAAAGCCCAATCCCAAATAAAAATAACCCATCCCGTTTTATCCCTTAGCAAATACCAGTCAACCTCTTCCCAACCTTTTTTCCCGCTTTCTCCATTCTCCAAAACCAGACAATCATGTCCCCCATGTCCTCCATGCTTCCCTACTGCCACACTCAACCCCCCCTCCTATAGCTATTACTTATTCACTTGATACTTTCCAGCTTGGAAATCCACCCAAAATGTTTTCCCGCCAAAAACTAATTGGACGGTTGAGATGACCTAGAGCTAATTGGACGGGTGGGATTTGCTCAGAGAGACCCAAGGAAGCTTTTGGAGAGATGTATAAAACCCTCACACAGAGAGAAAAAGAGTAGTTTGTTAATTAGTTAAGTAGTTTATTATTTATGTCGTATTTTTAGTTTAAATGTTCAATTAGTATAAATTTAAGTTTCTAGTATCCATTTTAGTTAAGTTAAGCTCGTTTGAATTTAATTTGTTCAGCATTGTGTTAATTTTCAAAGTTAATGATATTTCAAGTTTTAAAGTCCTCTGTTAATCATCATTAAGTTAAATTGATATTGGAAAAGTTTGTTTTAATGTTTGAATAAGCTCATTTAAGCTCAATATAGCTTATTGTGAGCTTGTGATAAGTTTACTCAGTCCTATTCCAAGATTCCAAAAAAAAAAGTCAACAAAAGTCAACGAGGTACTGTTCAAGTGCTTAATTAGTGCTTATTTTCATTTTCTGTGCTTATTTGATCTATTCAATGTTAATTGAGTTTACTTTGATAGGTTGTTAGAGTTTAAACTAGGTATTTGCCTTAATCAGCCTTAGATAGCCATAAGACAGCCAACATAAAGCCTAGCTTATTTAATTGCTTATTACATTAGAAAATTTGCTCATTAGGTTCCATTTAAGTTAAAAAGCCTTAGTTGTTTCTAGAGTTAAGTCCAATTCAGCATGTTCTATTATTAAAAATCAAAACAACTCTATAAAGGGGTGTTTGGTTTAGGCTTATTTATGGGTCAAAATGAAGTGCACTGTTCATTTTCCCTTGGATTAGTTTCGATCTTGCCTAAATTAGTTTTTTTAAGTTGTTAGTAGAAGATTGTTAGCTGAAATGAAGTATTTTGAAGATTTGAATGGTATAGTGCAATTATAGAGTAAGTGCTGATCTAGATAAGTTCTTATTACTATAGGCTATTTAAGCACTTAATTTTGGTGTTTCTGAATCCCTTTTAGTTCATTTAGCAAGGATACAAGAGTTGGATTTAGGCAGAAAGGGTTTGGCTGGAGTTTTGCCCTCATCAGTCCACTAACTAGTATAGCTTACTTATTTTTTTTTGCTTTTCCCATTTTCATCCTTTCTTTTTGATTTTTAATTTCCTCAATTTAAGTTGTTTTAAGCTCAAATTTTGCATAGATAATCTTGGCTTGCTATTCTAGCTATTGCCATTTTTGTTAGATTTTTAAGAATTTTTTTTAAGTGTTTTTCCATGCCCTGAAAAGGGCACTTTTTCCCTGCACCAAGGCTGCACATCAGCAGCCCTTGGTGTATTTTGGCTTATTTTGTGCTTTGTAGTGCTTATTTACTTGTACTTGTGGCTTATTTTAGTTTTCATTATAGCTTATTTTTAGTAATCAGCTTATTTCAAGTTCCCATTTAGCTTATTCATGGCTTATCAGCCACTTCATTTATCCCTTAGCTTGTTTCCCTTCTTTTGTCCACTGATCAGACCTGTGGGCTTATTTGTGTGCTTATTTCAAGTTTTCAGCATAAGTGGTAGTTAGTGAATGTGCTTATTAATCAGTGCTTTTAAAGTTTGTAAAAAAAAAATAGATTTAGCAAAAAGAGAGTCCAGGGATTCGAACCCTGGACCTCTTGCTCACACACCCAACACACTTACCACTGCCCTAGGGTCTTTTTCATGTTTAACATTGCACAACTTTTCATTTAACCAAGTTTTATTTTCATATTGCTTCTTTCCACTGTGTGGCTTATTCCAACTTATTTGGATAAGCTAGTAATCCCATTTTATTTTTCTTAGAATCACTACATCAATTAGGACTTTCCTATAATTTTTCATAATTTTCCAATTCCATTTAGTATTTTTAATTAATTTTTCTTTTTAAATTAGCTTTTAATTCATAATAAATAAAATATTAATCAGAAAAATGTAATTCTTTTTTCTAAAATTTTATTTTATTAATTAGAACTTAGGAAAATTAGTTTGATGCCCGTAGAGTTAGTATTTCATCGTTTTGACGTTTTAGGCTCGGGATTTCCCGGTTTAAACGTATTTTTAGATTTCCTTTACGTTTTTTAATTACGAGCACTTTAGATTATTGTTTTTCTTGTTTATTAAATCGTTTTTAGTTCATGTTCACTTATTTTAGCGTAAAAACCCAAAGTCTCTTTGTTTCCACTATTCATCACACGTATTCACGAATCGAAATCACAAATTCCATTCGATCCTTCTTTGGGAAAAACGACTCGGGTTTACATATTTCCTTTGTAAAACCTTGATAATAAAATATGCGTTGATTCTTTCGAATCAATTTTTGGCGCCGCTGCCGGGGAAGGTTGAAGCGAATTTTTAAATTCTCATTTGTCGATGCGTGTTTTGAAGACCCTTCTCTCGAGAAGTTATCGTTTTCTCTCGTAAATATTTTCTTATTAAAACCCAAAAATATTTTCTTTTCAAATCTATTTTCCTTTTTCTTTTGTGTTCTTCAAATGTTTCTAAATTTTAAAAATCAAAAATATTCTTCTTATTCCTCTTATTCGTTTAATTCTTTATCTCTCACCCTCTATCCGTTTAATTCTATTTTCTTATCCCTCCTTAATATTTAATTCTTATGTCGTCACTCGACTGTCACTGTTTTCATTGTAAAAGTCCAGTGGGTGATGATCATCGTTTTTACAAGTGTTCATGTGAGCGGTGTGGATGTAATATTAGAGACGGATCTTGTAATTGGTGCAAAACATTCATTAATCCAAATCCAAATAATTCTCAATGTTTTTCCGCCTACCCTCCACAATCCCAGTTATCTTCATTCAATCAGCAAAATTGCTTTAATTATGGAGATCCGTTAGGAGATGATTCACTTTGTGAACGGTGTTTTTGCAAAGAATGTGGGTTTACTCATAGACTTTGTATATGTTGCACTTCTGAAATCGGAAATACATTCACTTATCCAAATTTTCAAAACGATTTCAACCACCTTCCTCAGAATTCATTTGAGCAAGAACCGTGCTATCAAAATTTCAATGATATATCATTTCAAAATGCTCCGAATATTCCTTGTGCAAATTGAGGGGGTCCTCATGACGATTATGAATGTCAACCGTGGAATCAAGAACCTAATCCTTGGTATAATACTTCCGGTTTTGACAATGTCCAACCCCCACAGTATTCCATCATTCATCCTCATGAAAAATCTGTGGGAGAATTACTAGCCGAAGAACGAGCAGCGGAAACGCGTGCCAAATTTCTCAAGGCTTCCATTCTCGATGAAGATGATGAGGATACTATTCAAATGAAGGAATATTATGAGAATTCGTCAACTGCAATCACACCTGTCCAGAAAAGGCAGGAAGACAAGAGTATTGCAGAATTGCTAGCAGAAGAGCAAATGGAACGTATAAAAGCCATTTATGCTAGAAATAATGATGAGGAGGACGACGAGGAGAGTTTTATTCCTTTGAACGATATCATTTCTCAACTCCCTCAGTCTATTGCAATCACATCCATCTTTCCGACTATGGACTCCGAGGACTCTCTCATTATGGGGGATGAGAATCTTAGCACTATTCCTGAAAAGGAATCAGACGAATTCATAAAGTCTAGTGTTGAGAACCTTGTCCCAATCCCAAGTGAGTCTGAGGATATATCGGACAGTGAAAGTGATTGGTCTTTTCGTAGTGATTATCCTCTTGACACTGCGGAAGATTTTTCCGGGATTTTCTCTAACCTACTTTTCAATTCCACTGATGATTTTTCCTCTAGTGATGATGAATCACTTTCTGATGAGGACGTTCCAAATGAAAGTCTCAAAGTCTATTCGAACTCTCTGTTTGAATTTGATGACGAGTACTTTTCAAGCAACGTAAATCCTCTTTTTGATGAAGTGTTAGAGAACGATGAGGTCAAGGACTCTATTATTTCTAAACTTGATGATATGACCTCAATTTTCAATCCCGAGATTCAAAAGGACATTCTTTCTCCGACATATGTAACATTTCCCGTTGAGGATCGCCATTATATTGACTTCACATATGTCGTTAGAGTTTGTCTACCTTTCTGTGCTTATAAGGTAGCTTGTCCTTTCCTTCACTCGTTTGGAAATGAGGACAAAGTTTTTGACCCCGGCATCTCAATTTATCATTCTTTTGAGCCAGATGTATCTCATCGGAGTGGAACTTTCAAGAACTTCAATGTTTATCCAAACATTTCGAATGAAATTCCGATGGAGATTTTCTTTTCCACATGCTTCCCCAAGAACCAATGAATTCGGGGTCGAGTCAAGCTAGTGACTCGGTTAACCAAAACATTAGCACCACATGGGTGACAACCCATGTTTCTGACTTCTTTCTATTTTCTGACACTAAGTGTGGGGGGATTCCTCTGCCGTGCTATGTTTTTGTGTATTGTTTGCTCTTGTTTATAGGTTTCCCTTAGATCGTGATGATTGATGCGCCTGTTTTCAATCCAGCCGCCCAATATCTGATCTTTTTGCTAACGTTTATCTAGGGATATCTTTTTAATCCTGTTTGTGAAAAAGAGAGATTTCTTTCACACACTTGGTTATTAGTATTACCTTTTTACGTTCTAAGTGTCGGCATAATAGCCGGTACTTTGAATATTGAGGGCAATATTCAATTCTAAGTGTGGGGGGGAATTCTCGCGAATTTTGTCACGTGTGTACCTTCTAGTGCCCTAGTACCCCCGTTTTGGCCAAAATTTTAAATTTTTTTCGTTTTTAGATAAGAAATTGCAATAAAAAAAAAGAAAAAAGTGTTTAGTCTTGATTAGGTTAGAACAAAGGGAATCCCGACTCTGCCAGAGTGTTGATCTGGCTGCTTCCTTAACGATTAGGCTAAGGTTTTACGATATGTGCAAATAAAAATGCTAAGCGTAGAATAGTGGTTTTCTTTAGAGCTTATATAAGTAATCTATGGCTTTTCCTCCCAGGAGATAACTAATCTGACTTAATAAGTGCTTATTTTCAAACATTTGAACACACAAAATCATTTTTTTATACGATTTTGAAAAATACTAGTTCAAAAAGCTTTATTTAAATTTCAGAACAAGCATATGTCATAATAATGCAAAATGAAAGTGATACGTT
The DNA here is from genome assembly GCA_021014915.2 of Artemisia tridentata subsp. tridentata. NCBI lineage: Eukaryota > Viridiplantae > Streptophyta > Magnoliopsida > Asterales > Asteraceae > Artemisia > Artemisia tridentata. The sequence continues at coordinate 327,240,239 of CP139509.1, forward strand.
GCTTGAAAGTTGCAAAAGTTAAGTAATAAATGTATGTGCTAAAAAAGCTACGGTTCAAGATCGGCCCTTGGATCCTTATTTCCGGAAGGCGTTTAGGTCTTGGCTACCCTCTTACACCGGCCCTTGGACCTCTAATTCAGGAATGTGTGAGGTCTTGGTCTAACACCCTTGGATCCTCATTTCAGGAATGTTTAGAGTCTTGGAACTCTCCGTTGTAACGGCCCTTGGATCCTTTATTCCGGAAGGTGTAAGGTCTTGGTTCCCGTGAAAATCCGTTAGTTTATGTTGCACAAGTAAAAAAAAAATGAAAAATGAAAAAAATGAGAAAATGGAATGATATTGCAAAATGCAAAAATGGAATGATATTGCAAAATGCAATAAGTTTTGATGTTGCAAAAATAAAGATGCATGTGTTGAATAAAGTTTTGAAACTTGCTTGTTGTAAATTTTAAATCTATCTTTCACCTAGTATTAGTCAAAATCTTATAAAAACGTCGATTTTTGTGATCAAAATTTTGAAAATCAAGCACATTCACCTAACTTGAATAAATATGGGAGTGAAAAGTTAAGTCTCGGCTTACATAGATTATTAGTATAAGTAGTGTTAGCATTTTACAAAAACATTTGCACATTGAGATTAAGCTTAGTTGGGAGTAAAAAAGAGGATGACGATTACAATTCCCTGGAGACACCCATTTTGTGTGAATCCCGTTCCATGATACCATTTTTGGAAATCAAGCATTTTATTTATTTTAGTTCTAGTTTAAATTTCTTGCATTGAATAAAAAGTCAGATCGGGGTATGCTTGGTATTCTTTTAATCCTTTCATTACTTTATATGATCGGATTGCTAAGGACTAGCAATTGATAGTGTGGGGGGATGATGAGTGCCTATTTACTCATCATTTTATACTCATATAAGACACAAAAATGACCAAAAACACCCAAATAGACCAAATATTATTGCAAATATTCGTGGTTTGTGTTTTTATGTGTTTCAGGTACAAAAGGATTGAAAACAAGGCAAAAGTGGACAAAATCGAGCTTGGATGGGAAAAAGAGAAAAAAACGGACATTGCCGGATCGACTCGACACCATTTGAGCATTTAATGAAGAAAAGACGAAGTCAAAGTCAACCCCGGGATATGGCACTGGATTGAGCTTGGAAAAACGAACCTGAAACCAAAACCTATTTTCACTAATTACCCTAAACCCATTTAAATTTTTACCCTAAACCTAAATTACCTAAACTTAAACCTAATCCAATTCTAATCCTAAACCTTAAACTACCAAATCCTAAAAACAAACCCAATCCCTCAGCTAAAACCTAACCCAGCCCAACTAAACAAAAGCCCAATCCCAAATAAGAATAACCCATCCCGTTTTATCCCTTAGCTAATACCAGTCAACCAAAAAGTCAACCTCTTCCCAACCTTTTTTCCCGCTTTCTCCATTCCCCAAAACCAGACAATCATGTCCCCCATGTCCTCCATGCTTCCCTACTGCCACACTCAACCTCCCCCCTCCTATAGCTAGTACTTATTCACTTGATACTTTCCAGCTTGGAAATCCACCCAAAATGTTTTCCCGCCAAAAACTAATTGGATGGCTGAGATGACCTAGAGCTAATTGGACGGGTGGGATTTGCTCAGAGAGACCCAAGGAAGCTTTTGGAGAGATGTATAAAACCCTCACACAGAGAGAAAAAGAGTAGTTAGTTAGTTAGTTAGTTAAGTAGTTTATTAGTTATGTCGTATTTTTAGTTTAAATGTTCAATTAGTATAAATTTAAGTTTCTAGTATCCATTTTAGTTATGTTAAGCTCGTTTGAATTTAATTTGTTCAGCATTGTGTTAATTTTCAAAGTTAATGATATCTCAAGTTTTAAAGTCCTCTGTTAATCATCATTAAGTTAAATTGATATTGGAAAAGTTTCTTTTAATGTTTGAATAAGCTCATTTAAGCTCAATATAGCTTATTGTGAGCTTGTGATAAGTTTACTCAGTCCTATTCCAAGATTCCAAAAAAAAAAGTCAACAAAAGTCAACGAGGTACTGTTCAAGTGCTTAATTAGTGCTTATTTTCATTTTCTGTGCTTATTTGATCTATTCAATGTTAATTGAGTTTACTTTGATAGGTTGTTAGAGTTTAAACTAGGTATTTGCCTTAATCAGCCTTAGATAGCCATAAGACAGCCAACATAAAGCCTAGCTTATTTAATTGCTTATTACATTCGAAAATTTGCTCATTAGGTTCCATTTAAGTTAAAAAGCCTTAGTTGTTTCTAGAGTTAAGTCCAATTCAGCATGTTCTATTATTAAAAATCAAAACAGCTCTATAAAGGGGTGTTTGGTTTAGGCTTATTTATGGGTCAAAATGAAGTGCACTGTTCATTTTCCCTTGGATTATTTTTTATCTTGCCTAAATTAGTTTATTTAAGTTGTTAGTAGAAGATTGTTAGCTGAAATGAAGTATTTTAAAGATTTGAATGGTATAGTGCAATTATCAGTGTTGCAAATATCGGCCGATACGGCCGATTAATCGCTTAAAGGCCTCGGACCTTGGAGAGATTTACAAGGTTATCGGCCGATTAATCGGCCAATTCAAGAAAATCGGCCGATTAATAGGTTAAATATCGCTTAAAGGCCCCCGACCGCCACAGTACCGATTCACGATTTTTGCAACATTGGCAATTATAGAGTAAGTGCTGATCTAGATAAGTTCTTATTGCTATAGGCTATTTAAGCACTTAATTTTGGTGTTTCTGAATCCCTTTTAGTTCATTTAGCAAGGATACAAGAGTTGGATTTAGGCAGAAAGGGTTTGCTTGGAGTTTTGCCCTCATCAGCCCACTAACTAGTATAACAGACTTAATTTTTTTTGTTTTTCCCATTTTCAGCCTTTCTTTTTGATTTTTAATTTCCTTGATTTAAGTTGTTTCAAGCTCAAATTTTGCATAGATAATCTTGGCTTGCCATTCTAGCTAGTGCCATTTTTGTTAGATTTTTAAGAATTTTTTTTAAGTACTTTTCTATGCCCTGAAAAGGGCACTTTTTCCCTGCACCAAGGCTCCACATCAGCAGCCCTTGGTGTATTTTGGCTTATTTTGTTCTTTGTAGTGCTTATCTACTTGTACTTGTGGCTTATTTTAGTTTTCATTATAGCTTATTTTTATTAATCAGCTTATTTCAAGTTCCCATTTAGCTTATTCATGGCTTATCAGCCACTTCATTTATCCCTTAGCTTGTTTCCCTTCTTTTGTCCACTGATCAGACCTGTGGGCTTATTTGTGTGCTTATTTCAAGTTTTTAGCATAAGTTGTAGTTAGTGAATGTGCTTATTAATCAGTGCTTTTAAAGTTTGTAAAAAAAAAAAAAAAAAGATTTAGCAAAAAGAGAGTCCAGGGATTTGAACCCTGGACCTCTTGCTCACACACCCAACACACTTACCACTGCCCTAAGGTCTTTTTCATGTTTAACATTGCACAAATTTTCATTTAACCAAGTTTTTTTTTTTCATATTGCTTATTTCCACTGTGTGGCTTATTCCAGCTTATCTGGATAAGCTTGTAATCCCATTTTATTTTTCTTAGAATCAGTACATCAATTAGGACTTTCCTGTAATTTTTTATAATTTTCCAATTCCATTTAGTATTTTTAATTAATTTTTCTTTATAAATTAGCTTTTAATTCATAGTAAATAAAATATTAATCAGAAAAATGTAATTCTTTTTTCTAAAATTTTATTTTATTAATTAGAACTTAAGAAAATTAGTTTGATGCCCGTAGAGTTAGTATTTCATTGTTTTGACGTTTTAGGCTCAGGATTTCCCGGTTTAAACGTATTTTTAGATTTCCTTTACGTTTTTAATTACGAGCACTTTAGATTATCGTTTTTCTTGTTTATTAAATCATTTTTAGTTCATGTTCACTTATTTTAGCGTAAAAACCCAAAATCTCTTTGTTTCCACTATTCATCACACGTATTCACGAATCGAGATCACAAATTCCATTCAATCATTCGTTGGGAAAAACGACTCGGGTTTACCTATTTCCTTTGTAAAACCTTGATAATAAAATATGCATTGATTCTTTCGAATCAAGAATCTTCTAGTAACTTCCACATTGATTCAAAAAGTCCCAATTATGGTACGACTTAATAGTTTGCCTGCAATTCTTAAAAATATTTTGACCAATGTGACATCTACAGAGTAAATGATTGGTATGCGGAAAAACTTCTTTACACGCATTCATGAGTGCCAACTCTCTATCTGTGACTATAACACATGGGTGCATGCACTCACTTAATGTCTACTTTAGCTGTTCCAAGGCCCATTTATAGTTGTCCATATTTTCTTCACTTATAAAAACAAACGCAATGCAAAATGTCTTGTTGGTTGAAGTTACACCAACAATTTAAACAAAAGGCATATTGTATACGTTCGTCTTGTACGTAGCATCTATAATCAACACGTGTGGGAAAGCACGCCATATCTCATAAGATATTGGAGGAAAAAAAAATAAAGCTTGCAACTCGTTTGTAATTGGGTGTGTACGAGTCTGATATGCATAACGATTAATATGCAAAAGGGACATAAGAACCTCCATTGAAGTTTCTCCGACTTTCTCGACCTTTCGAATATTTTTTGTAGAGAATTTAAATGTTACATGTTAAGTGCAAAACAAAGATGTGTGCAACATTTTTCAGACTAAATATTTTGCAAGTATTTTGTCAAACACACCTTTTACCTGAAGTTAACTCCGTGACATTTTTAAATTTGGTGAATTTGCTAAGTTTTACAGTGTTTGTAATATACTATTTGATTGTGATTGCCTTGAGTTGTGAATAATATATATATATATATATATATATATATATATATATATATATATATATATATATATATATATATATAATACTTAATTATTTAAAAAGAGTTAGAAATAAGTCATATAAGATAATTAATGTGTTTATCACTTGTCATATCAAATATTTATTGTAAAAAAGCTGAAAAGTTAATAGTAGACTTGACAACACTATATCAAATATTTATTGTACACTATGTAGTTATCTCGGTCAAAAATCAAATATCGTTCAAGGACCGAGATTTGAAATAGCGGTTATAGCGATGAGATATCGGTTTATATATATATATATATATATATATATATATATATATATATATATATATATATATATATATTTATATATATATATATATATATATGGTTTTTGAAAAAAGTTCACTTTGCTATAAAAGTGAGAAAAGTGTACAAATCTCCCCCCCCCCCCTCCTTTTTTCCTTCCCAAGTATAGGGGTTTGTTTGTCACTTCTTTTATTTCTCAATGGTTGTTTTGTAACTTTCAATCTTTTTCTCTCCTACCATCGCAAGTCTTTTTATGACTTGTACATTTTGCATTGGAAGATGTAAATTATTTGTAACTAGTCCAACCTGAGAGGTGTTATGAATTATAATACACATTTAAAAAGTGAGTGTGATATTGATCTATAAATCGATTATCGGGAAGAGACAATATTGAATGATCTTATATGGTTTAAAGCTGTAATAATGAAATAGCCAAATATTGCCATGAAATCAAATATTGCATTAAGCTTGAATTCTGGACGTAAAATGTCCTAACAACCAGGTATTCACTATCATAGTATAACGAGCACTATTTGTCTAAACCCAACTGTGAATTCAAATGTAGCTGTAGATGCATCTGTCACGGGTCTCGCCTTTACCAATGGGCGACATGGTCATCTTGGCCCTTGTTTTGATCAAGACCCTTGTGCAGGTGAAGTGGGTGCTACAATGCTTGTTGACCCGCTGGAAATTGGTGGTGGTGGGACGCCCCATTTTCCTTCTGATTCAAGTTGATCGAAAGCATGAACATTACCATCTGAAAGGCGTAAGCAATAGCTTTTCCATCAAATTCAAAACCAATCTGTAATCAAAATATATAGAATATAAGAGCTTAAAAGTCATTTACTAGTACGTACCAAATCATTATAATAAAAGCAACAATAAACAATTGGGTGGAAATGAGTTTTTTGTTGTTGTATCAAGCTGCCAAAACAAAATACAATATTGTCTAAACATCTACTGATGCCAAGAAAAAAAAAGAAAAGAAAAACCTTCCCAAGCATATGAAAAAGTTATTCAATAGTGATGACTCCCACCAACTAGCCAACGTCTACTCATGTAATGAACTAACAGATTGGATTTTGGGTTCCAAGTGCTCAAGCTTTAACACATAAGATGTAACACAATGAACGAACAAAATTCAGAAGCCGTTGCTGATCACAACTTGGCTTTGTACAGATGGTAGGATAACTGGGGTAAAGTCTGACATTTAGTAAGTAACGAGTATTAGCTGTCGAGTTTCAAGAAGCCCAAATTTAACCAGCAAATCACAAGATATAATTTCTTACTTGGAGTGGCACTGATTGTTGAGATAAGCGGTCCAAATGTTCCTTGATTGGGGACGCAGCAAGTCCCTTTTCCAGACCAGAATAGATGTATCTCAAGGTAGTTATTTGAAACTTGAACCTTTGCTTGCCTTGAAACAGGAATAAATGAGGCCCCACCTGCTGCCCATTTTATCACTTATAGGCCAGTAAAAGATTGATAATTTTTTGTGTTTTACCCATTTGACCTGATAAAACAAAGAACACAACTCAAATAGAATCAGTCGTAAGTTTATGGGTCGAAACTTCCACCTCTATTACGCTGCTTAAGACCATATTTTGTATGTGATTACCAGTCCTAACATATTAAAGTAAAGATTGACATTTGAGTCAGAATCTCAAACCTTTTCTTTCAGGTCAAAATCCTGGCCATAACTTCATTTTTACAACCTCTGGAAAAACAAAGTAGATCTTCACATCATTGTGTTTGGCTAGAAGATATGCAAGTGAGTGAACAGTTCGACCATTAGCAAGATCCCCAACCAGTCCAAATTTTATTCCATCCAGCTTTCCAATCTCTCTTTCGAAAGTATACACATCAAGAAGAGCCTATTATATGTATGACAACATAGAACCAAAATGAGCTATACAGAAAAACCAAAATGAACAGCGTTGCATTTATATTGAAGAAAAACAATCCAGATATGCGAAGTGCTTGATTTGACTATCACTCAATAACTAATTTAATTTGCATGATCCAAGTTCCTAACTGTCCATTGAGGAGGTTCAGGCAAATTTTCATGCAGGTCAAACGGGGTGTTACTACAAGTCACTTCAGTTGTATAGCCAAAATCATGGTCAGGATTCAGTAAAATAAATGGGTTGATCCAGGTTTTTTTATCGCTTATGGGTCAAACCAGAAAACGAAAAACGAGAAAAAAGTCAGGAAGTACAAAGTGAGAAGTGGAATACCTGAGTAGGATGTTGTCCTGGTCCATCCCCAACATTAATAACCGGAATGTTAGCGGTCATGGCTGCTCTTCGCACAACACCACTTTCAAAATGACTCATTACAATTATGTTTGAATACCCTTCAACTGTCCTTATAGTATCTGTAAAACAGTAACAAATCAAAATGATTTAGATAGAAAATTCAACCCATTTAGTAATATCTGGGAACCCAACCTGGCCCGTTTCAACCCATATTTAATGATGACATGTTTAAACTTTTAACTGGTATGTGTTAAATCACATACCTTTTCTTTATAAAAAACAGACTCAAAAGACCAAAAACTGATCATAAATGCCAAATATATGCTTGTTTTTGTGTTTTTACATGTGTAAGTAACGGATATGATGAAAAGGACAAAAAGAAAGACAAAACGGACAGCGACGAGCACGAGAATGGAAAGAGTCAGAAAATCCGGAGCCGAGAGTGTGTTTCTACATTTTGGATCAAGCCTTAACCCATTAGTCCCTAAACCTTTTCACTTATAGTCCAAAGCTAAATTGCAAAATTAGTCCAAAACTTAATACCCATTAACCTTTTATATATACTAAACATAAATAAAGCCCATTCCATATTCAACCCACTCCCTATACGGATCCAACCTGTGGAAAACTAGAAGGGGGGTTCAATAGTTTTTACTGTTTTAAACTTTTCTTTGCTTTGTATACTTAACGTGATTTCAAAGTAAAGCAAACAATCAAGCAATATATATAAAGCAAGTAAGGAAAGAAATGATCAAACCACACAACACAAATGTTTATAGTGGTTCGGCTACAAGGACTCTCTTCCTTGCCCTACTCCACTCCTCGAGCCTCTAACTTGAGATTTTTTCTTCACTAAGAAACAAGCTCCCTTCTTAGGCGGAGAAAACTTTTACACGTCGCTTACTCTTTATCCGGTACTAAGCTAAACACCGGGTTCTTTACAAGGGTACAACCACTCCCGTTGGTTCTTTAACAAGAGTACAACCACTCCCGACACTCTATGTGTTTTGAGGACTAAAACACTAACCGAACTCTACTGAATGAATGGTATAGACAATGATGTGTGAACACTAACAAATCACACAGTATCTAACTATCAAGACTTGCAACACAGTGTTGAAGCTTGTATGCTTGATCTTCTTTGCTACAAAAGAGAGATCACTAAGAATGAAATGAATGAATGTAATGGGTTAGTAATGTACAAATGAATGAGTGTATAATTTAAGCTATATGAGTGATGATTGTGCTTGAATGCTCAGCTTGCTATTTATAGACAAAACTGAGCAGACAAGTGGCGGATCCGGCGGACCCAAAATATGGGTTCCGCCCATATATTGCTTTGGTTCCGCCGGGACATGCCAGCTAATATTTTACAATATCTTTCCATATTTTGTCAAGTCTTGTCAAGATCTTCCAAAGTCAACTCTTTAGCTTCAAGATCTTTCCAAAATATATTGTAAAGTCAACTAAGATATGTAAATGATGCATGCCATGATGTCATGTGTATTTCCATTTTTAAGAAATAAAAGTAAACTTGTAAATATGTAATGTGTAATTCCTAGTGATCATGTGATATGTAAATGTGTTTTAAAAAGCTTGTTACTAAAATGTAAAAGACTTTAACTTATTTTATGCTTTGCAAAATATAAACCTTATAATTTTCTTTAACAAAATAAAGCAAAGATCGTAAATTATAAATAACATTTTTAGGACGATATTTTTATTAACACAACCCATCCCTTAACCCGACCATTCCAATTAAAACCCAGGTCAAAACAATTTTAACCCAGGTCAAACAAGAGAAAAAGAGAGCGGGAAGCACTGTTTACCTTCCTCTTCCCTTTACCTCTGGTTAACTTGTACGGGTTAAACCCTTGGATACCTCCCTCTTCTAGAAGACCACGTGGATGAAAGAGTGACGTGATTAATTTCCACCTTGGCGATCCCAAGGCTTGTGATTGGTCGAAGTGAGGTGGCTCATGATCCAAAGGCTGTGATCATTGCTTATGACCAATCAATCATTGGAGGGCCAGGATTGAAGGGAAAGAAGCACACTAGAAGACCTAGAATCATACTCGTTTGTATTATTAGCTTATTGTAGTGTTCCTTTATTGTCTTTTGAAACAACATTCTATTTCCTTTTCAATATTGTAATTCTCTTAAAGTTTTAATAAAATTCCGTTTGTTTAAATAATTGTCTATTTACTTTTAATGCATTAATAATGTTTTCAATTGGTTAAAATAAGCTGTCTTAAGCTCTTTAATAAGCTCTTACTACTTCTACATAAGCTCAGTCCAGCTTCTCAATAGTTGGATTGAGTTTATTTAAGCTTGTGATTTAATAACCTGATCTTAAGGAGAAATAAGCAGTTTGGATGATAAGCCAAATTTGGATGGGCTTATTGGACTTTACTAGCTTGTTTTAAACAAGCTAGAGCTTGTAGATCAGCTCTTGGACCATTTATAGTCCTTGTTTGCGCAAAGGACCAAGTGAGTTACACTTTTACATTTTCAGCTTATTGAACTGCTTATTGTTCATTTCTGCTTATTATATGCTTATCTGTGTTTATTTGTGTTTTATATGCTTATTAGAAGTAGATCTATCTGATTTGTTGCTTATTTCATAGTTTAAGAGTTATTTGTTCTTATAAGTGTTTTTATAGTCAAAATAGCCAATAAGCTTTGCTTATTGGTGAAGTGCTTATTACTTACTAACTGTTGCTAGAAAACCCTTTCATATACTTAATGATAATCTGTTTTCAATAAAACATGAGATTTATAGCTTAAATCAGCTTAAAAATCAGTTTCCAGTTTTTTAAGGGGTGTTTGGCATAACAGTACTAACTATAAGTTAGTACTGCTAGTATGTGTTTTGTCCGTTAAGTCAATTTGTTTAAGCTTAAAATAGTCTATAAAGTAGGTTTTAAAGAATTTAAACCAGTTTTAACAAGTTTCATAGATTTTAGCTTAATTTTCTAAATTTCATAGCTTAAAACTCATTATAACAGCTTATTTTGAAAAAGATATAAATAGGTCTTTCAAGTGTTGTGTTTTGATGTCATAATTCAGTTAAGATAAGTTTTATAACTTCTGGTTAAGTGTTTAAATAGATTTGTGTCCAATTTTGTAGTCTGCAAGTTTTTGAAAATATCAGAAAAGCCAAAAATAGTCCTCAACTGCCCTTTAATATCAAATTAAGCCTTGTTTTCCCTTTTAATTCCCTTAAGCCTTGTTTTCCCTTTTAGCTTGTTTTGTTTTTAGCTTATTTACAGCTTATCCAAATAAGCTGTTAATTCTTTTTTATTTTTCCTAAGTTCCTTATAACTTAAATTAGTTTTCCAGAATTTTTCATCATTTTTCTTATTAATTTAGTATTTTTAATATTATTTTTAGTCCAAAAGTGTTTTTAATTCATTAAAAAAAATAAAAAGAAAAAAATTATATAAATCTTTTTTCTAAAATTATTTTTAATCATTTAGGACTTTTAGGAACCAAATTTACACATCTAGGGGTAATTTTTGATTTTTAAGTTTTCTTAAGCCCGGTTAATTCCCGATTAAGAGCCCGTTTCTTGTTTAATTTACGTTTTTACTTATTTGTGCTTTACTTTCTTATTTTATATGCTTATTGGTTGCTTTTTAGTATATATTTTCTGTTTTTAGACATAATCCCAAAATATCTCAATTAATCAAATCATTCGATCACAAACGGAATTCAAAGTTCCATTCACACTTCATTGGAACTTAACTACCCGGGAAAAATACAATACTTCCGGAATTATATTTTGTTTGATTTTCTTTGACCTCTCGGTATATTCACTCTTGGTTAGAGAGAGTATTCACCTTTTGGTCGGGTTTTTCTTACTATAATATATATATATATATATATATATATATATATATATATATATATATATATATATATATATATATATATATATATATATATACTTGTGCACGAATCAAGTTTTTGGCGCCGCTGCCGGGGAAGTTGTGAACCGAATATCGAGTTACGTTTGAAGATTAGTGATTTGAAGATCCTTCCCCGTGAAGTTATCGTTTTATTTTGTAAATATTTTCTTTTCTTATATTATTATAAAAACCAAAAAAAAAAAAAAAAAAAAAAAAAAAAAAAAAAAAAAAAAATCACGAATACTTTTCCTAAAGTATTCAAAATACCAAAAAAATTAAAAAACTAACAAAAAAAAATCGTGAAGTTAATTGTTACGTCGGCTGACCTTTAGATTACAACCTATAAAAGGGGTTTAAGGAGGATTGTCATTAAATTGTTGAACCGAAAGAAACGGGTTTTTAATTAGCATTTATTGCGGACCTTTGTTTCTCCGCCACTTTGCGAGTAGTTCTAGAGAGCTACTGAGCACCGGTTGACGAATCTATTACCAAAAATATTTGTTTTCAAATTTTTCTAAATATAAAAACCCAAAAATATTTTCTTTTTCAAAATTTTATTTTTCTTTTAAATTTTGCGTTTTTAGCAGTGTTGCAAAAAAAGGTCTACAAGGCCGATTAATCACCGATTAGGTGCTACAAGGCCACCGACCATGCCGATTTATGTAACTGGGTCAAACAAATAGGTCAACCGTGGTCAACGGCGGTCAATGGTGGTCAAACTTGCCGGAAACCTATAAATCTTGCCGGAAGCACCCAAAACTCACTATAAACTTATTTTTATCACTTATAGTAACTGTTTAAGTCTATTACAAGTTTTTTTTAGAAAATACCTTTCCGGAAATACCTAAAACTCACCGGAAATACATAAAACTTGCTGGAAATAACTAAAATTTGTCAGTAATGCCAATCCGATTAATCCCGCCTAGACCGATTACAAGCTACAAGGTGGTCGACCGCCCGACCACCGATTCGCGATTTTTGCAACCTTGGTTTTTAGTGTTTGCTCACTCGATCTCAAACGAATTTAATCGTTAAATCTTCGACGATACCGACTCAACGTTATCGTCGACGCAACAAATGAGTAAACGTACCCGAGATACGTACTCTTGTTGAAGCTCGTATTACCGAAATGGCGAATATACGTACTATGTCTGAGTTGCTCCAAGCACCCACCGAGGGTTACGGAGATGCTATTGTTTTACCAACTGATGATGTACCCTTCGAACGGGTCGAAGGACTCCCCTTCGAGCCTGTACGAAACCCTTCTCTTCGAAGGCCCAGGTCGATCGCCTAAAACGTTTCATTGGCGTAAAACCATTCATCTATGAAGTGGTTACCAAGTGGGAATCCGCCAATCGAAGCCCTAAGCCCTTCGGGGTATCTCCTTCGAAGAAACTAGAACGGAGAACTATCTTCACCTGGTCACACCCACGTTCCCTCTTCCCTTAGGCTTTCCCACCAAGGATGAGATCGTGGGTCACAAAGCCCTAGCGGTTACCACAAATCATGAGACGCCCCCATGAACTCCGAATTATGTGCAAGAGCTCTCTAAGGCCTATTTCCTCCCCTATAAATAGCTTAGACGGGCAAGAACAATGGTATGCTAACTCAACTCTCTCAATTTACTACCAACTTATCATAACACATACTTATTTGCACGCCGGAGGTGGTTCGCAGGGTCCAACCCCTACGCAATCACTTAATGTAGTGTTTTAGTATTTCTTATTTCAGGTTAAGAACAAGCTTGGCGCAACCTCAACACCTCATATATCCTTTGATCATCATCGAAGGCCTGGTCGTGCAATTTATTGTACAATCAGTGGCGCCATCCGTGGGACCGCTACAATTGGTCTCGTTATTTCCAAGCTTATAACCAACCAACTACTTTCACTATATACCCGGCATGGATCAAGGGAGAGAAGATACTCCCCCACCGGGTTTCTCGACCTTGGCACCAATACCAATTAACGACTCCATTAATCTTCCCCCAATAACCGCTTCCACGTTCACAACACGTTCTCACCCAGAAGTAACACCCAACCATCATGCTTCGACATCAGCCAATCCGGAGCCAGTTATTAGCCCCGCCTTTGTCGAAGCCAACCACGAAGCATTGGAATCCCTCTTAAGGGCTCGCAGAAGGGTGGTTAGGAATACTTAGATGCGAAGGGAATTGGAATACTCAAGTGATGACTATGAGGAAGAGATGGAAATGGAGCCTAGGCCTCCGACGCAAGGAGTGACACTCTCGGCCCTAAGGATAGGGTCACCAGTTGGTCGAAGGCCAAGTAGAAGGTCCGTTGGGTTCGAAGGAGTCCCGGAGAGGGCTCCGACTAGGAGAGAAGGGGCGGTTGCCGAAGGTTCCAACGGGAGGAGCCAACGGAGGGAGAAGACGGGGGTGAATCTACCTCCATTGTTAGCAGCTCATCTTGGGAGAACTAAAGCAGGGGTTCCGTTGCAGCCTTCTTACGCATCAGGAGTAGAAGGAAATCTATCTACAATTAATATGGGAGAAAATCTTCCTCCCAATGGTATGTACCCATCGTTCCAAACTCAGTCTTACCCTCAAGTTTTATATCCTCCAGTAAACAGGCAACCTAACAACCCTAGTCTCCCTCAACCTTATGGGAGCATACCCTTCGGACATCCTACAGTGTACCCTCTGTACGCCATGGGAAATGGTTATCCGTTCGGCATGAACACATCTTATCTGTCTTACCCTAGCCAAACTCATATGGTAATACCCCCAAACCATAACCCGTATAATGCTGTTCCTATGTATGCACCACCTTATAATTGCCTATATTCGGACCGCATGGGTTCGGCTACACCCTTCGTTAGGTGGATCGAAGACTACACATTGCCTGATAGGTTGAAAATGCCTTCGCATATTGGGACTTATGATGGGAAGGGGGATCCAGACAATTTCTTACATTTGTTCGAAGGGGCCATTAAGATGCAAAAGTGGGTCATTCCTATAGCCTATCACATGTTTACATACACCCTACGGGATTCTGCCCGTATTTGGTGGAATGGACAAAAGCCTAGTAGCATTGTCAACCTCGATGATCTCAAGGCTTAGTTTCGATCACACTTCAGTCAGTAAAAGAAGTTCACAAGGACCCATCTGACGGTGCACAACATTAAACAAAAGGAGAACGAAAGCACAAGGGCTTTCGTCACTAGGTACACCGATGAAACTCTACAGATTTTGGGTCTACATGAAGATCCGCGTATCTCTGGCTTAGTACATGGCCTGCGAAATCGAAGCTTGGTGGAGTTCTTGTCCACTGACCTTCCGACAACTTACAAGGGGTTAATGGAAAAGACATATACTTGGATTGAAGAAAAGGAAGTGTCTACTAATGGTGCTCCGATCGACAAAGAAAAGTTTTCGAAGCATTCTACGTAGGAAGGGTCAAAGAACAAGAACAAAAATAGAGACAGGTTTTCTCCGTACAACAAAGGTCCCAACCACGGTTTACTAGGAAGCCTAACTAAGTCTCCTAAGGAAATACTTGCAACGGAGAGGGCTGCTAAAGCTTTCGAAGCACCCCCTCGCATGACAAGCCAGGGTAAAAACAGGGATACGAGAAAGTATTGTCACTTCCATGAAGATTACGGTCATGATATGAACAATTGCAGGGAGCTAAAGAAACAGATAGAAGAGGCTGTAAAGTCCGGGAAATTGGCACATTTGGTGAAGGGTATAAAGAAGGGCAAGGAAAAAATGTCCGACACTCAATTAGCTAAAGACACTACTCCTCTCGAAGCCCCAATACTTATGGTTCGTTGGGGCGAAGCCAGTTTAAAAAGAAAGGTGACGGAGCAGGAGGTAAACGAAGTAGGGGAGGTGACATTTCCCCCTATTATAGGCCAAATCCCTTCGAACGACCCAGTGGTCATCAAAGTCTTAATTTCCAACCGAGAAGTGAACAAAGCCTATATGGACTGCGGAAGCTCCTGCGAAATCATTTATGAGCATTGTTTCCTTAAGCTCAAGCCTTCGATCAGGTCGCAACGGGTTGACTCGAAGATACCTTTCGTAGGATTCTCCGGTTAACATTCGTAGCCTCTAGGAGAAGTGCCATTGGACATAACAATTGGGGAAGGCAAGCTCGCAAGGACAGAAACCCTCAGATTCGCTATCGTAAGGTCCGGCTCTCCCTATAATTTGTTGATAGGAAGGACCGCTATGCAAAAGATGGGTATTGTAGTCTCCACCATACACGCAGCGGTAAAATTCCATACACCTTATAGGATAGGAATCGTATTTTCTAGTTATAACCAGGGAAAGGCAAGAGACGCTGGTAAAAAGATCAAAGAAAGTTCGGAGGAGCCTCCGAAGGCCATTCTAAGTTGTACAGATGCCAAAGAACGCATTGTGGTAAATGAGCTCTATCCAGAGCAAACGGTGGTAATCGGAAAGCAACTCCCGGCCAACTTCAAGGCAGATCTGGAGAAGCTACTCAAAGCCAACAAGGATGTCTTCGCATAGACGTACTTAGACATGACAGGGGTCCCCAGGACTCTTATGATTGACGGCAAGCCCTTCGGCACAGAGCATAAGCTTAATGAGTTCAAGCACATTGAACCAATTAAGCAGAAGCGACGAAGCCTGGCACCTGAAAGGAACGCAGCCGCTTGCAAAGAGGTGGATGAACTTGTGCGAGCAGGAATACTTACGGAAGTAAAATACCAAACCTGGGTAGCTAATCCAGTTATGGTAAAAAAGAGTGACGGAGGGTGGCGAATGTATGTTGACTTCACCGACATCAACAAAGCTTGCCCGAAGGACTGCTACCCTCTGCCAGAAATTGATTGGAAGGTCAAATCCCTCTCGGGGTTCCGTTTGAAATGCTTTTTGGATGCCTACAAAGGGTATCACCAAATACAAATGGCGGAGGAAGGTGAGGAGAAGACAGCCTTCTACACAAGAAAGGGTATCTATTGCTACAATAAAATGCCCTTCGGTCTAAAGAACACAGGGGCAACTTATCAACGGTTGGTAGACAAAGCCTTCCACAAGCAGATAGGGAGGAACTTGGAAGCCTACGTTGATGATATGGTAATAAAAAGTAGGACTGAGGAAGACCTACTCTCCGACATTCAAGAAACCTTCGATCAATTGAGGGCAATCAACATGAAGCTTAACCTGAAGAAGTGTTCTTTTAGCATGGAAGAAGGACAATTCTTGGGACATCTTATAACGAAGCAAGGGATTAAGGCTAACCCTTCGAAGGTCAAAGCCATCACTGATCTAAAAGCTCCGAAGTCATTGAAAGAGGTTCAAAGCCTAAACGGGAAGCTCGCAGCACTTAGCAGGTTCCTGTCAAAAGGTGCGGATCGATCTTTGCCATTCTTCAAAACACGCAAGGGGTGTACAGATAAGGAGACATTTCAATGGAGTTGTGAGGCAGAAGCCGTTTTTCATAAGCTGAAAGAATTCATGGAAATTTTACCAGCACTTACAGCCCCAATCAAAGGCGAAGTGTTATTTATGTACATTGCGGCATCCTCTGAAAGCATCAATGCTGTTCTCTTGGCAGAAAGGGATCCTACTTCGTTAGAAGGGTCCTGCAAGGGGCTGAATTAAATTATCCGGAGTTGGAAAAGCTAATCCTAGCCTTGGTTTATGCTGCAAGGCGCCTTCGAATGTACTTTCAAGCTCATCCCATTACGATATTGACTGACATGCCGATTAAGCAGATACTGTTGAAGCCTGAGAAATCAGGCAGTATAGCCAAATGGGCTATCGAACTGGGAGAACATGAGATAGAGTACAAGGGTTGAAACTCCGTCAAAGGTCAGATACTTGCAGACTTTCTCGCTGAAACACCTTCCGGACCTAGTCAGGAAAAAGAAATCCCAAAGGAAAAGCCCTCAAAGGCGAAGGAGGGGTGGAAATTGTACACAGACGGAGCCTCAAGCTCCAATGGTTCGGGAGCAGGTCTAATGCTGGTCAGTCCAGAGGGAAAGGAGTACACTTATGCATTACGTTTTGAGTTCGAGGCTACAAACAATGAAGCTGAGTACGAAGCTTTGCTAGTTGGCCTCCGACTTGCAAAAGACATGGAGGTTCGTGACCTCTCCATTTTTGTGGACTCGCAGCTAGTCGCCAACCAAATCAAGGGCTCT
This sequence comes from Artemisia tridentata subsp. tridentata, assembly GCA_021014915.2. Classification (NCBI taxonomy): domain Eukaryota; kingdom Viridiplantae; phylum Streptophyta; class Magnoliopsida; order Asterales; family Asteraceae; genus Artemisia; species Artemisia tridentata. Next base: position 327,257,691 of record CP139509.1, read on the forward strand.
TATGAAGCAAGGCAGCCCACCATCAAACAGTATTTGGATAAAGCTAAAGAACTTCTTCACGGGTTCGAGTCCTATGATATAGCACATGTTCGCAGAAACCAAAACAAGAAAGCAGATGCCTTAAGCAAGCTGGCTTCGATGGCATTTGCTCACCTAACAAAGGAGGTTTTAGTGGAAGTATTGGCCGATAGGTCAATCTAACAAGGCGAAGTGTCTGACTTCATACTTGAAGAAGGCTCTAATTGGATGACACCAATAAGGGAGTACTTGATCAGTGGTATTCTGCCAGAAGATCCTAAGCTTGCAAGAAAGGTAAGGGTCAAGGCTCTCTAGTATAGACTTATTGGGGATAATCTCTACAGGCGGTCCTTCTTATCTCCATGGCTTCGTTGTGTGGGGCCAAAGCAAGCTTCGAACATCATCTGTGAGGTACATAAAGGATCCTGCGGTTTGCACGCAGCCCCTCGCTCCGTTGTCTCAAAAATAATGAAGCTCGGATATTATTGGCCGTCCATGCACAGGGACGCGATAGAGATAATACAAAAGTGTGAAGCATGTCAGATCCACTCTAAAGTCCCAAGACTGCCCAAACAAGACATGACCTCTGTCACTTCAGCATGGCCTTTCTGCCAGTGGGGAATCGATATAGTCGGACCCCTACCAGTAGCTCCAGGAGGGGTAAAGTTCTTGGTTGTAGCCATAGATTACTTCACCAAATGGGATGAAGCTAAGCCTTTGGCATCAGTAACAGGAAGACATATGGAAAAGTTTGTGTGGGAGCACATAATCTGTCGATTTGGGGTTCCTCACATTATCATCTCTGACAACGGAAAGCAATTTGCCGAAGGGGTGTTCCCGATCTTCTGCGAAGGCCTAAAGATCAAACAGTCATTCACTTCCGTGTACCATCATCAGGGTAACGGGCAAGTTGAAGTCACCAATAGGGACATTGTTAACGGAATCGAGAAGAGGTTAGGAAGAAGTCATCATGGGTGGGTAGACGAACTACCCCAAGTTCTGTGGGCACATAGGACGCATCCCAAGTCAAGCCACGGGGAAACTCCTTTCAGCCTTACTTATGGAACGGAGGCTGTTATACCCTCCAAAATAAGCATTGAAACAGAGTGAATTGTGAACTTTGAGGCACAAACAAATGAAGAAAGGCTTCGGGAAAACCTTGATCTACTCGAAGAACGAAGGGAAATAGCCTCAATAAGAGAGGCTATCTACAAACAAAAGTTCGAAAAGTACTACAACAACCGAGTTCGACCCTCCACGTTCAAGCCGGGTGAATATGTCCTTCGGTTAAACAGTGCAAGCAAGGCTGAGTACAAAGGAAAGCTAGGGCCCACATGGGAAGGACCCTACGCCATATCGGAAACCTAAGGCAACGGAGCCTACAAGCTCGCAACGCTTAAGGGAGAGGTCATTGATAGAACTTGGAATGGTACCAATCTTCGTAAGTTTTACATATAAGACTTACTATTTTTAAAACACTTAGCTTGTTTTTTCAAATTCATGTAACGCACTCTTCTCACTTGGGGAAAGAAGCATTAATGGTAGGTGTCTTAGTGTTCATTTATTAAAATGATGTAATCCTCCCTACCCAATTAATGATATAACGCATTTCCCTCAAATCTCTTGTTTCGTTCTTTACAACAAATGTTTGTTCAGTCAAGTACTTTACAAGTTTCAATGTCAAAGGATGAATCAGGACACATGTCTTGTATACAAATAACATCCGTTACAATTCACATTAACTTTCCTATAAAGTCTTAGGGTATTCTAAGCCCTTTGTATCTTAAGGATAAAGACGAAGTGGGTCGCAGTCAAATTATATGATTGCTAAAAATCTTGGTCCAAACTACACACAATAAGGTTATAGCCTTAGGTTGTATGTGTACGTTTATTGTAAGCGTAAGAGAAGAAAATCATGACATTCAAAGGGGTCATCGTCCCCTAACTGGCATTACTAAGACCACGTGGTCAAAGCCAACAAAAATACCCAGGAAATTGTCTGAAGTATGGGTAAAAGCCCATAATGAAGCAAAGATAAATTGTTTTAAACATAGGCGCATGCCTCTAAAGCATCATGAGAAATTGTTTAAAGGGTACATACCACCCTTGGGGCCAATTTGCTGCCAACATGGCAGTCTTCAAGCATCCATTGGGGACATGGGATCCTCTTAATGTGGTGTTGATAGAGGTTTGGCAGAGGCAGTCTTTCTGGTTGGAGACGGAGGCTGAATTTTTTGAGGCTTTTTTGAGAGGAGATCTTCTATTGGTGCTAAGGGATCCTTGGTTACTTCTGTAAGAAAGGGGTACTCCGCTGAAGCATAGGCATTGCCAGCATCATTATACTCTTATTCAGAATTTGGGCGGTAGTAGGGTACCTCCGACAAGACCACAGGTTTCTTGGTCTGGGCAATTTCTTCTAATTTCGTAAATGTACCATAGAAAATGGCCGCGTTCACCAGCTTCCCAATGATCTCCCCCACCTCATCGCTGTGGTATAACTCCATTGCTATGTAAGGAACAACCTTTGAAATGACCTCGGCTCTGTCTTTCTTTAAGTTCTTGCATTGGAGTTTTAGCTCATCCATCTCCTCACAAAGTTTGATCTCCTGCTCAACCAACCTAGCCCTTTCGGCTTCGAGACCTGCACATGAGGACTCGAGTGTAGTAATTTGCGCTCTATAACCGGATACCTTAGTTTCCTCCACCCTCAATCTGCCACATTCTGCTTGAGATTCCCTCAATTACCCTTCGAGACTATTGATTTTTGCTCGCATGTCTTAGACAATAGGATTCTTCTCCAAATCCTCCATTGCTTCTTTACACTTGGCTTCCAACTCAGCATACTCATGATCCCTATTCTTTTTTTTGGCTAAGATGGCATCCATCTTCTCTCTTACAGCCACCACTGTCTGAACCAGTTCCCTTGTTCAAGAATTAAGATGATTGTCTAAAACAGCTTGTCTAGTATAACTCTTGGAATGAAAGTTACAAAGCTCCTCCATGGACATGTTATCCAAAATCCCTCTCCAACTGGCAGGTGTCATTTTTCAACCAACTGGTGACACGCAAGGGCATTCGGAAGCTCCTTTATGTTAGGCAGACCTGCGAAAGATAAGACAGTCAACTATATGAAGAATAATGTTCATTATGCATGAAAGATTTACACTTACTAGGAGTTTCATCTTCGGGGATCTTTAGGGTGGTAGGTACGAAGGTTTTAGCATGAGAGCCTTTGGGTTTCACCGTTCTTGTCTGCGGGGTTGGCAGGGATAATTTCCTTTTAAAAGGAGCTTTCACGGACATAGCAATTCTTCCTTTCCTATTTTTCATCTTATCTGAAATACCGGAAGACCCTGCGATCGTCACCTGATCACCCTTGGAAAGGGGATCATCAGAATCTGCTACATTCTCCACAAGTTGCGAAGTCTCGTTGTTATTGACTGACATCGATGGAGAGCCTACTCGGTAGCTCACATTCTTTGGATCTTGGGGAATGAAACTGACCTCCTTGGCGCCACGGGCCACAACGAAATTTCTGAACGCCATTCCTACAACAACAAAAAAGAAAAGATAAATATCAGCAGATAAGTTATTTACTTTATTTGAATGGGAATATACATACTTTCTCCTTCACATATTATCTCAGGTTTCAACGGAGAGCCTTCCCAACGATCAACAATGCCCACCATGTACAGAATCAGCTCAGGAAACGTTTGAACATCAAAGGGTTGGCATGCAAGATGCTGGTAAAGGGGATTGCTTCTTATGTGGTATGGAAAAGGGTCATCAAAGCGTTTCTCATCAAACCGGAATGCTTTATCCAACAAGGCTGGATATTCGGGAGGTATGATTGTGTTTTGTACATAGAAAAACAGACCTTTCCAGTTTCTTATATTGGCAAAGGGTTTAGTTATTAAGCAAGGCACATCATGCTCGCTTCTCTTGGCCAAGGTTATCCAATCACCACCAGGGAAAAGATTAATAAAACCCCTAAGCATAGTCAGCGTTGGCTCATAGCCATAAGCTTTGCATATAACAATGTAGGTGGTCAACTTGGCTAGGCCAAAAGGATTCAACCTGGAAATATGTACTTGGTAATATTGTAAAAACCCCAGGATTAGTGGATGGATTGGAGTCCTAAAGTTGGATTCTGTGAATGCATGCACATAAAGTCCCACATACCCTGCTAGAGCATCAAAGATATTTTGGGTTCCGCTCGGAAGCATCACCTTAAACTCCTTAGGTATAGGGTATTTATCAAGAAATTCCGATAAAGCTTGTTGTGATAGGGTACATTTTTGCTGCCTGATAATTCTTTTGGCTGCCATACTCATCTTGAAATAGAACAATGACAACAAAAGTTGAAGAATTGGTGAGGAAAAATTACTTTTAAACTCAAACGAAGCACGAAGCACAGTGTTGTGTATGTGTACTTTGGGCGCAAGAGAAAAGCAATCTAGGGTTAGGATTATGAAGGGTTTATATATATCCCTCATAGTTCTTATCTCAACCATCCACGTGTAATCATAATTTGATTTACACACGGACTTCAATCAATTTTTAAAATTTTTAAGGACGTTTGTGGTTATCGAAATTCTAGCTTTTATGGCCTAGGGTGCGGTAGGTAGATTCTCATTAAACGCATTTATTGTGCAAGTTTGTTTAAGCACTTATCTTTTTCCGTCCGATTTTGTGACAAAGAGGGTAGGGTGTACGCTGATCTTTGAGTCGAAAGCAATATGTACTCGTATGTATATATCACTTTCGATTGGGGGGCTTAATGATGTACCCTCCGAATGGGTCGAAGGACTCCCCTTCGAACCTGTACGAAGCCCTTCTCTTCGAACGCCCAGGTCGATCTCCTAAAACATTTCATTGGCGTAAAACCATTCATCTATGAAGTGGTTACCAAGTGGGAATCCACCAATCGAAGCCCTAAGCCCTTCGAGGTATCTCCTTCGAAGAAACTAGAACAGAGAACTATCTTGACCTGGTCATACCCACGTTCCCTCTTCCCTTAGGCTTTCCCGCCAAGGATGAGATCGTGGGTCACAAAGCCATAGCGGTTACCACAAATCATGAGACGCCCCCATGAACTCCGAATTATGTGCAAGAGCTCTCTAAGGCCTATTTCCTCCCCTATAAATAGCTTAGACGGGAAAGAACAATGGTATGCTAACTCAACTCTCTCAAATTACTACCAACTTATCATAACACATACTTATTCGCACGCCAGAGGTGGTTCGCAGGGTCCAACCCCTGTGCAATCACTTAACATAGTGCTTTAGTATTTCTTATTTCAGGTTAAGAACAAGCTTGGCGCAACCTCAACACCCCATATATATTTTGATCATCATTGAAGTTCTGGTCGTGCAATTTATTATACAATCACCACCGATTCTTTCCGAGAATTTTGAGTTAAAAACTGGTTTAATTCAACTTATAACGTCAAACCAATTTCATGGTTTCGAGAGGGACGATCCCCACGCTCACATCCGATGGTTTAATAAGTTGACTTCGACTATAAAATATCGGGATGTTCCTCACAGCGCGATTAAGTTGATGTTATTCCCATTTTCTCTCGAAGGGCACCCCGGATTTGGCTCGAAAAAGAACCCCCTCGTTCGATTACTACTTGGGAAGATCTCGTCTCTAAATTCGTGAATCATTTCTTTCCTCCTTCTAAGATGACAAATCTTAAGAATGATATCACGAATTTTCAACAACGTTTTGAAGAAAATTTTGGTGAGGCATGGGAACGTTTCAAAGATCTCCTTTGTTAATGCCGACATCACGGTTTTTCGGAATTGCACCAAATCGATACGTTCTATAATGCTTTGACTCAAACCGATCAAGATTCGCTTAATTCAGCCGCCGATGGCAATATCTTGAATCGAACTCCGAGAGATATTTTTACTATTATCGAGAACAAATTGAAAGTTGCCACTTCACGAAACAAACCGGTTGTTTCCAAAGTGAATGCTTCTACTTCTTCTTCACCAGCACATCCATCAGAGATGGCCGAACTTATGGATGCTATTCGATGTATGATGAAAGAACTTAAGATTCATAACCAAAAACCGGAGCCCGTTAAAGGCGTTACCAAAAATTACGTAATTTGTGGTGGTCCCCATCCTTGTTATGATTTACCGATGGCCATGTTTTCAATGCTACCGCAGTAGCTGATAATTACAATCAAAATCAAGGATTTCATCCTCAAGGAGAAGTTAATTATCGTACTAATAACCAAATGGGACCACCCGGTTTTCCTCCCGTTCAAAACCGATTTCAAAATAACCAAGGTTATCATGCTAATCAAGGTTACAACCAAAACCGTGGAACAAATTTCAATCAAGGAAACCAAAATTACCAAGCTCCACCTCATCAACCTCTTCCTCCTCAAGTTGTACCTAATAATGATTTCTCAAACTACATGAAGACGAATGACGTTAGCATGCGAGCTATGCAAAATCAAATCAACAATATGAAGGTTGAGCTTAGGAAAGAAATTGATACTACGTTGACTAGAAAAACAAATGAGCTTAAGAACATGATGAGTAGTTTTATGCAAATGAATCAACCCTCGAGTTCGGGATCTCTTCCAAGCAGTACCGTTGCTAACTCGAGAGGTGATTTAAAAGCTATCACCACCCGAAGTGGTGTTGCTTATGATGTACCTACGGTTCCTACTACTTCTTTATTCTCCTCCTAAAGTAGTGGACCGTGAAACCGAGGTGACAAAGGACACGGTGCCTCCTACTAATAAGGGAAGTACCAAAGACGTCCAACCTCTGGTTGTCCAAGTTTCTGAGCCCGAAGTTGCTCCCATTAATACTCCAAAGTCTAATCCTAAACCGTCAATACCTTACCCGTCAAGACTTAATGATCAAAAGCTCCGTGAAAAAGCTAACAATCAAATGGAGAAGTTCTTCCAAATCTTTCAAGATTTACACTTTGATATTAGCTTTGCGAATGCTCCTCTTCTCATGCCTATGTTTGCTTCGACAATCAAGAATTTGCTAAGTAATAAGGAAAAATTATTTGAATTGGCCAAAACCCCGTTAAATGAGCATTGTTCGGCGGTTCTCCTCAAAAAGTTACCCAAAAAACTTGGAGACCCCGGCAAGTTTCTCATTCCGTGCGATTTTCCGGGAATGGTTGAATGCTTAGCCTTGGCCGATCTAGGCGCAAGCATCAATCTTATGCCACTTTCCGTATGGAAAAAGCTTTCCCTTCCAGAACTTACTCCTACTCGTATGACTCTCGAGCTTGCGGACCGATGGATTACTCGTCCTATCAGTGTCGCCGAAGATGTCTTCGTAGAAGTTGGAAAGTTCCATTTTTTGGCTGACTTTGTAGTCGTTGATTTTGATACCGATCCTCGGGTTCCCCTCATTCTCGGGAGATCCTTCTTGAGGACGGGACGTGCTTTAATTGATGTTTATGGTGAAGAACTAACCCTTCATGTTGATGATCAAGCTGTAACTTTTAAACTCGATCAAACTTCGATATACTCCTCCAATTACGATGATATATAGGTTAACTCGATCGATGTCATAGATATTGCTTCTGAGGAGTATGCTTAAGAAGTTCTTAGATTTTTGAACAATTCTCCGAGTGGCAGTAGCACTCCGTCTTCCGAACCTATCATTGCCGACTCTTCCCCTTCTCTCACTCTGTTTGAGGGAAGTGACTTCATTTTGGAAGAGATCGAGGTTTGTCTTAAGAATGATCAAATTTCACCGGAAATTGATGATATCGACTTTGATCCAGAGGGAGACATTCTTCTCCTCGAGAAGTTACTCAATGATGACCAATCACCTTCTCTCCCTCCAAAGGAAATTAAAATTAAAGAAATAAAAGAAATTAAGCCGTCTAATCCTTCGGAGATCGAGCTCAAGGACTTACCTCCTCATCTCGAATACGCATTTTTAGAAGAAACCGACAAATTTCCAGTCATTATTGCTAAGGATTTAAAAGAGGAGGAGAAGACCTAACTTTTAGAAGTGCTTAAGAATCATCAGAATGCCATCGCTTGGAAAATTTCCGACATTAAGGGTATTGACCCTCGTTTTTGTACTCATAAGATTTTAATGGAATATGACTACAAACCCGCGGTGCAACAACAAAGAAGGGTAAAACCGAAAATTTATGAGGTTATCAAAAAGGAAGTTCTTAAACTCCTTGATGCCGGAATGATTTACCCTATTTCTGATAGCCTGTGGGTTAGTCCCGTTCATTGTGTACCCAAGAAAGGGGGTATGACCGTCGTCACCAATGAAGATAATGAGTTGATTGCCACACGTCTCGTCACCAGATGGAGAGTGTGTATTGATTATCGTAAGCTTAATGATGCGACTCGAAAAGACCATTTTCCACTCCCTTTTATGGACCAAATGCTCGAACGTTTAGCGAGAAATGAGTATCATTTTTTTCTCGATGGTTTTTCCGGATATTTCCAAATCCCAATTGACCCGCAAGACCAAGAAAAGACTACCTTCACTTTCCCTTATGGTACGTTTGATTACCGATGTATGCCCTTCAGCTTATGCAATGCTCCGGGCACGTTCTAAAGGTGTATGATGGCCATTTTTCATGATATGATCGAGAAAACAATGAAAGTTTTTATGGATGATTTTTCGGTTTACGGAAATTCTTTTACGTCTTGTCTCTCCCATTTAGACAAAATGCTAAAACGATGTGAAGACACCAATCTTGTTCTAAATTGAGAGAAGTGCCACTTCATGGTTAAAGAGGGCATTGTCCTCGGCCATAAGATTTCCAAAGCCGGGATTGAGGTCGATCGAGCTAAAGTCGATGTTATCGCTAAGCTACCTCATCCCACCACCGTTTAAGGAATTAGAAGTTTCCTTGGTCATGCCGGTTTTTACCGTCGATTTATTCAAGATTTTTCTAAAATCGCCCGACCATTGACCCACCTTCTAGAAAAAGATACTCTGGTTTTCTTCTCTAAAGAATGCATCGAATCATTTGAAATTCTTCAGAAAAAATTAACGGAAGCACCGATTTTAGTTGCCCCCAATTGTGACTTGCCCTTTGAAATTATGTGTGATGCTAGTGATTTTGCTATCGGGGCCGTCTTGGGGCAACATAAGACCAAATATTTTCAGCTGATACACTATGCGAGTAAGACGATGACCGATGCCCAATCTCATTATACTACTACTGAAAAAGATTTATTAGCCGTCGTCTATGCTTTTGAAAAATTTAGACCTTATCTCGTCTTATCGAAGACCATAGTGTATACGGATCATTCGGCTCTTAAGTATCTCCTAGCTAAGCAAGATGCTAAGCCGAGATTGCTTCGGTGGATCCTCCTTCTGCAAGAATTTGATGTCGTTATTCGGGATAAAAAAGTAGCGGAGAATCTCGTCGCCGACCGTTTGTCTAGACTAGAGAACCCTCATCAAGATGTTCTTGAGAAAAAGGAAATTACCAAAACATTTCCTCTCGAGACACTTGGAATGATAACGCTTAAAAGTGATTCTAGTACCCATGATTTGCCGACATTGCAAATTACCATGCAGGGAATTTTATTGTGAAAGGGATGTCGTCCCAACAAAAGAAGAAATTCTTTAAGGACGTAAAACATTATTTTTGGGACGACCCCTATTTGTTTAAGATTTATGCGGATCAAGTGATTAGACGATATGTACACGGCCAAGAAGCCGTTGATATCCTCACGGCTTGCCATAATGGACCCACCGAGGAACATCATGGTGCCAACTACACCGCTAAAAAAGTCTTTGATTCCTGTTTTTATTGGCCAACTATTTACCGTGATGCCCACGACTTGGTAAAGTCATGTGACTCTTGCCAACGTCAAGGAAAAATCTCGCAAAAGGACGAAATGCCTCAAAATGCAATCCAAGTTTGCGAGATCTTTGACATTTGGGTCATCAATTTTATGGGTCCGTTCCAGTCTTCTCGAGGGAAAAAGTATATCCTCGTGGCCGTCGATTATTTGTCAAAATGGGTTGAAACAAAGGCTCTCCCCACTAATGAAGCCCGAGTTGTTGTGAAATTTCTGAAGAGTCTATTTTTCGGATTTGGAACTCCTTGTGCTATTATAAGTGATCGCGGTACTCATTTTTGTAATGATAAATTTGCGAATGTTATGCTTAAATATGGAGTTACTCACCGTCTTTCTACCGCGTATCACCCGCAGACGAGTGGACAAGTAGAGGTTTTCAATCATGGTTTAAAGCGAATTTTAGAAAGGACCATAGGAGAAAATCGGGCCTCATGGGCCGATAAGTTAGAGGATGCATTATGGGCCTTCCGTACCGCCTTCAAAACACCCATTGGGTGCACCCTTTATAAGTTAGTCTACGGAAAGGCTTGTCATCTCCCCATAGAGCTTGAACATAAAGCCTACTGGGCCTTGAAACATTGTAATTTTGACCTAAAGACCACGGGTGATCATCAAAAAATTCAAATGAATGAATTAAATGAACTTAGGGATCAAGCCTATGAGAACTCTTTAATCTACAAAGAGAAAACGAAGAAGATTCACGAGTCCAAAATTAAGAACCGCGTCTTTAACGTTGGTGATCGAGTCCTTCTCTTCAATTCTCGATTAAAGATTTTCTCTGGCAAGCTAAAAACCCGTTGGTCTGGGCCGTTCACCGTTGCTCAAGTTTTCCCTTATGGAACCGTTGAGTTATCTCAACCCGACGGCCCAACTTCAAGGTGAACGGTCATAGACTCAAAAACTATTTTGGAGGGGATATACCATCCATGGTTGTCCCGGATCTCCAAACCTTCCCCATGAACAATTAAATTCGGGGCGAGTCAAGCTAAATGACTCGATAATAAACAAGCGCTTCTCGGGAGGCAGCCCGTGTTTCTATCTTCTTTCTATTTTCTAATAAGTGTAACGTGAGGAGGCCCACCTCTTCCATTTCTCGTGTTTCGTGTTTGTTTGTTTTATGTCTAGGATTTGCCCGAATTATGAAGACTCTCGTGCTTGTGGTTTTGTCTTTCATCCACTCGAGTTTCATCCTTTAGTGCTTACTGGGAAATCCGATATTCTAAATCATATCGATTAATGTTTATCTATTAGCATAATTAATAAATGGCTTTAGATTTGCATCAGAGGACCCTTATTTCAAAACATTGAGGACAATGTCTCATTTTAGTCTGGGGGGAGAGGGGTAATCTTTCGATTTGATTTTACCTTGCATTTTGCCTTATACTCTCGCAACTCCGTTTTTCCTCCGAAATTCCAAAAAAAATTTAAAAAATTTAAAAATTTTGCAAAAATATAATAAGTGTTTTGACACATTGTTGACTTTCTGTTGGTGAGAGTAGGAATAAAATTTTGACTTGATCAAGCGTGTTGAGCTCTACCTTGTCCCCTTAACCTTTATAATTGAAAGTTGTGCTAGTCTCTTATACAAGAAGCTATAAAACGCGAATTCTAGCAAGAATTTGCAAGTTTCCATAATTGACTTTAAATATGCGCAGCTTGATTTTATTTGACTAAGCATTCGCGGATCTTATTCTTTAGGATTTTAAATTTGCGAAGAACGATAAATGATAGAGTTAAATATAAGTTAGATGCTAAGCATGGAGTAGTTGGATCTCTTTAGAGCTCGTAGAGGTTAATTGTGACTTTTTGCTCCCACCAGCTAAATAAACCCAAAAATATAAAAATTTTAAAATAATTAATGGTGCACGGTTTTGGCGATAATTAGTTTTTACTCCTTCTTTCGAGAATTCTTGCTTATGAAAGTTGGGTATACATCAAGGTACTGCCAGCGTTACGGGGAAATAATACAACTGATTCCTGATAGTACATGCTATTGTTTCGTATGTTGAAAGACCGTAGGACTCGGGATTTGGAAAAATATGTAATAATAAACTAAATAATAATAATCCTAAGCCGATAAAAGTTTTCTGTTTCCTGAAGGTTCGCTCCCGTTGACTCAGACTTCAAAAAGGCAAAGGAAAATTTTCCAAGGTCAAAATAAGACTCCCAATTCCTGACGGTTAGCTGCCGTTGTTTTGGTTGTTTAAAAGGCCGAGGACTAATATGTGCTTAATAATGTTAATAACGCCAAATTTCAACTCCGGGGATATCCTGATAAAGCTTATGTCTCTGGACTCGTAGATGAGTTGTTTCGGTAAAAAAAAAAGGATATCCCTTAAATCGTGTTAAATTAGGACCTTGATGTGGACCTCATTTTTATGGGCAACGGTTCTCAAGGGAAGGATTTTAAATTAGTTAGCGTCTAAACTTGGTGCATTTATTGGACTAAAAATCTATAGAAATAAAAAGAAAAACTCAGTTTTTTATATAAAATCCTTGGAGGAAATAGGAATAAGGGAGCAAGAAGTAGCTATGCGTACACAATTAGCATCTATGGGTAGTGTTAGCATCTAACTTGTATTTAACAATGATTTTGTTTTTAAGCTTGGTTTGGGGACTTGTGAAAAATCAAGGACGATGAATTTTATCCATATGGAAGCTTTTTCATGAAAAGTGCTTCTTACTCCGTAAACCTAAAAGTTACTTGTTCAATAATGAAAGTCAACATTCTGTCATAAAAAGAAAAATAAAAAAGATATTATATATAATAAAATGGTCAAACGGGGTGATTTTAGAACTATTGATTTATTAATCTCTTTTGAGGAACATTTTGCTACTTTTCCAAATTTTTAGTAGAAAGAGGTTTGAAATTTTTGGTTTTGAAAGCGTGATATGATGACATTGCGTGAGGACACGGCAATACCTTAGTCTGGGGGATTTTGGTATGTGTTAAATCACATACCTTTTCTTTATAAAAAACGGACTCAAAAGACCAAAAAATGATCATAAATGCAAAATATATGCTTGTGTTTGTGTTTTTACATGTGCAGGCAACGGATATGATGAAAAGGACAAAAGGAAAGACGAAATGGACAGAGACGAGCAAGAGAATGGAAAGAGTGAGAAAAGTCAGAGCCGGGAGTACGTTTCTACATTTTCGATCAAGCCTTAACCCATTAGTCCCTAAACCTTTTCACTTATTGTCCTAAGCTTAATTGCAAAATTAGTCCAAAACTTAACACCCATTAACCATTTATATATACTAAACATAAATAAAGCCCACTCCCTATACGGATCCAACCCATCCCTTAACCCGACCATTCCAATTAAAACCCAGGTCAAAACAATTTTAACCCAGGTCAAACAAGAGAAAAAGAGAGCGGGAAGCACTGTTTACCTTCCTCTTCCCTTTACCTCTGGTTAACTTGTACGGGTTAAACCCTTGGATACCTCCCTCTTCTAGAAGACCACGTGGATGAAAGAGTGACGTGATTATTGTCTACCTTGGCGATCCCAAGGCTTGTGATTGGTCGAAGTGAGGTGGCTCATGATCCAAAGGATGTGATCATTGCTTATGACGAATCAATCATTGGAGGGTCAGGATTGAAGGGAAATAAGCACACTAGAAGACCTAGAATCATCCTCAGCTCCCTATAAATAGAGGCTCCATCACACACAAGAGGGGTCTTCTTTTTACTCATTTTTATTATTAGCTTATTGTAGTGCTTATTATAGTGTTCCTTTATTGTCTTTTGAAACAACATTCTTTTTCCTTTTCGATATTGTAATTCTCTAAAAGTTTTAATAAAATTCCGTTTGTTTAAATAATTGTCTATTTACTATTAATGCTTTAATAATGCTTTCAATTGGTTAAAATAAGCTGTCTTAAGCTCTTTAATAAGCTCTTACTACTTCTACATAAGCTCAGTCCAGCTTCTCAATAGTTGGATTGAGTTTATTTAAGCTTGTGATTTAATAGCCTGATCTTAAGAGAGAAATAAGCAGTTTGGATGATAAGCCAGATTTGGATGGGCTTATTGGACGTTACCAGCTTGTTTTAAATAAGCTAAAGCTCGTAGATCAGCTCTTGGAGCATTTATAGTCCTTGTTTGAGCAAAGGACCAAGTGGGTTATACTTTTACATTTTTAGCTTATTGAACTGCTTATTGTTCATTTTTGCTTATTATATGCTTATCTGTGTTTATTTGTGTTTTATATGCTTATTAGAAGTAGATCTATCTGATTTGTTGCTTATTTCATAGTTTAAGAGTTATTTGTTCTTATAAGTGTTTTTATAGTCAAAATAGCCAATAAGCTTTGCTTATTGGTGAAGTGCTTATTACTTATTAACTGCTGCTTTAAAACCTTTTCATATACTTAATGATAATCTGTTTTCAATAAAACATGAGATTTATAGCTTAAATCAGCTTAAAAATCAGTTTCCAATTTTTTATGGGGTGTTTGGCATAGCAGTAATAACTATAAGTTAGTACTGCTAGTATGTGTTTTGTCCATTAAGTCAATTTGTTTAAGCTTAAAAATAGTCTATAAAGTAGTTATTAAAGAATTTAAACCAGTTTTAAGAAGTTTCATAGATTTTAGCTTAATTTTCTAAATTTCATAGCCTAAAACTCATTATAACAGCTTATTTTGAAAAAGATATAAATAGATCTTTCAAGTGTTGTGTTTTGATGTCATAATTCAGTTTAGATAAGTTTTATAACTTCTGGTTAAGTGTTTAATAGATTTGTGTCCAGTTTTGTAGTTTACAAGTTTTTGAAAATATCAGAAAAGCCAAAAATAGTCCTCAACTGCCCTTTAATATCAAATTATTTTTAAGTTCACATTAAGCTCAAAAGGTCTGAAAATTATTTTAAGTGTTCTTTGGTTGATATTTTATGTTGTTTTCAAGTTCTAGCTTATTTCAACAATCTTTAATAGCTTATTTGTAGCTTAGAAAGTAGTAGTTCAGGTATGTTTTTTTAAGTATATCAGTTTTCAAGTTTGTTTTAACTAGCTGTTTTATCAGCTGATTTTTAAGCATCTAAAAAGCTCTAAAATGTATGAAAATGATTTTATAAGCACTTTCGTTGCTTAGCTTGATCTGTTTGGAGTTTTTATGGAATTGCTTATTGATTCAGTAGCTTATTAGGTAGCTTAAATATGCCCCATTAGGCTATTTGGTTAGCAGCCTGGTCTTATTGCTTAGTTTAGTTATTTTTTTTAGCATTTAGCTTTTCTGGCTTATTTCCTACCTCATTTTAGGTTATATTTGCTTATTAAGTTAGCTTTTAGGTTACTTATAGCTTATTAGGTTTTAGTCTAGCTTATAGCAGATTATTTGCTTTAATAGTTAGGATCCCTTTGTTTTTTTAAGTTTATAAGCATAACTGTTTGTTAATTCAGCTATTTCCAGCTTATTTTACAAGTTATAAAAATATTGTTTTCATTAAAAGTGCTTATAATTAAGTGGTTAATAAGTTCCTTAAAAAGTTTTTTGTAAAAAAAATAAAAAAAGGGGAAGTTGGGAAGTCAGGGGTGAGCAGGGCTCGAACCCCTGACCTCAACCATACCTTAACCGTTTTCCCACACCACACCACGACCAACTGCGCCCTTGGGTATTTTTCGACTAAGGGTGCAGCTTTAATTCCCTTAAGCCTTTTTTCCCTTTTAGCTTATTTTGCTTTTTAGCTTATTTACAGATTATCCAAATAAGCTGTCGATTCTTTTTTATTTTTCCTAAGTTCCTTATAGCTTAAAGTTGTTTTTCAGAATTTTTCATAATTTTTCATATTAATTTAGTATTTTTAATATTATTTTTAGTCCAAAAGTGTTTTTAATTCATTAAAAATAAAATAAATAGCAAAAAAAATATAAATCTTTTTTCTAAAATTATTTTTAATCATTTAGGACTTTTAGGAACCAAATTTACACATCTAGGGTTAATTTTTGATTTTTAGGTTTTCTGAAGCCCGGTTAATTCCCGATTAAGAGCCCGTTTCTAATTTAATTTACGTTTTTGCTTATTTGGGCTTTACTTTCTTATTTTATATGCTTATTAGTTGCTTTTTAGTATATGTTTTCTATTTTTAGACATAATCCCAAAATATCTCAATTAATCAAATCATTCAATCACAAACGGAATTCAAAGTTCCATTCACACTTCATCGGAACTTAACGACCCGAGAAAAATACAATACTTCCGGAATTATATTTTGTTTGATTTTCTTTGACCTCTCGGTATATTCACTCTTGTTTAGAAAGAGAATTCACCTTTTGGTCGGGTTTTTCTTACTATATTATATATATATATATATATATATATATATATATATATATATATATATATATATATATATATAATATATATATATATATATATATATATATAACTTTATTTTCAGAACCCTGTTAAGTGCGGGAACTGCGAGAACTCTTTTTAGACCATTGGATGAGAAGATCAATGGCTAAGATGATGTGTGGCATTATAGTAATAAAATAAAAGTGGATATTAATTATTAAATAACAAAAGGGCATTAAAGGAATTTCATCAACAATTAATAGGCACATATTCCGGATCTTATCTCCTCCTTCTCTCTTCTTCATTTTATTTAACCTAATCAACCATACTTTCTCCCTATAATAATAAAACCGCCGCTCTTTCTTCTCCACTTCGCCTCTCCCTACACTAAAAATCAAAATCATTAAAGATTGGTGAAGATCTTAAAAAACGTTTCCATGTGTTTTCGAAAACAAATCCCGAGTACAAAAGGTACATATCCAATCTACTATTATCAATTATTTATTATGCTTCCTATGGTGGTGGATCTGATGAGAACGACGTTGATGTGATCGGTGGTGGGCCTGGTGGTTTTGTGGCGACGTCGATCTTTAGATCTCTTCTTCTAACAGTTTGTTTAAAGATATGGGGCTGTTTGATTTTGGTTTAAGTAGTATAATAAGCAATTCCAACCCCTTTTGTGAAACTAGAAATTAACCAGTTTGATTTGAGAAAGTCAATATACGTACATGTCAAAGGTGGCAATCTTTGTTAACTGATACTTAGTAGATAAACGTTGGTATCTTAGTGCGAGTGTATTGTGAACAAACTCTTATAATAACATAATATAGCTGCTTATTGATTTGCCTATCTTATGTGAGTTTATAGGGTTATTGCATTATTGAAAGATGGTTCTTACTTAGCATTACTGATTAAATAAAAGTGGCAGCCAAAACAGTCGGAGATTACTGAGGGGGATGAGTTGAAGGGCGTACATCGTGTAGATGTTGATATTCCGGCAAAAGACTGGGCGGATATTGGTGGTTTCTATGATGTTCTCATTTTCAATACTGGACACTGGTAACATTAGTTGAAAACTGTATATAACTTTGAGTCTTCTAGATGTTTGACAAAACACAAATTGAATATACATATTTTTATTTAATTTATAGGTGGGGCGGATATTGGTGGTTTCTATTCTTTTTTATTTTTAACTAGCCTTTGATAGCTTTCTTGAATGGGCTTGATTTGTTTACTTTATTACTAAATTTATATATGTTTAAAATTGTGCATACGTGTTATATGTAGTTGTTATGTTAAAAAGATTGTTTAATATTTGTGTGTGGTTTTAATAGAACATACATGTTATTCATTGAACATACTTGTTTTTACATTGAACATGGCTGTTTTCATGTTATTAACATACATGTTATTCAGTACACATTTTGGTTTTCATAGAACATACATGTTATTCGGTACACATTTTGAGTCGGTGCATATACGTAAGTTGGTGCATACGTGTTTTAAAGTTAACTTAAAATTCATTGGAATGGTGCATGTGTGTTTTAAATGGATGCATGTGTGTTTTAGATTATGCATATATGTTAGGCTAGTTATTATGATTAAAAAGTTACTTACACTATTTGGTTAAGGTTTAATTGTTTTTGGGCATGTTTGTATCAGATTAATGAAGATGGTGATAGCAATGAAGATCTAGAAGTGGATGCACACATAGATACAATGCGGCGTTTGAAGAAATACGATTAATGAAGGCATGCATATATGTCCAACTTCTTAAAAATGTTGATAATAATGAGTGTGCACATATGTATTTCAATTGATATTGAATTTTGTATGTAACATTTATGTTCTTTTTTGTTATAAATTTACATTATCTAAAAAACACATATGCACCTTACTATTTGAAAAACATGCATGTTCTAAAATTATTCAAAAACACCTGTGCACTACATCTGGAAAAATAAAATGAAAAAAATTAGTACATAAAAACATCTATGCACTACATCTGAAAAATAACATTTCTTAAAAAAAAAAAAAAAAAAAAATGTCTTTTACTATATTAAATACTAAAAACATATGTAAAGTGACATTATTTATAAAACATATATGCACCTAGTCTTTTTTCAAATAATGCATGGTGGAAATAAAAAAGTAAAAAAAAAAAAAAAAAAAAAAAAAAAAAAAAAAAAAAGTTCCTAAAATTAAGGGATTTTAAAAAACGAATTTAAAAAAAAAAAAGTCACAAATAAATAGAAATTATCTTTTACTATTATACCCTTTTGATTAAATAAAAATCTTTAATATTTAAAAAAATATGATTGGTCTAGGGGAGTTCTCGCAGTTCCCGCAGATAAGAGGGTTTTGAAAATAAAGCCCCCCCTATATATATATATATACTAGTTGTCGAAGCCCGCCCATTGGGCGGGCACGCTTTATAATATTCCTTTTGTAATTTACACGTTATGTATTGTAGAAATTGTCCATATTCTTTATATTTGGTTTTATTTTGTTTTACGTTGTCATTATTAGTGTATTTGTAGTTCTTGGACAAACTATTGTTGTGAATGCTAAGATTATATGGTTGTTCACCAGATGTTAAACGAATGTATAAGAAAGATGGAATAGAAGTGTGCAACTTCATTAAATCGGTTAGAGGAGTATCTATAGAAGAAGGTGATAATGAATGTGAAGGTGATAATGAGGGTTTATGAGGTTATATCGACTATTGTGAACATTATTAATATTCCGATTGAAGGAAAAACTAAATCTTACGACCCTCAAACCCGATGGGCCGGCATGACCTGTAATTTACGTAAATATGGTTATGCTATTGTTATTTATGTACAATTTAGTATGAGTTGATGTAAATTTTAACTTAGTCATGTAAAGATATCAGTTTTCTTGTATAGTTATAACTTTATTTTATAATTTACGGATATCAGCTATATTGCATAGTTATAATTAACATATGTTGGTTTATGTTTATATAGAAATGCCTTTGATATCAGCTATATTGTATAGTCATGTAAGGAAAATGTTTGTTTTTATTTTTGTTGTTATTTTTTTGGTTGTTTTTAAAAGCAAGGCGGCCTACACTTATGATTATCATTTGCATGGTCCGCCTGATGGGCGGGGTAGACTTATGATTATCGTTGAAAAAAGTAAGTTAGCAAAAAAAAGATATTAACATACTAAATTATATACTTAATGGATTAAGAACGAAAAGAAATATACGTTTATCGAATATGATAGAAAATATAAAGCTTGACAACCTTCGTGTTTACAAACTTAAGCTGTTTGACATCTTTATTCCAGAACCTTGACAACCGGCACATTTCATTGAAGCAATTTGACCCGTTACACTGGAGGGGCATGACTTGTGATTATTCTTTGAATGTACTACTTTACGAATAAAATATACGTTTATCGAATATGAGAGAAAATACAAAGCTTGAAAACCTTCGTGTTTACAACCTTATTTACATGAATGTTGCATTTGCTAAATCATAGATGGGTTGTTTTTAAAAGGAAGGCGGCCTACACTTATGATTATTGTTTGCATGGTCCGGTTGATGGGCGGGGTAGACTTACGATTATCGTTGAAAAAGGTAAGTTAGCAAAAAAAAGATATTAACATACTAAATTATGTACTTAATGGATTAAGAACGAAAAGAAATATACATTTATCGAATATGAGAGAAAATATAAAGTTTGACAACCTTCGTGTTTACAAACTTATTTACATGACTGTGAGAGGATCTCTATCATTGCTCTTCTCAACTTTAAGGGACCATAAAGAATCCATCAAAAACCACTCTCACCCGCGAAACTCGCCCAAACCAAATGTTTTACCCGCTTTTGTGATACCAATTAACTCTTTCCTTGATTTAACATTCCTTAAACCAAATATTGATAAGTAAGATTAAATCACACCATGTAATTTTTTTTACCTTATCCACAGATCATAATTAGACTAAATCATGCCATAATAAAAAAATACATAATTTGCATGACACTGAAACTTAATAAGTACGGGAAAAGTATATACTGGATCACATTTTATTGATTTTATATGGCTTAACAATTTAACATAAAATTTTGGATCCATCCATGTCTGCATTGCATTATTATAAAGTAAACAGAGTGTAAATATATAAAATGATTTAATTCTTGAAGACATACCCACCAGTTTGCTATACATGCAAAGACACATCTATATATATCACAATTAACTGTATTAAAGAAAGAATCTGTCTTTATTGTTGTTTCGGGTTTCCCCAATTCCTGGACTCCCATTGATGCATACTATGCTGCTTCCGAAACTTTTGTATTTCCCACTTTTCGTTTTTTCTTGTATTTCATCCTCTTAAATGAATTTCTCCTAATTACTGGTTCGACGGCATACCAAGTCGATCACGGACTTCCTCCTTTAAACTTCTTCAGTTGTTGATATACCTGTACGAAATAAACAAATGAAAGGTACTTGATTCAATAACAAATTTACATGAAATAAAAATTTTGTTGAGACTAATATTAATTATTAACACCATCAAAAGCTAGAAAATACAAAGCCCTATCATTGGGTAATGGGTAAATACAAGGAATGGGTTAAAGCGGATGGGTAAAAATGGTTGTTTCCAGATAATGGGTCAAAATGGTTGGTGCGTTGGTGGTTGACCCAGTAGATCAAAACACCTATTTATCTCATTTCTCTCAATGCTTGCACCCGCTAATTTGACTACTAAGCTGTTTAAGGAGGTATTATAATGCATGCCACTAATGCTTAATGCTAAGGGTCTTTTAAACCCGGCCAACAAAGAATACTGATCAAATAATCCATTTTTCAACAACTACAAAAATCTTAAAAACCAAATGATATCAGTACCTAGGATAGAATGGGTAAGATGGTAACACCGGCATGACCGCCCACAACTGGAAAAAACTGATCATAGTGTGATTGATACGCCAGCCACCAAAAGTTTTATAAAAAAGTCAAACAGGTGCACCAGATTCTTCTCATTCAAGATATCAACTGTAGTTGTTAGAAGCAAATATATCAACAGCTGAGAGAACCTAAGACCTTGATTGACTTTGCCAAGTAGTAATTTTATAGGCTAATATTGAAAGATGATACTCGGCTCCATAAACTGGATTACAAATTGACTATCATATACAAAATCAGTCTTTTAAGCTCCATATCAGCTGCACCCACTTACACGATCACTCCATAAGATACATTTATACTATTTATATTATATATACATCCAAAGTAACCTATGCACAATGTTATCCCATCACCATTAAACTCACAAGGAGTGATATCACAACTTTTTCTCAAATAGTGTGATTGTGCCTCCTTATAACATACTCCATAGATTATAAGCCCAGTCAGCGCAATACATAGTAACCTAATTAAAACATATTGTAATAGGTACCTTAATAACATAAGATGCAAAATTAACTATAGCCTGCTTTTGCAGATATATCTCCATACATAAGGTACCTATAAACGATGTTTAGCATCAGTCATCAAATTATCACCAAATGATCATGATAACTACAGACAAGATAAACAAAGACCTCTATGGGGATTTGAACGGGTTGTGTATACCATTTTTCGGTCTTTGCTCGATATGACACTTCCAAGGTCTGTACATCTCATTTAATTTAAGTTATTTCATGAAATTCCAACATACTCTTAAGTTTTCACCTTTTTAGTCATTGTATCTTTATTTTTTAAACTCCAATTTCTTTGGCAAGCTTGTCCGGGTTCTGATCCGGTTAAGGCATGTTTTCCGATCCATTGGGGTCCAGTTTCTTTCTACACAGGGCCAGAGGCCTAGTCTAAATCTGCACATACAGAGAAAATAATGTGATAGAATATAGAGATTATGAATGTGAAAATGTAACTTACACCCGCCATGGGGACGAAAATTGTAGTTTCACCATCTTGGAAGTGAAAGAGACCACCACCCAAATCCACACTGTAATTATTCAAACAACATACTGTCTTAAAAACCGAGGGAAAAAGTCAAAATCTGCAAAATCCATTAATGAGCGCATACATTCGAATAAGCCATAACTTTCCCATCTTAAATAGACATAGTTAAAGTTTCATGTGATATGTGCATTTTATGAAATTCAAAATAAAACCAACAGGTAGCAGGTCAACCCAACCTGCCTGACCCATTTTGACCGAAAGAAAATTTTTTTTTTTTTAAAAAATCACCTGCTTTGACGCAAACAAATGTTTACCTATTCCCGACCCAACCCGAACTTCTTAACTGGTATTTGTACTTTGCAACCTGTTCCCGAACCAACCTCATCTTGTCAACAGGTAACTGAGGTCTTTCCTGATGCATCAAGAACTTTGACCCACATGAAGCGTGACTCAATCCACGTGACCCACCCACTCTTCAGCCATATTATTTGTGTTCTGCAATATACAAATATTCTCTTTTAATCGGCAAACTCACCCATACCTGAGAGTCTTATACTTTAGTCGTATGAGGAATTTGAACTCTCAACCACTTGATCACACATGACCCATCCATAATTATACTTTAGTCATATGTTGCTATTACTGGTAAATTATATTTCTTAAGTAAATATAACTATACTAAGTGTTAAGGTTTTGAGCATACGTTTGTTGGACGGTCTCTTGTGAAAACAACTTCCTCCTTTCTTAGAATTTTTCCAGGTAAAGAGACTGCAACACGTGAAGAATGAGATAGAGCATCCATCCAATGTAGCCAAGTATTATAACAGACATTAGCATGAACCAATCATATGTTTGAAAATAGTGCAGCCCATAGCGTTAACTATAAAGCATAGACATTGCTTACCAACAGAAGGTGGCTTGAGTTCTCCTGCGGCATATTTTCCCATGACACCACCACACCTATTATTATATGAAATTTCAGTAAGTTTTTAAACTGATGAAATTAATACACGCACACAAGCACAAAACTTTCTTCTGGAGACACTCCTTACCAGTGGAAGTTGTGACTTCTGATACCTAATGGAGCAGCAAGCAAAATATCAGTAATCCAAGGAGACAACAGCCTCACTGGTTTATTTTCAATCTGGGCTGATGATGAAGAAGTTTTACTGTCAGGAGAGTTACTTGTTGAAGCTTGGCTTCCACTGATGCTTCTATCTATTACCTTATGCTGATGGTCAGCCTTAAGAATCGGCCGGTTGTAATGGGTCAAAATTCGTAAAATCTCTCCACATGCTTAAAAATTAATTACAAAGTTGTCAATAGATAAATTGTATCCTTAAAAATGTTCAACATCAAAGCACATAGACAAACACAGTAGGTAATAAGTGTGTTTCATGTCGTAAAGGGTGTACGGGTGTAGCCAGTGGCTATTTACCTAATATAACCTCACCCGTTGAACCATTTAGTGAAACCCATCCACATTCTGTAATC
The DNA here is from genome assembly GCA_021014915.2 of Artemisia tridentata subsp. tridentata. NCBI lineage: Eukaryota > Viridiplantae > Streptophyta > Magnoliopsida > Asterales > Asteraceae > Artemisia > Artemisia tridentata. The sequence continues at coordinate 327,281,280 of CP139509.1, forward strand.
AAAAAATTACCGATCAATAAAATCTGTATGATAAATGTTTGTTAACGGCCTTCAAAATATAATTAAGAGGTAACCTACTTCAACGGTGTTTGATATCTGCTTGTAAAATAAGCTATTTTACCCAAACAATCAAAGGGTGTTTGATATTGCTTATGTATGTGCTTATGGCTCTACTGGTTAAAACCGCACTAACAAACGCTTACCAAGGAAGACTCTAGCTAAACTATCAGCCTTCTAGATCTGCCTCCTCATTTGGGATATTTGCGATAGCTGAATATTTGTTTTGACCAAGAAGTTAGGAAGATGGGTACATGTTTGTTCCCATTCCAAGTCTGCGACCTGTTTCCTTGCCAATAGCTAGCTGATCACCAGTGATCATTTTGACATTGACTCCAAGGTGTATGTCAGATCTGATTGCATAGATTATGTTAATTAAATCAGCATCATTTTTAGAATAACTTTAAACTAAGATAGTGAATTGAATATGATAACTCTCATTGAAATAACAACAACAATTTTGACCCGTTAACAACTTGTGACCACTTAAAGAGGTGTTTGGAAAACTCTAATAGCAACAATTTTGACCCGTTAACCCACTATAACAACTTATTGAATAAAATAAGAAAACATACTGAATGTTTGATATTTTCACGAGAATCCAAAATGCATGAGACTTCATGCAAAAGATATCAGAGGCTGCTGGCATAAGATCTTCATCTATTAAAGATTTGATTTGCAAAATCATACCCTCATGCTCCTCCACTTCTTTCTTCATTCCCATGGTATCTTTTTCATGGCCTGTTGTAAGAGTCTCCTCAATCTCATTAGTCAACAAATTCCATTCTTTATCTGGTTTAAACACGGCTGTAGAAATTTAAAAGAAAATGACAACATAACTCATAAATGAATACCTCATTTGTATTGCGGATCTCTTCAAGTGACCTGATTGGATACCTATTTAAAAAAACATCATGAGTAGAGTTAATCACTTAATCATTCCTTCGCTTAAGAAAATTTTGGAAAACGAAAGTGCCTTAGCATCCCGTATGGCAAGCCATAGTTGAATGAGATAGGTGAGAAGTTTAAAACATGCAATATTAGTGTAAAATACAGTAGTTGACAAATGTTTGACGTACGTGTGCTAAAACTCTTTAATCTTTGGCAAATCAGAGTTGATGAATGGGTAACCATGGTACCCATTTTAGATGCTCTAACAAACATCTATAATATAAGTATAAAGGAAACACATATCTTTCAATTTATGTATTTTCCTCGCCAAACCTAGAATCAGCCATATTGTTTGTGGCTATCCTTGCTAACATGATCATTGATTTTCCTAGCATACTTATCTCAGAATGTGCAATTAATTTCATTGGTGTTGCTTTTGACAAAAGAACATATAATTGACCATGAACAAATACTATATCTAGCAAATATACTCCAATCTTGTTTAGTGATTGACCGTGGTTCTTTTTTATGGTCATAGCATAGCAGACTTTGATTGGGAACTTCACATAAGTTAAATATTGTATCTATGCATGGGAGTTTGGATGTAAGTCACGTTAATGGGGTTTGAATATAAGTCTAATGGAGTGAACAATAAGTCGGTTTAGGCCTCTTACTCTCTCAATATCGCAAGACACCCTAAAATCCAAAAGTATCTCATTCATTGTAAATTTATGAGTATAAGGTAAAAACTGCTCATTGATTGGTCTATCTGTGTGGTTGCAGCTAAGGCCAAAGAAAAAGATAAAGTAGACTTGTGAGCATTTTCTGTGTCGGAGAGCAGCTTGTCTGGTTATTATAGAGCTTCATTTTCAGCCATTTCTATTTTCTCTGTTAAGTGCCTATGGAAGTAAATTTATGAATTCTAGTTTAATATAAGAAGCACATTCTTGGTTTGAATTTTTGTCCTTTTTTATGATTGGGCATTTATAGTTATTCCTTGCGTATTTTGCTATTCTTTGATAGTTTATATATTGCTTTTTGTTCGAAATTATGAATATCATATAATGAACGTAAACCATAAACAAACATGAGGAAACAGGGGAAATGGTACCTATCAGCTGGAGGAGCTTCGATTGCACGTTCAAAGTGGAAGCTTTGTCTTGATCAGGATGGAGCTCCACACCAATCGAGTGTATTGTGAAACAACTGAACGTGAGTAATACTCTTCAGCTCCCTCAAGGTCCCTTTGGTCTGTCAATCAAGGACCGAATAATACAAATAAAGGTGAAAGTATCAGGTGAGAGATCAGATAGTGACACATTAAAACATAAAGTAGCAGTAGAAAACTGAGAAAACTGATAACTTTGACATGTTTCTATTTCTTTTTGACGATGACATGAATGCAATATATCTTAAATTAGTGCACAAAACTTTCCGATATAGAAAAGTATGTTAAAATCTTGATACCAACCTTCATGCCACCAAGGGAGGATCCTATTAGTACACCACATCTTGCTATATATGTCTAACTTTTCATAACATCTTCAGTAACACCACCATCTTCCAACGCCTTCTTTCTAGTCGTAAGCATGTAAAGCATTAACTTGTCAACCAGTCTCGAAGTTTGGGTGCAAGCCATCAATTAATATCACCTGCACTTTTGTAATACCGATTAAAATTTAGACCAACAATAACACTAAGGGGATGTTTGGATTTTTTTTATTTTGATTTTTTTTTTTTTTTTTTTTTTTTTTTAATTCCACTTTTATGCTCATATGCTTCTTTCTAAGCAAGACCAATTTTAAACAGCTTATGCGTATCCGCTTATTTTTAGGTAGATTTTAAAATTCTTATTTCAAATTGTTTGTTTTTGCTGAGAATAAAATTACTTTTTTACAAACCTATATAACTTACACACCTCTTAAACGTGAAATTGATTGAAATATTCGCGTGACTTCCTGAGCATATGCTTGGAGTCAATGTCGCCGCGTCTACAATGGCACTTGTATGCCTATTGTAATTGGATCATCCATGAACTCCTTGAAGTAATAACATCCAATTGGCATATGCTCCAATCCGTCTATCTTCAAAACAGTAGTATAGTAATCGATGGTCTCAACCTTACTAAATATTTCCTTCTCCATATTACTTAGGTCCATAATCCCTTTTACAGCTTCTTCTGCAACAACAAAAAAAAAGTTAAAATCGTGTAGATTATATAGTAGGAACATATGATTCATACACTGTTTCCATTTACTAAATACCTTTTAAAGGTGATCTGTATATCTCTCCACTGTCTATAGGAAGCGAACATGAGACAATAAGTTTGTCAAACTCAAACTCCATATCTCGCGCTTCACCATCGACTATTATGGATTTGACACTAATTCTTTCAGCATGACTTTTGACTGTTAAAACTAGTGTATTGCAGTGAACTTGAGCCGGAAGCTATTTACTCATCTTGTCCCAAAAAGTCATGTAACCACCTTTAAATCGTATAATCTTTCCTGCCATTGAAGTCCTAGTAAACTGATGAACATAAGCATCAGGAATATCCTGTACAAATCCATAACCTGAAGCTGTGAAGAATAAAAATGTTTACATATATGTAAACATTTTTTATTTAGAGATACAGAAGTGCCAAATACGTGTCATTTTTTTCAATATTCACACCTGACCTGTACCACAGTGACATGAAACATGCCATATGACAGCAACCTTAATTTGAAGAATATTTGTTAAATACTAAACAAACCTAATACAGTAACAAACCATCGTTTCTAACCACATCGCCGTTTCTTGTACCGCCTTGATCTTTCCCATTTACTGATCTTCTAAACACCATTAACTTCTCTTTCAAAAACAGGATTGCTAAAAAACCATTAAAAAAAATATAGTTGATCATTTCATCAAACAGGTTTGGGTCAAAAAGTCTAATATTTGTGTGAGTCTAAATGGTCGGGGTCAGGTTGCACTGTTCACTAAGACAATTTGCCATCAGTCGATTTACTTTCTCGTTTGCATATTTTGCAACGTAACAGTGACAAGATTAGTAAAGCAAGCAGGAATTATAAAAGAAGTCCTAATATGCCTCAAACATATATTAGCAAATCATTTAACTGAGTGTTTAAGAAGCTGTGGCCCAAAAGAAAATAGATGCAAGAAGCAACTATTTCAGCCAGTTTTAAGTATGTTAATAGAAATCGAACCACAATCTGCATTTTCACGACCGTTAGATACAGAAGTGGCAGTTCTATCTATACTACCCTTCACAAATAACCATACATTACATCGATCCACTTGCACCATCAAGGTAACCATGGACATTTCCATTACTGGCCAGTAGGACTTGTATATGGGGTAGTAGTGCATTTCTAGGAGTGTTGAGAACCGGTTGTGACGCTGCCTGGACAGGTTCTGTTGGGAATATAATCATCTGACTAGGAGCGTCTGAGTAAACGCGATCCATTATACTTCTACGCATGCAGCCAGTTGGTCGCAAGTTTTTGTTTGCTGGTGCATCAACTGAACCATCCAATGGCCTGAGAACTTGAACTGGACACATGGGACGCACAAAACACCAAATTTCTAAATTAGTGCAAATGGGTCAATTTGGGTTAAACTTTAAGAGGTCAGATAAGTATACAAAAAAAATACTGTATTTAACATTAAAATGGATTGAAAGTAGGAGATTTATGTTAAGCGTAATAGTGTGTGCATAAAACCTCCTAAATAGTGTAATTCAAAAAATATATTTGTCGTCGCTATCATCTGTCTCTAGTTATTACTAAGAACAGATTATTCATATATAAGTGTAGTTTATGTAAATACATTTATCACGATAGTTATTTATAGAAAGGAAGACATATACATTTTGCCTTCTCAATTATTGTGTTAATAATAATTACATGAACTACATTACTGCAATTATGATCCACCTTTATAATTGAAACCATTAGAGGTGGCAAGATGAACGGGTCAAAGCACATAACCATCCCACAAACACGCAAACTCACCTCTAATTTTACATTAAACTTTCTGAATCATTTTTATTTGAAAAAACAGATCACTAACTTATTTTATTTAGTAGTACTAAACACAAAATAATTTATAAAATTTCAAAAAGTGGAGACGGCATTTGAGAGTCGGCTTTGTATTTTGACCCGTTCACCTTGTCACTTCTAGTTATAATAAATGAAATCAGACCCTACACAATGTTAGTTATGATTCGATTTATATAGATATATATACCTCTTTGTCCTGCCAATGATGTCATAGTCACAGATGATCGTGAAGTCTGGAGCGGAGATGGAATAGTTGGGGCGCCGCTACTGAACGGGGTAGATGGTCGAACATTGACATAGTGATACACTTCTTGGTTGCTTTGTACATATGTGGGACCTACAATTCCTTGATGAATTTGGGCAGACAACTAAGAAGGCTATCGCAAAGAATTCAGTGGCATCTGATTTAACGATTGATGTTGGTAAGTGTTGAGTTGGTAACAGTTTGATTGTTGATGTAAACCTGAATGAGCACTGAATTATTAATCATTATAAAAATAAACTAAATGTTAGCTTCTAACATATTTATTGGTTCTGCAAATCATATAATATTACCACTGTTAGATAAGTATAGAGATAAATCCTTATGAGAATTAGATGAAGACAAAGCAGCCAAACCAAAAGCTTACAAATATCAACTTGGGCCTCCATCTATTAATAAACAGATCAATCTCCTTATAAACCTCCACTATAAATCAAATGATTTTGGAACTTGAAAAGGAATTAGTCAAGTATATCAAATGGCTTCCCATCCCATCTTGACTGTTCAAATTGGATCTCTACAAATTTACCAAAACGACTTGTACAAAAACTCATTCATGATTTATCCTAATTATATCAGGAGTAGAAGCTAAACAATGAATGAACATCACAATCAAAAATCAATGAGCAGTACAAACATAATATTAACAGTACAAATGATTTTTAACTCTCAACTGGCAGTACTAAAAATAGCCGAGCAGTACTAAGTCGTTAGTAACATAAACGCAACAGTACAAATGAGTGGTAAATATGTTGTGACTATCGTCACTAAAAGTAATAGGCAATCATTAAAAACCTGAATCATTGATCATGAAAGCTCATCGCATCAAGTAAAGAACTAGCAAGAATTAGAAACCCAAAAAATGGAGCAAGAATTAAACTCTTTCTCGGTTTAAATCAAACATGCTTGCTATGATTTGAAAGAGATAAATAAAAGCCCTAAAAATTTGAATAAAGATATTACCTTTCGTGTATCATCAGTAGTTGTGTGCTTGATTAATCTCTCAATAACCTGAACACATAAACCCAAAACAAAAGATTGATTGTCTGAACATGAGTGAGATCTGTCATCAGTAGTTTTATGTACAACCCTTGAAGTTCAAAGAGTGAGATCTGTCAGCAAAATCAAAACAAACACTCATAGTAAACAATCAAATCTTACCAATCAAAGTGTTATAAATCATGCCTGAAGATGAATCTGGTATTATTAGGTTCAAGAAGAGATAATGGGTTACTTATGGTTCCTTGTTTATCGGTTGAAGAGTCATGATAGTTTTATTCTTAGTTTATACATCTTTGCCTCTTTGGTGTGAAAAAAAATTCAGTACATGCATAAATAACAAAACAAAAGTTATACAACAATCATGAGCACAATAAATCATTAAAGGGAAAATAAAAATTTTGGATCATTATGCAGGAGGATGGATGAATGATATTAGGGTTTTGAGAAAAAGATATGTATGAATAATATTATGGGATGTAGAATACCCGGCTTGCCTTTTACTAATTTATTGGGTTATGTTTGTTTGAAAGGTTTATAGATTTTTGTTTGCAAATATAAACCAAAAACTGGTGTTGATCTAGTGGTTGGCATGTTGTTAATATTATGCAATGTCCCAAGTTCGAATCCATGACCATGTATTTTTTAGCAAATAAATTCCAGATTTCACAAATCAAAAAATTGCTTATGTGGCTTCATTGTGATGACATGGAATAAAAATATGATGAGGTGGTATTCCATGTCATTGATGATGTCATATACATCCTGTTATATATATATATATATATATATATATATATATATATATATATATATATATATACTTGTGCACGAATCATTAACCTAGCCCCATTTTGACATGTCACCTTCATGCGTCTCTTATTTTGCAGCTGAAGAAAACTCTCATGCATTTTCCGCTGTCAAAAGCCACAAATAGAGGACTCAGTAGAGATAGGTCAAAAACAGAAGTATGCAGGGGTGGAAAATGTAAGCAAAAGCTACTTCCTTTCCATAACTACTTCTTAAGGGGTGTTTGGATTAGCTTATCTTATGGGCTTATTGGTTTATTGAAATATGAAAAAGCCAGTCAGCTCATTTTCTACAGATGATGAGCTTATGTACATAAGCTTATGAGCTCAAAATAGCGAGTGGATCGGTTTTTCCATATTTCAATAAGCCGATAAGCCCATAAATGAAGCTATTCCAAACACCCCTTTAGGTGGTGTTTGTTCTACACGAGCTTACTTTGAGCTAATTTTATTTAATCAAAATCCTATATTTTAGCTTAATTTCCAGTAATCAAAAATGAAAGAACCTGAACACTCTTTTGATGGGCGTCCCTATATGCTTTAGTAAGCAAAAGCGAAAGTGTCTACAAAAAATTATATCGAAACTCTTACAATACAAATGGATGCACTAATATGTCCAAAAAAATGCTCTAAATATGCAAATGAATGCACTAAACGAGTTTAGACCCAAATTCGTTTGACCTAATTTCCCCATTTTGACCCAAATCCATTTGACAAAATTTCCTCATTTTCAACCATTACGGATCCCCATTTTGACTTATTACAGAACACTAGTCTTTAAATAGTGATAAACTTACTAATGTGGTTTGCGTTTCTGTGGTCTTTTTGAGGGACCAGGCACAGATAAAACAAGAATGAAATTATAAAGTTAAGAGTGAAGGTAGAGAGATTATATTCAATAAATCAAGCAAAAAAAATGCATCATAGGCATCAAGAAAATGTAGACTTATGTAAACCATCAAGCAAGAATGTGGTCAACGTATATAAAGCAAAATGAAGCAACAAAAACTTACATTCCCATTGTCATATGCTATCATATCACCGAAAGAAACCTGAGGAGAAAAGAAATATAATGTTACTCAATAGTTTTACTACATCTTACTCCGATCAGCCGCCTTTGTTGCCTTAATATGTCCAAAAAGATGCTCTAATTACGCAAATGGATGCACTAATATCTACCTTTTTTATGCACTAATCATACTCATAGATGCCCTAATATCTACCTTTTTGATCCACTAATCATACTCATAGATGCCCTAATATGTTCATCGATGCACTAAATATACAAACAGATGCACAAGTAGTTCCAACGATGCACTAAACATACCAACAGATGCCAAGTAGTTCCAACGATGCACTAAACATACACATAGATGCCTTGATATGTCTGACGATGCACTAGACTAATCATACTATGCCCGAATATGTTCATCAATGCACTAAACATACAACTAGATGCACTAAACATACAAACAGCTCTAAACATACAAACAGATACACTAAACACACATACCGATGCCTTAATATATTTAACAATGCACTAATCATAATCACTGATGCCCTAAACATACTCACTAATGCTCTAATATATTCAACGATGCACTAAACATATTTTTGATGCAATAATCACACAAACAGATGCCGTAACAAGTCATTTGATGCCCTAGTCTTACTAACAGATGTTGTAACAACTATTCCTGATGCACTTATCATACTAACAGACGTCGTAATACATTTTTGCATGCACTAAGAAAACAAGAAGATGCCCTAACTTAACATTATGCTCTTATCATAATAAAAGATGTCGTAACTCATTTTCTTAATGCACTAACTATACAAACAAATGGTGTAACAAGTCGTGTGATGCCCTAATCATACTATCAGATGCGCTAATGCTTATTTTAGATACAATAATCAAACAAATAGATTCCCTAACTTATAACATGCTTCTCTTGTTAGATGCGCTAATGCTTATTTTAGATGCAATAACATGAATTGTGATGCACTTATTCAGACAAACAAATGTTGTAACATATTATAAAGACAGATGCACTAAATTGTAACTTTATGCATACAAATGCCTTAACATGTCATTTCATTCAACAGTAACAACAATTATTTTATAATTTACACAAAGATGCACTAAAACAACATAAAAATAAAATAAAAAATTAAAAAAAAAAAAACCTATAAACACTTACTGTTGTTTTTTTTTTGATGATCAGATTTGGTTCACTTACGATTCCTAAACTTCTTTTTTGTCATTTTTCTAAAGATCGAAAGCAAATTAGTGCATCCACGATTTTTTTTATCTAATTTTTATTTGATTGTGATAGCTTTTTAGGGTTTCTTGATTGGAGCGGAGTATGCGTGTTTTTTTATCGGAGTATGTATTTTTTGAACGGTGGTGGTGTGACGATGAAGGCGGCGATGGTGGTGGTGGTGACGATGACTGTGTGTGTTTTAATCGGTGTGTGTTTGAATACAGACTGTATGTTTGTATCAATATAAAAATGACGGTTCCTTTTTTTTGTGTATTATTCTTTTCTTACCCAGAACTTTCAAGTGTCTTCATAATCTACCATGTATCTATTTTTATCACTTTTCTAACTAAGTATACTTTTCTTTAGAACCAACCTCTATATATATATATATATATATATATATATATATATATATATATATATATACTAGTTGTCGAAGCCCGCCCAAAGGGCGGGCATGACTTGTGATATTCCTTTGATATGTGATAATTTTCTCTATACATTGTCAAATTTTGAACATTACCAAACACTATATCCTTCATTACCAAGATAATTTTCTATATACATTGTGAAATATAATGTAATTTGAACTTTAATTGGTATTAATACATGATATTAGGTGTTTGGTTATCAATTCCAATGGAGACGTCCATTCCACCTGGGAACTTCATTGGAGACATACATAATCCACTTCCCATTGATATAATCTGCATGAAAAAAGAAATTAGTAAATATAACTCCATGATAATTGATAAGGAATGACAAAACATAAAGATTAGTATTTTAGTTAAAAAATATTGAAACATTTTACTTGAACTTGAAGTTTAAGTGTCTTTAAATACTCGATTGCCTCATCAAGCATTGTTGTTTCCACCTTGTAATTAAAAAAACAAAGATGTCAGTTTGGAAATATAGAGAGTTATGTACAAAAGATTCCACAAATCTTCAAACTGAAAGGGATTCGTAAGCGGAGATTACATCATTACGTTGTGTACCTTATCGTAATTTGGAATGAGTTCTTGTAGTGCACGTGTCTTTTCGTTTATCATTTTCCTTCGCCTCTGTTTCAACATTTAAAAACCAACAATTAGTATGAATGTTAGAGTTAAATTAATACAAACAACCACCACAACAGGCTTCATGAATCTTGTAATTGTTGGGCTCGAGTAGAGGTGGTAAACTCATCCCATTTACTTATGAAGATGTTGGTGGTTTTTCTTGATGCGAAATGGGAAAAATGGGTCAAACAGATTGACGTTGTCCAAAGTCCTTTATTTAATGTAATACAGCTACGTAAATTACTATTATAATAGTATGTTTATGATAATTACAGTTAACGTGCTGATTATAAAACATATTAACCAAATGCTAAACGACGTATGCACGTCTTTCTTATCAGTCCATCTTGACCCGTGCTAGAAATGACCCATTTGAATTGGAACCCCTTTGATCTGTTACGAACCATGCCAACCCGCCCATGTTTCCACCTCTAGGTTCAATGTGTCTCATACCATCCAAAAGTGCCAAAGTGCAAATAATCTTTATCATAAGTAGTTGACATCCTGGAAAATATTGAAACATCAACCAATAATCCGCTATGAATACCATGACTAAAGCATACAAAAACAATTGAGAAAATGGTTATGAAAGATGTATACCATGACAGAAGCATGTCTAGTGACACAAGTTTGCTCTTCGAATAAACCAAATGTACTATTAACCTATACATAAGTCAAAGAAAATAAACAACAAATAATAATTAAGTACCTCTTGTACCCATTCGTGACTGACTAAGCTCGTCTCAACCATTCCTGGAGTTACTACTGTTATACTAATATCTGAACCGACCTCGTTTCTTAACGTTCCAAAGAAACTTAGCACAGCCGCTTTACTTGCCTGTGACATCAGTTTGCAGGAACAAACTTATTTAGTCAACGTTTCAAAGAGCAATTAGGTTATAAAACCATCATTCTTACATTTTCCTCAAATGAATGTGAGATCAATTTCAATATACTAAGCATCAAATGTTTGTAATTACATTGTAGATGCTTACTCTTGGGGTCGCAAACCAACTCCCATAAGAGTAAAGCACAATTATTTTTCCCGTGCTCCTCCTCAAATGTGGAATTACAAAATGTGTGGTATAAACCGCACCCCAAATGTTGACATCTTGAAAATATTGAAACATCAGCCAATATTGGGCCATGAATACCATGACTGAAGCATACACTAACAATTGAGAAAATGGTTATGAAAGATGAATACCATGACTGAAGCATGCCTAGTGACATAAGTTTTGCCATATGGAAGGGTAAATGTACCTGTACGTATCCTATTGGTTCATTTGTTTCTTATGATAAGTTGTATGCTTCTACTTCTTTTGCCATAATACGCTATATATTTTATAACATTGTTAGTGATGGCCCATTATTCATGATTTCATGTTGTGCTGCTATCTTAGTGAATGAATGCGTTCGAAGCTTAGTAATAACACAATTATCCAACAATGTCGATCAACAAATACAATAAAAAACATACCTCATGATTCACAATTGAACATGGTGACTAGGTGAATTGCGATGTAGCCTACAAAAAATTAAAACCAACTAGGCCTACTGTACCTAAAAATATAAACCATTGTGAAATTTCTAAATAAAATCAGGTAACTTCTATGAAGCATGATCAATATCTTTCAGTGGACCAAACTCCCTTAAACTGTATCGATGAGAATAAAAAAATAAAAAAATCAATATACACCCGTGTTGGTGACGTATATTTAGTCAGAAGTAGAATCATAGAAATCACTTGGGTATGGAGTCATAATCTCGGATTCAAGTGTTTGTACCACCCTATGCATGGTGGACCGATCTTCTGGGGTTGAAGAGACACATTGAATTGCAAGTGAAAGCAGAGCATTGAGGATTTCTGACTCAACTCCTTCACAGTTCGTAACAATGATCTCACGTTGTCTATCCTCTGTTATTAAATAATTTAACTAAAAATAATAAAAAGGGGTTACAAAGCTTCAAAGACCTAAAAGGAAGTCTAATGTTTTCATCTCTTACAAATTTTCACACATTATATAACTTGTGTGTAATTTAGCAGGTATACTATCAGTAACTTGAATTTCTAAATATACTTTATCTTAAATCTAATTTATGTCTAGATACGTATTTGTTCATAATAATTATTTTCCTATTGTTGTTTATGATATATATTCAAAAGAAAACAATTTAACATTGTTCTAATATATTCAAACATGAACGACTGTGTCATGAATAAATTATTGGGCATCTTCATTTCCTGGTTTTGCAACAGAAAATATATTAAGAAAAAGAGACATACCTAGCCAACAATATTAAGTCCCTTCTCAATGAATGATGCATCTGTAGGCCATTTTCCACTAATAACTTTAAGCATAAGTGGCCCAAAACTATAAACATCTGTCTTCTCTGTTGCTCTACCACTCTGCCTATACTCTGCAATCAAAGTTACACACATGAATTAAGACAGATATCTTACAGACCCAACACTTTGTCGTTAAATATGTTACTTTATAATAAATCTGGCTTTTTTCTTTAAACATATTTAGAAGATTTTATGCATATAAGATAAACTTTATGCGACTTACAACCCCCTTTTTTGATCTGATGATATGTATTTTACCCAATCAATCCATTTATAATTGAACGGGTCAAAATTTCCACCTAACCCATGTCACTGTTTCAAAGAGAACATGTAATGCACAAGCGAATATGATCCTACCTGGAGCTAGATATCCAAATGTTCCAACCCAAATATTAGTGATGTGAGATTCCTCGTCCTCTAACAATTTTGTTAGTCCGAAGTCAGAAACTCGAGCCTCAAAATTTCCATCAAGCAGAATGTTACTTGATTTTATATGTCGGTGAATGATTCTGGGGGAACAATTATTATGCAAATAAGCTAACCCTTTAGCAGCTCCCATTATGATGTTAAGTCGAGCATCCCAATCTAGTAGCTCAGCTTTTTCTGAAAAGGAGATCATAATTGTTATCATCCCTGGTACTTACATAACTACATCATCGAACAATAATTAGCAACAAAACTACATAATGCTTGATAAAGTGGTTATATTAGAAACTGGTGATCTGAAACACATTTATCACATAAACTTTAAGGGAAAAGGTTCATGAGTTTATTGAATATACATAAGCACAAACCTTCGAATATATATATTAACAACTTTCTTTACATGTATTTAAATTAAAACAACAGCAACAGAAACCCAAGACCGAGACTCCATCTTCATCCTTCACTTTACATGGTTGCTTCATAGTATATATAAGGGGTATGCCTACGATTGAGCAGACATGTAAAATATACACTCTAATCATATCATAGTAAAATAGACTTTAAATATGTGGGCACCAATCCATTTTAATGGTTGATTTTGCTTCTCAAAGTGTATACCAAATTGATGTACCTATCCATATTTTCTCTCAATATATTAATAGATATTTAAGCAAAGATTATGAGAAGTACCTCAAAGCATAAATAGCCATTCTCGTCGATTTGTTTCATTTGTGGCTTAACATTGTCTGGTCCATGAGTCAGAGCTACCTGTAAAATAAGTAAAATGGGTGCGTTAACAACAAATCATGATCACTACTTACGCACCTTAGGCAAATCAATATTGAACGTTTTGCTCCCAACCATTGGATACTTATCAGCCAAAATCTCGCGGACATAAGTGCGTTTTAGAGCACTCACGTTAGGGTTGTTCCCACCCATGTCTAGACCATCACCAACAGAATTGATAGCTTATTATTAGAAGAAACTGAACCAGGTTCATTACCAGGAGTAGCCACGTTTAAGCAAGAGTAATTTTATGTCATGAATTGAACAGGGAGCCCGTCAGCTGCGACTATTATTCCCTCCACAATACGCACTGATTTCAGACCTAAGTCGTGTTCCAGTGGCCTGCCTTTTCCATCCCTCTCTCTCGTTCCCAGCTGCATGATCCTACCTAGATAATTCGACCCTCAAACCAACACAAACCGTGACCAGAACCAGAAAAGAAACCAACAGCGAATGAACGAATAATGGAAAATATTATAAACACAATAGTTGGAAAAAACAAGGAAAGTCTTTCTCATAAAGTTACCTCTAAAACAACTGCAAATTTTCCAAAATGGTTTACAGATGCTCCTTGAAGTCGTGTCTGTCAATAATTCGTATATGCTACTCCCTCGGGTCACAAAAATATATATACATTATTCAGAAGAAGTTATACAACTACATTTGTTTCCACAATGTTATTATTCTCTCATCAAGTTTAGTAAAATTGATGGACCTCAGCAAATGAAAATCGTATATATATAATATTTTAGATGTACCTTCATGTAACCAACCGAACTTCATTTAATCATCTAGAACCTGCGATATGAAAACGATATAGAAAACATACCTTTGAATAACCAAATACTGGAATATTAACATGCAAAAAAAAACCCTAAATCAATAAGTTGATGATAAGTAACACTTGAATTCAATCACCAATTTTAAAAACAACAAATATAAAAAACATACCTTTAAATAACCAAATCTTGGAATATTAACATGCAAAAAAAACTCTAAATCAATAAGTTAATGATAAGTAACACTTGAATTCATTGATAGAAAACATACCTTTGAATAACCAAATCCTCTCACATCAACATCTAAAAAAAATTCACACAAATCAATTGGGTAACATAGAAACAAAGCTCCAATATAAACATGATCGATATCACCATTACAAATCGTATTTCTCAAACACGTTCTTGTGTGAATGGGGGACATATGAAGCAGGTTAGGGTTTTTTTTCTGAGAGGAAGGAAGAATAACGTGTATTGTTTTTTATGCCGTATATTAATGATATTGGATTTAGTTTGCTAAATATTTAGCAGTATATTTACTTTGTTTTCGGTTGTTGATCACAATCAATGGCTTAGCTGCATTGGTTGGGATGTTTGCATTGGAACCTAAAGATGCAGGTTAGAATCTCACAATGTTGATTTTTAAAATCCGGAATTTATGAATTAAAAAGGTCCGCTTACGTGGCAAAAATTGCTTAGGTGGTATTATGAGGTGACATTAATTTCGATGATGTGGCTTTTAAATGGTCAAACGCCTCCTGTTATATATATATATATATATATATATATATATATATATATATATATATATATATATATATATATATATATATATATTGTGACATTTCGAAATTTCAAGTCATTAATTTTTCTATTTTAATTACCTAACTATTCTAATTTTTAAATAATTAACTTCGTCGGAAGTTATCCACATACGTCATGGCACGTAAAATTAATTCAACCAACACTAGACTATGTCCAGTCTACATCATTTTATGCATTTTTGGTTCCTTACAATCCTATTTTAAAATTCATAATTTACATTTTTCAATTTTACGTAAACCTTGCACCTTTTGCATTCTTCGTCATTTAAATCTACGTTTTTACGGTTTTAATAACATTTAAACCCTCCGATGAACTAACCACTCATCTAAAACAATTAAATAGTTTATAAAAACAAGTTTTAATATTTTTGGAAGTTTTTATATTTTTTACACTACCCGGTATTACGTTACGAGTCTAAAAAACCCTACGTTTTAAATACCGGGGATCAAAATACACTCTTTAACACTCAATATCCTAATTAATCACTAAAAACCTCCACTAACTCCCCCCTCCTCTTGTTGTTGCGCCCCACTCACCTTAACACTTGTTCAAAGTGAGGACAAGTGTCTAAGTCTTCCTTCCAAGAGTAAATATCTTCACATTATCCCACCCAACTCTCATTTTCACATGCAAATCTCTCAAAATATCTCTCCTCCCTCCCTCTCCTGGTTCCACGGCTGCCACAACCACACCAACATCACCATCAATTTTTCCACTATCATCTCATCATTAATCACAAAATCATCTCCATAATATTCTCTTAAAGATCCTTGCAAATGATGGTGATTTGAATCAAAGATTTGAAGAGTTCTTGGTTGTTTTTAATCAAACCCTAGAAAGATTGTTAGTGATTCTTTCACTTCTTGTAAGTAAATAACATCATCTCCTCTTGATCTTTAAATGAGTTTTTATTATTCAATTATTTTTGGGCTTTACTTCAGTGAGTAAGCCTTCATGATGTTAAACATGATATACTTGATTCATTAGGGGTATTGGTTAAGGGTGATTGTGATTTGGAAGTGTTTATGATGAAATAAAGGTAGGATTAGTGGACTGTTTTGAGACCAGTAGGTAAACAGGGCTAGTTCTCCAAATTTTTGGCCTGTAGCCTGTGAAAAAATTACATGGTTGGTTAGATAAAGTCTTAGGCTTGATGTGGCAAATTGGATGGGTTATCAACTCCTCCGGATGAGGGAGTTATGGCCGTTTTACGATTGCTAGTCAAATCTGGAACAGTGTTTGGAAAATGAGATAAACTCCAGGTAAATACTATAGAATGTAGGATAAGAAAGATAATCTCAGTATTATACATCTTAATCTAACTTCTCAAGTGGATTCAATTTAATAGCTATCACGGTTTGGGAAATACATCAAAATTAGTGTTTGGTAGGAAAACTTGGGACTGCTGCAGACCATTAGTATAAATGGAATTAACTGTACCACTAAGTAGACCTTAGATCTAAACTAAAAATATGTAGTTGTAGATCAATGTCTTGTGGTCATTTCTCCGGGTGGCGAATCCCGTGACAACACCCGATGATTAAAATATGAATTTTATAGTAAAAAGGGTCAGATTCTGTATGCTGATGGCATTCGGGGAAAAAATCAAGTTTTATTCCATAACTTTTTGAAAACTAAATATGTAGCCTGTACTAGACAAATAGAGCTATCACCTCACCTTTGGCCTCACCTTCATAGGACCTGTAGATTTCAAATGACTGCTGATTTGGTAAGACGTAAAACTCAGTCACAATTGTCTTTAGGACAGATCTGTAAAGAAAATTTATAAAAAGTGGTTATACCTGCAAATTTTTGAGTAAACTTATTTTTACAGTAAACTAGTGACTTAAAGAAAACTAGGGATATAAAGAACATAATTTTTAGACTTACGGTTTGTAAGTAGTGATTTTTGTAAGTCGGAGAAAGTTTTCAGCCACTAATAAAAACTAGGGAAATGTGAGGGGTAAACAACTCGGGAACTACTATTTTTGGAAACTATGACCATATGACTTGTGAAAACCCTTAGTATGATGCCTTGGCTGTATGAATCAAGTATAATAATGTGCATTCATTCTCTTTTTCAATTAGCATTCACTTAGACACGTTTCTTGTTATAGGTCCTTTCTAGTTTCGCTTGGGTTCTTCGGAGTTGATTCTGAATCATGATACCATCACAGTATCTCGTTCATCACCTCCCTCCTCCTCTCGATAAATTGTTATTCTGAAATCTATTTATTTAATTTTCGTGGATATGAAACGGGATTAAAATTGATTTTTGGTATTTTATTCGTGTGGTATAAGAACTAATAAGTGTGGTATTGATTGTTTAAATGATATGGGATAGTTATTTTGGATGCGAGTCAAGTATGGAACCTGTTTTGGGTTATGGGTCGAGACCCAAGACGGCCATGGCTCGGAGTTGATTTATTGTTCTCGGTATGGAAATCAACCCATAGGGGTTGTGGTTATTGCTTATTTGTGTGGTTCATTTTGTAACTCATAGCTTATGTTTAGCTTATTCGTTCAACTCTTAATGCTCAATGTTTAATTTGTTAATTAGATTATAGATCGTTAGAGTTTAATATGCGCACTTGTATGTTTAGCTTAAGTGAGTTTATGGCTATTTGATGTTGGTAATAGGTTCGGTTTAATGATAAACCCAAGAGGATAGTGTTGTTTATGTGGCCTCGGTATATAATCACCCAAGAGGGTGTTAGTCTCATTTAGTTGTTGCCTTGTTATGTTGTGTCGACATAGAATGAGCCGAGACCATCCATGGTCTCGGTGAAGCTGGGATTTTTATTATTTAGAACTATGATGATTTTGTTGTATCGAGATTGATTAGTCCATATAGGATATGTTGGTGTTATGTGATATGTTGATATTTTTGTTGTTGGACATGAATTCGGATTGATATATAACTATGCTTGTATGCTGATTTTACAGCCCCAAATGAGGTGTTTGTTTTGCTTATTTGCAGCCCCAACATGGGCGTGTTTATTTGCTTAATATTCTGCACTTAATGTGGGTCGATACATGCTAAAAATCTGCACTTAATGTGGGTCAATACATGCTAAAAATCTGCACTTAAATGGGTCATTACATGCCGAACTTTCTGCAAATAGTATTCTGATCTGCAATTAAAATGCTATTTTCACCTTTTTCTGGTCTGAACCACTGAAAGTGTAAAACACGAAAGTTGCTCAGAATGATGTTTTCTTCAAAAACACAGGAGCACATAAGCTGAAAGTGAAAAATAAAGGATGTAGACTATAAAAACCAACTCGACCCGTTTTGACCCAAAGGTAGCTATGACATAAGAATCCTATTAGCATTTTGACCTCTCGAGGCCGAGACACAACCAATGCTATTGACTCAAGGTCTTTTTTTCTGAGACATAACCATGGTTATGGCCTTGGTTGTTGTCTCAAAGTGTGAGTATAGCCGCACGGCTAGTTTGGGTTCGATAACCTGAAACTTATTATTTAGGATTGACCCCTTATTTGACATCGTTGGACTTTAATAAACTTAACCATCTTCATATCTTTTGCCTATTTGCTTAAATGATTCTTACATGTTTATTTGCCTTGTATACTTGTGCTATATGTTTTATGCTTTGGCGTGCGTTTGTCTGAGTCTATGACTCTATACCACCACACGAATGAGATACTAAACTTCTTACAAACATTAATACAAATATTCCACGAAAACTAAACGCTCTATCTTTTGAAACTCATACGTATCGATTACTTTTCGCGTATATTATATATATATATATATATATATATATATATATATATATATACATGTATATATATATATATGTATATATATATATATATGTATATATATATATATGTATATATATATATATATATGTATATATATATATATATATATATATATATATATAATCTAGGTTGCTCGTAGGATTCTTGCAGTTTATTCTTCGCTACTTCACTTTGATCGTTCATTTTGCTATCGGTGAGTTCATAGCCCCACCTTTAACTCTTAAACTGTTTATAAACCCATTGGGGGAAGATACATGCTAGTTTTACAAACTGAATACAAGTAGTTTTTGGTATGCTTGACCCGATTACATGATTATAGTTATTGAGTAACTTTTGCCATTCAAGTCCCTAATTTCATGAACCGTTAATTCCATGGGGGAAACGCTATTATTATGAATATGCATATTTGGCTTGACGAGCCTGTCCGGATGAGTCGCGCTCATTTATAACGGGTAGCATAATATTGAGAATTCGTGGTAGTTGGCAAACTACCTCTTAAGGGGCATTATTAAATTTAGGTCAAGGTTCGGTTTCATGAGCTCGAATGCTATAATCTTATTTCCCGACTTGTATTCGTTACATGTCAATTTATGAATAATGCTTGTATTTAACTTATTACTTATTAAACTCTATGAATTCACTCAACTTTATGTTGAATTTTTAGCATGTTTTATCTCAGGTCCGTAGATGTTTAATGCTTGGATGGGCGTGCAAGGACATGGATGGATGGACACGTGTTATTTCACACTTGATGGAACTTTTAATAACTCAAAAACTTATGTTGTGTTTAAATTATGTATCTTTTGGACTCTTGTCCTGGTTAAAACTTTTGGGACCTAACTTCGTTAAACTCTGATTATATCAAATGTGAACTTTGTTTAAAAACATCTTTAATTGTTTCGATGTTTCCTATGACTTGTACCATGTGACATATATATATAAATTAAAATCGCAAAACATTAAACAAAAAACATAGCATAAAAGATTAAAAGTTATTAGATAGTATTTGCAATCCAATGGTTCACATAGCATAAAATTAAAATCAGAAAAGCTTGAACAAAAAACATAACAGAAAAGCAGAAAACAAACGAAATTTAATTGCAATCCACGGGTTTGGCATTCGAAACAACATAGACTAAAGCATTCACTTCTCCATCTATGTCATCACCCACACCAAGATCTTCCTTTTCAATGCTAATCTCATCATCGTTATCTCTATAGCGCTCCCTTTTACATCTTGTACTTGGTACGATGTTTACATTTCCTCCCATCGCTTTTCTCACATCCGACCAAAGAAGACCATCACCTGCATCCACAAAGTCTTGAAGCTCATTCTTCGTTGGTATCGTCCACTCATCGTTTTCCTCTACATCTCTCAACAAGATAGGGTCTAAAGACTTGTTGGTTTTCATATACTCGAATCGCCTTCGTAGCCTAATGTTGTATTGGATGAATACAAGGCCATTGAGCTTTTGTTGCAAAATACGATTCCTTTTCTTTGAGTGTAAATTGTCAAATGCACTCCAATTGCGTTCACAAGGTGAAGCACTACAAGTTTAACTAATGACCGTGATAGCAAATCTTTGGAGCAAAGGTATATCGATCCCATAAGAACGCCACCATATATATGGTGCAAATTTTGTTCTAGTGCTTTCAACGGAATCAGATCCAAATTGACCCCTAGAATCAATATCCATATCCAACTCTTCCCTCACAATATCATTTTCAGCTGGATCGGGAACAAGACGGTCAATGGAAACATAAAGACTTGTCGTAATCTCATTATTGGTCTCAACCTTTGAATTTTCTTCATGAAAAACAACATGGTTAAGGAAACATCCAATTGTACATTAATAAAAGAAAGTTTTACAAATTAATTATAAAAGAAAGTTTTATACCTGCATGTAAAGGATGATGGAGTTGGTTGGTCCACCTTGTCTGAATCATAGACCAAACTCTACTGACTAGTCTCTCATTCGGCCCACCTTTCAGATATTTGCTTATTTGCTCTTTCGCTCTACTCATCGTATCGTAGATATATCCCATGCACGGCTTCTCTTCCATATCAACCAACCTAACCACATCCACCAAGGGAGTGAGTACTTGACAAGCTAGATAAACATTGTCCCAAATTTCTTGTTTTGCGACTATTCTCTCGAGTCTCTTTCCTACTGCTTTCTTTGCAAAGTCACTTTTGGTCCATTGTTCGGACACAAATAACACTTGTAGATGATGTCGATTCTCATTCACACTCTGTAGAGTATAAAACTGAGTTACAAACCTAGTTACACAAGACCTGTGCAACTCCTTATTCTTTGTCAACTTCCGCATCATATTTAAAATCCTTCTATGGTTATAAATGTAAACCATGACTACTCTTGCATCACTCTTTATTTTTGTTATTTTCTCCCCGATATCTCCTATCATAAGGTTCACACAGTGTGCTGCACATGGTGTCTAAAACAACTTGGGATGTTGTTCTTCTAAAATATGTCCTGCAAGTTTGAAGTTTGAGCCGTTATCTGTAATAAACTATAAGAAATAAAAAGGAATTTAATTAAATAATATGGATAAAAGTTGAAAAAGTAATAAAAACTATGAAATCATCAAGAAACTAAAAGTGCTTGCACTATGTTTTCTTCTCCGACATCTTCAATCACTTCATTAATCATATTCACAATTAATTGAGCATCCTTTACATGCTCCAAGCATCAATTGACTTTAGAAATACCGTGCCAGTAGGACAATTGACTAAAAAGTTTATCAAACACCTCCCGTTCCCGTCTGTCCAAAAATCAGACATAATGCTACAGCGGTATTTCTAACATTGCGGCCTAAACAAATCTACAATTTTTTCCTATCTTCTAAAGCATCTTTCAGCAATGTTACACGAAGATTATAATAGCTTGGAGCAGGCATACCTCTTCCATAGTCTCCAATGGCATAAATCATTTCTTGAAAGCTTTCGTCACATACGGCATTGAAAGGTAACCCAACCGCATAAGCCCAAGTTGCAATTTTTTCCATGCAACCATCTTCAACTTCTATTTTGTTAGATAGTTTTTATCCAATGTACATTGTTTTGTTTTTACATGATCATTCTCAAGGATAGAATCAAGAGGACCGCAGACATTACTAGCACCTACGAACTTTCGTTTCTTACTTTCATTCCTCCTAACTTGTACCTCATCATCCACATCCTCGTCTTCTAATAAATCTATCATATTTGCTGACCTTAGAATTTCTATATTTCTCCTTTTTCCTTTGTTAACTTATCCTTTTCTTGCATTGATGCAAGAACTTTCTTTGTTATTTCTGTTGTCACCTTAGGACAACCGGTTACATCTCCTTTTGTATGAGTAAGGTGTTGTTTTAACCTTGTGATCCCTCCTGACATTTTCTTGTCACAAAGTGTACACCAAATATTTCCTTTTATGTGGGATCTTTCCAAACCCCCTATTCCCAAGCCATATCCCCACTCGTACATTTTATACTAGTATCGGCATCCGATGAATTATTAGCACTACTATTCGGATTTATGGAAGCATGCGAAGATTGACCTTCCATACTTGAACATATCAGTAGCTACCTAGCTAATGACAACAAATTGATAGAAAGTTGAGTAGCTAATTACAAAATCAGTAGCTAATCACTTAATTAGTAATTACAACAAATTAAAACAACAAACTTGATGCTAATCACATAAGTTACAAATTAACATAAAATCAGTAGGCTAGTAGCTATTAGCTAATCACAGAAGTTACAAAATCAGTAGGCTAGTAAGCTAATAGCTAATCATGGAAGTTACAAAATCAGTAGGCTAGTGACTAATGTTGTTCCAATAATATCACGTCTACTCTAATAATCTTAGTGAGATAAAGTGGGTGTGGACACTTTAGTTTAGAAAGAGAAATGAGAGAAATAAGTAAAGTATCGCATTGATAGAAAGAAGAACACACACCTCATAACCCATGAGGTGGGGGGTATATATACCCATAAAATAGTCAAGCATACTATCGCAACTATACAAGTGTTTCTATAGTGTAATGCTGTCACAAACGACACAATGTTACACAACATACCCTATACTAGAACAAAAGATAAATAGAAGTCTCTACACTAATGATTTACACTTTTTTTGTTCCAACAATCTCCCCATAAGGGTAGATCATTCGGGTCTTCTATTTATGGGCTTCTTGTCAGGCTAACTTCGACATCCAATTCTTTGTTCCATTCGTCTCCATGATGCTCGAAGTGTCAGCCTTTCTTTTATCACATTCACTACTCTTGTCAACATACGATGATTGCTTGCAGTCATCTCTATCTACAGTTGTTCAACCTTTCTCTTTATCTGTTCAAGTTTCTTCAGTATCCGTAGCAATGTACTGAAAGAAAACTTCGCTACTTCAATGACTCTAAAAAATCTCTTTTGCTTCTTTTCGGTCACATACACCAGACATAGTCCAAGGCCGGGTCTTGTGAAACATGTACAGCTCTTGACTTTCTGAATACCAATGCAAGCTAACATCGGAGGAGTCAGGTTGATCTTCCTCTAATAGCTTTCAATCCCCATCTGGAAGTCTTCGATGTGAGCTACTACAACATAAGCCCTCATCAAAATCAATACTGATTCAATTACATCTTGATCAATGGCTTTCTTGTTGTAGCGGTCTCTTCTTCTTTTTTAGAATATCTTTAAAATCATGAGGATGAAGGTTGATGTAGTCAGCTTTAGTGAAGTGGTAGTGTGGATTATCTTTTCTAACAATGTGATATTCAAACGATCCATGAGAAGATTGATAATCTGATCTAACTTCGACGTATCTGAGGATCCTGTGTTTTGAGTAGACCTCTTCACAAGGTTTGCGTCTGAGCTGCCTTAGTTAATAGAATCCCCTCGATCTTTCATTAACATTTATGATCCCCATATATGCGTCTCTGTTGTACTTCTCTGGACTTACTTCCTCATCATTGAAGATGTCTGCAAATCTTTTTTCTTCCATGAACAGATCTGGAATTTCTTCATAGGTTGCAACTTCCTTGGTAGATGGTTGGTATTTATTTGGACCGTTAAGCATGTATAAGAGATCTCATTGAAGTAGGGAACTAAAGGAGCGATGTCAGATCTTGGAACCCTAGGGATTTGTTTCCATAGTGGAGAGCGTTCTCTTTTTCTTTGTCTAGTAACTTCTTTTTCAAATGTTGAAGAAGTTGAAGCACCGAGAGCTTTAGATACCTCTTCATCGATAAGTCTTGTATTTAAATCTCTGTCATTTTTAAACTTGTAGATTATCGAATCATATATGTCTTCTACTCTTTGTTCCAATGCAATATCTTCCCTAATGTTCAATCCAAATCTTTCATGCAGATTAGAGAATAGCCTGTCAAGTCTTGTTGTTGTAGGATCTTCAGTTTGTTCATCCATATGTAATGGATCCTTCAACACGTCATCAAATACATCATCATCATCTATGTCCGAATCATCAAATCCTCTGAGCTCTAGAGGTATATCTCCTTCCCTATATGTCAAGTCGGTCCAAAAGTCTTCATCAACATCTATACCTTCATTGTGAGTTTCATCCCCAACGGCTTCATCGTCCATGTTCACATCTTCATATTTATCTGTTAGTTGTTGTGAACTGGATTTGTGTTGCTGTTGTTGTTGAGGTGAAGCTTGTTTGTGTGTTAAGAAGGTTGTAGTTGTTGTGGTTCTTGGCCTTTTAGCGCTTTTCTCCCCATCAGGATCATCCTAATCGGGATCATCCTGACCGCGCCTTCGTGACTGTGGATGACATTGGCTTTCCAACGCGACTACCTTTGTTGATAATTTCTTGATTAGCTTGATTGCCTCAGAATTGTTTTTCTTGATTTCCTTCTCGAGGTCTTGAAGTTGATTGTGATCTTGAGTTGTTGTCGTTGGTTCAACTTCGGGTTCCAGTAATCCATTGTATATGTTGGGGTGAGCTTTTTGTAGTGAATCATCATTCAAAAACTTATCTAACATGATTTCTGAGAGACAGTACAATGATAGAGTTTTTTTTGATAAAGATGATCCAGCTTGAGATTCATGTGGACGTTGAGCTGTGAATCTTGTTTCCATGCCCGCTCTTAGCTTCCCCATAATTTAATTGAAATGTTTTGTTGTTACAAATAGAACTGGTTCAACTCGTATTCTCTTAAAGTGAGTGGATGTGGATATTGTCGGGATATGTTTTAAATTAGTTGTTGTTGATGATGGTTGTTGTGATGTTTGAGTTGTGAATGGGGTTGTTGATATGGGTATTGTGTGTGGTGTTGCTGTTGTAGTTGTTGTTGTTGATGTTGTGGTTGTTGTTGTCGGGATTCCTTGGGTGGTAGCGGGATGAGTGAGCTGGTGTTGCTCAGTGGACCTAGACCTACTGGTGTCAATCTTCGTCTTCGTCCTAGGCTCCTTTCTATGGGTGTCATCTCTGTCCCCTTTATCATCTTCATCTTCGTCATCATGATGAGTATCACTAATCCTAGGCTCCTCACTATCCTTATTCTCCTTAGAAGGTTCACTTTTCTCCCTATCCTCCCCCACATCATCTTCGCATGCGTTTATTTTCCTAGACTCATCAGTTTTTGGCTCGATGAGTGTATCCCTTACTTCATTATCTTCGTCATGTAACTGCCTAATCTTACTTCCCGGCTTTGTTCGTTTCCTTGCAGTTGTTTTCTTTCTTGTCTTAGGGGGCCTACTTTGGCACTAGACTCTACTTTGACCCTATGAGCTCCCAGGGTAGGTACGCTCGGTTTTGAGCTTCCCATGGGAGTATTTACTAACTTCATATACTCCTTGTATTCATTTGATTCCTTGTCTGCAAGATCCAGCAAGCCTTGTGGTATTGGCGTGGGTGCGTTGTTAGTCACAATGGAGTCTCCATTTGTGTTGTGCATGTATGGTTCTTTTGCTGTTGGAACTTCTTGTCTTCTTGAGATGTTTGGATGCTGCCTCATGAATTAGGCAATCATCAACTTGAAATATCTGACAAAAGGAATGCATGCATTCTTCTTCTTCGATGACCTCCTTACATGATGTACGACATCCGTCCAGATCATCTTAGCATAATTGAAATGGCGTTGTTGCACGATACCATACATAATTTGGTAAAGTGTTGTAGTGCCTCTATCCATCCCTGTTTCTTTACTCGTTAAACACCGGTTCAGAATTAAGAATAGCGTAGCCAATCTCGCGGGTAGATACTTTCGTTTAAATGCTGATAATCTTTTGAAGTTTTTAGCACCTTCAGCATCTTTATTGTATCCTAGCTCAATGAAGAATTCTTTGAGCTGATCTACATTGGGAGCTTCTTCGAAATCTTCATAATTTCCATGATTTGCAGCATGAAGATTAAGTGTTGTTCATAGATCTTCTGACATTAAGTTAATCTGTTGTGTCTGTTGGGCTACAAAGTACTGCTACAAGAAGAAAGTCAAAGTACTGCTCGATAAGAAGTCAAAGTACTGCTCATGTTCTAAAGAAGTCAAAGTACTGCTAAAGATAAAGGACTGATATGCAAATACATTTAAGGATTAATGTGTAATTCTAGAATGTTCTTAGAGTTATTATTAGATTATAATTAGAATTACTTGTCGTTCAAGTATTGTAAACCGACTAGGGTTTTCCTTATGCCTATAAAAGACCCCTAGGTTGGCATTAGATATACGATTAGAGATACAAGTTCATACGAAGTTTTAGAGAAAAGTATTAGTCGATTATTAGAGTATTAGTGTTTAGAGTTTGTTAGTGAATCTATATAAAGTAAGCAGGTTCAAGGTTTAATATAATTAAAGTTTTGTGTTAATTCTTCTTAGCTTTGTTGAAGTAGATTCCGCATACTTAACAAAGTATATCAGCGTTTCAATATTAGTAGTTTTGGATTTATCCAAGGTTGCTAAACCCTTAGACAAGCTACAAGTTAGTTTGGTCAGAATATATCGATCCAACAAGTGGTATCAGAGCTTGTGTGGAGACTCTGATTAAGAAGAAACCCTTAAAACCGATTTAACCACAAACCCTAAACGATGACGACTGAAGTTGCACCAATCCCATCCATCACCTCACTCAGAATTCCTATCATCAAGAAGGGAGAATATGATCTCTGGAGCATGAAGATGCGTCAGTACCTTGCTATTACAGACCATGCTCTATGGGATGTAATTGTCAATGGTAATGTTGTTCTTGATGAACCTGTAGCAGTTGAAGGACAACCTAAACCACCTCAACCAACCTTGCCAGCAGCTACAAAGAGAAATCAAGATAAGGCTCTCAACATACTGTTGTCTGCTATTCCTGATGGTCACCTACTAAAGTTCCATGATGCTAAGGATGCAAAGAAATTGTGGGCTGCGATCAAGACAAGATTTGGAGGTAATGATGCTTCCAAGAAGATGCATAGAAACTTATTGAAGCAGCAGTTTGAAACTTTCACTGTTGGTGAAAGAGAAGGTTGATGAAGCGAAAAGTGTACCGCTTTTAGGGGGTCATTCAAGCCCTAAATCGTATTTATTTGATCAAATATTGCCCTAAATCGTTCCTTTTGTCATTTTAGGTACTTTTGAGAAGAAATCTGGAAAAGGAAGCATTTTGGACGTTTTTGGAGCATAAAAGTGAAGAAAACGACAAAGTCTCAAAATCGGCTGAAAATTACCATTGACGGCGTCAGGATTTGTTCTGGACGGCGTAATGGCTTGGCAAAAGTGGTGGATATGAAAATTACTCATGATAAGCCAGAGAAATTTGCATGGGAATTCTGACGGCGTCACCCTTTGGAGTGATCAAGGTCGTCACGGCATAAGTTAAAACGGGACGGCGTCACGCCTAATTCTGACGGCGTCAAGCCTTGATAAGCCAGAACGGATTTTGGAGAGCTAAAGAGGGACGGCGTCAAGAAGGCCATCCGGGAACCCTAAAAGCGGCGAGGTGACGGCGTCACACTCCATAACGTGACGCCGTCAGATCTGAAAGTCTATATATAGTTTTGCAATTTTTTGTCATTAGAGTGGAACTTATTGTGGAACTTGTGTGGAACTTTGTGTGTGAGAAACCCTAAGACGATTTTAGCAGCTTTTTCAAGGCTTTTTGCCTTGAGATCTTCCATGTTACATTGAAGATAAGTTATCAATTAATCATTCAATATGTCTATGTGTTGTTTGATTCTATCTTGTTCTTGTCTTTTGTTTAACATGCTAGGCTAGGTTTTCTTTGTGTTTGCTTAGATCTAATGAAACCTAGCTATTGATTATTGGTTATTAGTGTGTTATTAGTTGTATTGGATGATTGTTCATCTATGTTAGGCTTAAGAAAACTGGCTAACTTCCTATTCGGTAACTTGCTTGAACGTCTTAAGAAGCATGAACCAATGCGTACTAAGGTTTTTATGGTTGTATTTAATGCACAAGCGAATTCTAGTGATCCCATGTTAGGAGCTTCCTAGCCGGCTTGACATAGGAGTGAAGTAGGAGCTTGTAGAGTTGGGGAAGTACGTACGCCACCCCACGAATGGTATTAAGGAATACACCCGTCATCCACGTGATTAATACACACTAATCAACCGGTAAAAGATAGTTAGGGAGTAACGAAATCTAAGTAAACACATTTCTCTCCACATAAGTTTTACCACCTTTTCATTTTCAGTTATTTTATTTTATTTGCATTCGTAGTAACTTGGGTTAGTTGACTAGCAACTAATTCCGCCCACTCTTTCAAACCCGAGATTTTACTTGCTTTCATAAAAATATATAAAAACATAAAAAGAATCTTCTCTCACCCCTAGACCTATTAGAGTAGTTTTTCAATCCTAACGACACTATTCCCTGTGGAGAACGATCAATCCCCCGTACTTACCACTACACTATACTACATCGGTCAGGTACACTGCCTGGTGGGGTTGTAAGCCTCTTGAGATCCCTCGAGAGGTAAAACCTGTTGTGAGGTTGCAAAACCACGCATCAAGTTTTTGGCGCCGCTGCCGGGGAATAGTTATTGTTTAGGTTGAATTTTTTATTTTATAGGTCTACTCACTAGATTCCTTTCTAGTGAGATTTTTATTTTATTTTTCTAGGTTTTCTTTAGTCTATCTATTTTCTTCGTTTCTTTGTTCGTAACCATTACCATTCGACATCATGGAAGATGGTAATATCCTTGATCCCAACATCCCACCACCACAACAACCACCACCACCTCCTAGAGCCCGTACTTTAGGAGAGTACTCCCGTCCTAGCCACCATGGCTATCGAAACACCATTGAGCTCACTCAAGGAGCCAATGTCACACCCTTGCGATCCGACACCATCCGGTTGGTGCAAAGCGGATGCGCATTCCATGGACTTCGTTCCGAAGATCCTAATCAACATCTCAAGGACTTTCTCAAAATCGTTGATTCCATAGACCTTGATGTTGCCACTCGTGAGACGACCCGACTGCGTCTCTTTCAATTCTCTCTGCGGGACCAAGCTAGTCAATGGCTAGAGCGTCTACCCGCAGGATCCATCACCTCTTGGGATGATCTCACCACTCGTTTCCTTGCTCAGTTTTTCCCACCGGGAAGAACTACCAAGCTAAGGAATGATATCTTGATGTTCCAACAACGTCAAGGCGAAACCCTCTACGAGGCATGGACTCGATTCAAGGACTTACTCCGAAAAGTCCCTCACCATGGCATGGATCCTTGGCTACAAATCCAATGATTTTATGATGGCGTAAACCATCAAACTAGAAGAACCATAGATTACGCTGCCAATGGGAGGCTGAGCAGGCTCAGTGTCGATAAGTGCTGGGAAGTCATCGAGGACTTAGCACAGTACGAAGAAGAAGAATGGAATGACTCAACGTTCTCGGAAGAAGGGACTCTAAATTGCATAAGTGCAACCCAAGAACAGCTATTCGAAAACATAAAAAGGCAGGTTGAGAAATTAATGAAAGCCGAGACACCTACGGCTGATGAAAATCCCGATGAGTGTGTAAACACAATTGGTAGACATACGTTTCATCAATTCTCGCGACAAGATGAATTTGAAGGGATAATGCTAACTTTCGTGAACAACCAAGAGAAACGAATCCAGGAATTAGAAACTCACTTGAAAAACACCCAAGATATGTTCATGGAGCTAGCAGAAAATTCAACTTGAGAATAAAAGAGAAAATTAGGGAAAAAGCTTCACGCAAAAAGATCGAGAAGATCTTTGAACTCCCGGCCCCTAATAAACCATACAACGAATGGAGTGATGATGAAACCCCTCCCCCTAAGCCTTCACATCTACAACCCTTTTTTCCACTTGGATCCCCTCGCGAGAAAGAGAATTCTCAAGATCATGGCATTTTCGTGGGAAGCATGGTTGTCACGCTCCCTAACTTTCATGAAGCTAGGAAACGATCTTTTGGCTTTAAGCCAGGTGTGAGAAGTACTCAATTAAAGCACACCCTCATTTCGAAAACCCCTGGAAAAGTTCCTCTCACTCCCTGAATACCTGCCGTGATGGAAATTGGAACCTGAATGAGACGTCAACCGGCCCTTTCCAACATTTTACTACATCCCGTGACAGTAACAAAACATTTGACCCAGGAGGGACTTGTTAACGAGACTAGCTGTCAGGATTATTGACCCTGACTAGCTGCTCCCTTAAAGTACAAGGGGCTCTTTTGTAAACTGGCACAAAGTAGTAAAATACGCTGTCCTGAAGGCGTCAGGATTTGAATGTGACGCCGTCACCCCGTCTGCACAGCAATAATAACTTTATTTCCATCACTTTCATCACAAACCCCACAAACCATATCCACTCCAACCCCACCTCCGAATTTCCCAGGACAAATTCGCCAACTTCCGCTACCAATCTTCACGTGGTAAGTAATTTTTACTCATTCTTTTCGCTTCAATTACTCATAGGATTTGTAAATTTCGAAAATCCCCAACTCATGAAACCCTAGGATTGATTCATGCTTAGAACTCATAATGTCCTTTAATTAGTGTTATTTAGCAATAATTAAAGCATTTGATGATTGGCAATCAATTGGGTCTATTCACTAATGGGGAGGCCACGAATTTGAACCATAACCTATGATCCAATCACCCATTTTGCTGTAAAAAGGGGCGTTTGGTTTATAAGCTTAAAGTTTGAATATTGATTTTTCCCTCGTAATTTCGGATTTGAATTTGGTCGAACCTGACGGCGTCACCTAGCAAAGGGTGACGGCGTCAGACCTGTCTGATGCTCCACCAAATCTTTAATTCACATATTAACACTT
The DNA here is from genome assembly GCA_021014915.2 of Artemisia tridentata subsp. tridentata. NCBI lineage: Eukaryota > Viridiplantae > Streptophyta > Magnoliopsida > Asterales > Asteraceae > Artemisia > Artemisia tridentata. Next base: position 327,312,906 of record CP139509.1, read on the forward strand.
TTGTTCCTCCTGCTTTGTTCCAGATAATGAGTAAGCGTCAAAGACCTAGCCGAGGGAGTTCTTCCAGATCTCAACAAGAGAACTTTGGGGACACGGTCCTCAGTTGGGGTGTCTTTGATAATGATGCCGCCACAAATAAATACACCCAATTGCTGCAGCATAAAGTTGAAAATGGGGCTATTGTAGATTGGAGCTTTCTGAGGAGGGAAGGTCTTGAGCAAACCTTTCTCCAAAGCTTTCAGACGGATGAATTTACCGGCCCTCAGTGGGAAAGACTGTTTAGGATTCAAGAGCCGGTCTATGAAGAATTGGTACGTGAATTCTTTGCCACTTTTCACTTTGACATGGCTGAGGCAAGGACCGATGTGGGCAGGACCACCATCTATTTCAGGCTGGGGGGTGAGCTTAGGACGTGCTCGGTTACTGAGTTTGGGTGGAGACTTGGGTTGTATAGTCAACATGAAACCACTCAGGTGGGGTTCATGAATAGGTTGTTGCATGGGGAGTCGATGAGGAATGATTTTAGGTGTTCCATGTTCTGGCCGACTATTGGGGATGGGATGTACACCTCGACTACTGTGGCATCTCAGATCAGGGAGCCTAGAGTTAGGTTGACCCATAGATGTCTCACCTACAGCTTGACAGGGCGCCACAGCTCTCACCACCGTGTCACTGCTTCAGACCTCTTCTACTTGTACACCATTTACTCAAATGAGATTTACTGCAACATCCCATTTTGGGTTGCTAGCTTTCTGCATGGTGGAGTTGGGGAAAGGGAAGGAGACAGGATTTATGGTGGGATGTTTATCACCCGGCTGGCCCGATCTTATGGAGTCCTCAGGCCCGAGGTCATGAGGTATTTGAGTGGTGATGCATGCAGGACAGTGAAGGTGAGGTCCCTGAAGCAGATGGAGGTGGTTATGGAGATGCATGATGGGACCTTTATGTGGTATCATCCAGACGATGCTGAGGATGATGATGGTGGGGATGATGAGGAGGAGGAGGGGGAGCATCAGCAGCAGCAGCACGGGGGTTATGAGGCTGGTACGGCAGATTATTACCGGCACATGAGCAGGGGGGATTGGCAGGCTCATCAGGGGGCATGGATGGGCCAGGTTGATACTTGGAGAACCCGGGTGGACGAGAGGTTCGACTGGATGTATGATCACACTGTTCGTCAGATGCAGCATCTATCCACACGTGATCAGTTGGACCCACACCTGCAGATTGACCCTTTCCCGGGACGTGAGCAGGATTACCCACCATATGGGTACTACGGGCACCTCCCTCCAGACTATGACTATCGCCAAGGTACCCCACCCCAGTGATTATTTGATTTGATGTTTTGATGTTTGAACAATTTAACCTATGGTTGTATGATTTGAAACAATTTGGTCTGTAATAGTTTAGGATAAGGCCTCTGTTGGCCTTTAAACATTTGTGACATTGATTTTCTTTATTGCATGCAAGCCTTATTTTCTTGTTGTTTATTTCATTGTTTGTTTGATTTTATTTGTTTCCGTGTGTATGATTTAATTTTATTATTATTGATTCATGTTCAAAACTAAATTGTGAAAATGCTTTATCTTGTCTTTAACTTCGTCTTAACTACATATAAAGGTATTTTGCAAAAGATAAGTGTAAGGGAAATCTAAATCGGTTTATTAGAACAAATGAACATGAATCATAATAATAATAAATTAACATGCATATTAGTATTTGTTTGAGTCAAATGCTTGTATCGAGTCATAATGATGTTTTGCAGGATTTCCAGGAAGTAAGGTATAGGTTTTTCCAAAATTTTTCCGGAAACTTAACATGAGAATTCTGTCAGATCATTTCTGACGGCGTCAGGAGTTACAACCTGACGGCGTCAGGTTTAATTTTCTGAAAATTTTGAAAGTTTTGTTTTCATAAAAAGTTTTTATTAAATCTCTAACTTATAATCTCCAGGAATCTGCAAAATTATCATTATACAAGCATTATATCCTTATATATAGAGTTTATCCCGCCGATGTTATGCAGGTTTTCGTGTTTGTTTTCTCAGGTTTAACAGGTTATTTTGGACAAGGAAATGTTTTTTGGATCAAGCTTATGGCAATGCATTAGTCATGGAGCTTCAACATTACTTTGGAAGAGGATCTAACCATGTTATTTCATTATCCACCGAGCGAATCAGGGGAGTATTTGATTTCATTCTTTTACCTTATTTACTTTTACATCTTGTTATTTGAACATTGGGGACAATGTTCATCTTAAGTGTAAGGGGGGTAAAATACGATTAGAGAATGCTTTTACGCTTGATTTTTGTTTGTTTAATAGTAGATGTGTAATAAAACTGAGAGAAATACCTGTTAGGGCAATTTTAGTGCCAAATTTAAATTTTTTTACAACATTTAGGAATGAAACTTTGATCTTAATGAGCGTCTCACGGATAGGAGTTATATGACTAGCACAAAAACCGTACCACTAAAAAATTTTCCACCCCAAATATGTGAGGTTCGCCCCTAGAATTGGTAGGAAAAGCATTTATGCTATGATGTGTGTACCGGTAGCACTTAGATTCTAGAACTTGCGTTAGGACCATTCCGAGGCCACAAGTGAGACTACATTCGTGTAGTTAGATTTACTACATGATAAGAGGCATTAGGATTAACCCATTGTTTTACACCTGTGTTTTTGTTATAATTACATTGGCTACATTGGTCAAGTAATTCTCCCACACCCTTTGCGTTGTACTCATTTTTAGTACACGATACCCCTAGTACACCCCTCAGAGCCTATCTTTTCATTTCAACCTTTAAGCATTTTACTTAAAGGAAGAATTTGTTACACCCCACTTAAATGTACACCCAAATCGCCTTAGCCTACCTTGTATGCACTCATTTTTAGTGCATTATTGTGACAACATTTGTTTAAACCCAAGTTAATTATCTAATTGATTACATGGTTGCTAAGTCGAGTCATATCCTTGAACATATGTTTTTGGGACGATTGGGACTCATGGGTAAAGTACTAGTGTAATGGAGTAATGGGGAAGAACATCATTTATTACCCCCATATGTGCTAAATATTTTAAAAGTACTCCAAGTTTTTCGATTATCTTAATTCGAGTCATTAGAATAGTTATTTGTAAAGTTATGTAAAAGTTCAAGTGTAAGGGGAATGCAACGCCCCTATGATGTATTATTTTGGATGGTAGGGCAAGAGTGTATGAAAAAAAAAAAAAAAAAAAAAAAAATCAAAATCAAGAAAAATACAAAAAAATGAGAAAAAGAAAAGTAGAAAAAAAAAACATACGGACTACCATCCCGTTTCATTTTATGTTTATCTTATGTTTTTGTTATTTTGTTTTTAGCTTAAGATTGAGTCGAGTCTTGGCTTAGCAACATTGTATAGTACATGTAATTAATCAAGATCTTTAACTCGCCACCAGTAAAATATCCCGTATCCAACAAATCCGTGTTTATCATATCCCTACACCTCACGTTATAACCCATGTAAAAGCCCTCTTTGATAGTTTATCTTAGGTGCTTACGCCTAGTGGAGGAGGTTTTTGATCCTTTCCCAAGCCTATGGTAATCTATTTGCTATGACAGGTAGTGAGAGATATTATCCGTTTTCATTTATGAGATTTATTTTGATGACACTTGAGAGATGTGAGTATCTAAACACTACTTGTGAGGTGCTAGTTTGTAATCTCCGTGCTTATTATGATTAAAGTGGAACGACTAATTGTTGCAATTACTTTTATATTAGCGTTAAATGACCCCTAACTTGTATTTTGAGTAGAATAAAAGCGCATTTGCTTGAGGACAAGCAAATCTCAAGTGTAAGGGTATTTGATGAAGCGAAAAGTGTACCGCTTTTAGGGGTCATTTAAGCTTTAAATCATATTTATTTGATCAAATATTGCCCTAAATCGTTCCTTTTGTCATTTTAGGTACTTTTGAGAAGAAATCTGGAAAAGGAAGCATTTTGGACGTTTTTGGAGCATAAAAGTGAAGAAAACGACAAAGTCTCAAAATCGGCTAAAAATTACCTTTGACGGCGTCAGGATTTGTTCTGGACGGCGTCATGGCTTGGCAAAAGTGGTGGATATGAAAATTACTCATGATAAGCCAGAGAAATTTGCATGGGAATTCTGACGGCGTCACCCTTTGGAGTGATCAAGGTCGTCACGGCATAAGTTAAAACGGGACGGCGTCACGCCTAATTCTGACGGCGTCAAGCCTTGATAAGCCAGAACGGATTTTGGAGAGCTAAAGAGGGACGGCGTCAAGAAGGCCATCCGGGAACCCTAAAAGCGGCGAGGTGACGGCGTCACACTCCATAACGTGACGCCGTCAGATCTGAAAGTCTATATATAGTTTTGCAATTTTTTGTCATTAGAGTGGAACTTATTGTGGAACTTGTGTGGAATTTTGTGTGTGAGAAACCCTAAGACGATTTTAGCAGCTTTTTCAAGGCTTTTTGCCTTGAGATCTTCCATGTTACATTGAAGATAAGTTATCAATTAATCATTCAATATGTCTATGTGTTGTTTGATTCTATCTTGTTCTTGTCTTTTGTTTAACATGCTAGGCTAGGTTTTCTTTGTGTTTGCTTAGATCTAATGAAACCTAGCTATTGATTATTAGTTATTAGTGTGTTATTAGTTGTATTGGATGATTGTTCATCTATGTTAGGCTTAAGAAAACTGGCTAACTTCCTATTCGGTAACTTGCTTGAACGTCTTAAGAAGCATGAACCAATGCGTACTAAGGTTTTTATGGTTGTATTTAATGCACAAGCGAATTCTAGTGATCCCATGTTAGGAGCTTCCTAGCCGGCTCGACATAGGAGTGAAGTAGGAGCTTGTAGAGTTGGGGAAGTACGTACGCCACCCCACGAATGGTATTAAGGAATACACCCGTCATCCACGCGATTAATACACACTAATCAACCGGTAAAAGATAGTTAGGGAGTAAGGAAATCTAAGTAAACACATTTCTCTCCACATAAGTTTTACCACCTTTTCATTTTCAGTTATTTTATTTTATTTGCATTCGTAGTAACTTGGGTTAGTTGACTAGCAACTAATTCCGCCCACTCTTTCAAACCCGAGATTTTACTTGCTTTCATAAAAATATATAAAAACATAAAAAGAATCTTCTCTCACCCCTAGACCTATTAGAGTAGTTTTTCAATCCTAACGACACTATTCCCTGTGGAGAACGATCAATCCCCCGTACTTACCACTACACTATACTACATCGGTCAGGTACTCTGCCTGGTGGGGTTGTAAGCCTCTTGAGATCCCTCGAGAGGTAAAACCTGTTGTAAGGTTGCAAAACCACGCATCACTGTTGGTGAAAGAGAAGGTCTTGATGCTGCCTATGACAGATTCCAAAATTTACTTAGTATGCTAGAGTTGTATGGAGCAGAGGTAACCGTTGAAGATGCAAATTTGAAGTTCTTAAGGAGTTTGCCATCTGTCTGGCATGTGGTTGCTACCATGATTAGAGGACAACCTGGATTGGAGTCTATGGACTTTGATGATCTCTACAACAATTTGAAGGTGTATGAGCAAGAGATGAATGGTCATAGTTCTCAGAAAACTCACAACATAGCTTTTGTGTCTTCTGAAAACAGAAGCAGTACTTCTACTAAAAGTACTGCTTATCCTTCTCAAAGTACTGTTGGTGATACACAGCATGTTTGCACAACCACTACTATCCCCAACCCATCACCAACAAACAACACCAACTCTGATGATGTTGTATGTTCCTTCTTTGCTCAACAAGCCACTCTACCTGTTACCTATCAAGAAGACTTGTTGCAGATTGAAGAAGATGCTTTAGAGGAGATTGACATCAGATGGCAAGTTGCCATGATCACTGCAAGGATCAAGAAGTTCATGAACAAGACAGGAAGGGGAATTGATTTCAAAGCCAAACAGGGTATCACTTTTGACAAATCCAAGATTGAATGTTTCAAATGTCAAAAGCTTGGACACTTTGCAAGGGAATGCAAGTTTGCAAAATATCAAGCAAACAGAATGATTGAACAACCCAAGGTTGAAAGAAAAGAGGTCCCTATTACTGAATCACAACCAAAAGCTTTGGTGGCTCAAGAAAATCTAGCTGAAATTGACTGGAGCAGTGAATTTGATGATGAACCTGTAACCTATTCTATGGTTGCAATGGAAGATTTTGATTGGAGCACAGCTTTTGATGAGGAACCAGGGTATGCTGCTTTGGAATCAAGAGATGGTCTTGGAAGCTTTGACTGGAGCATGGAGGATGAAGATGAACCTGTTCAGATTGCTATGGTAGCTACTTCATCAAGTTCATCCAATGTCTCTGAGGTATGCTCTAAGTGTAATGATGTGTATCAAAAGTTGCTTAAAGACTATGTGACTGAAAGAGATAATTGTAGAACAGCTAGGTCTGAGGTAGCTGGTTATCAATTAACTTTAGAGTCAATGGAAGCCAAAATATTAACACATGAAAATAATGAAATGGCTTGGGGAGAAAAATATGAGCAACAAGATTATCAATTAAAATTAAGTGAATGGAAGTTAGGATGTAAGGTGTCTGAATTAGAAAAGATTACTAAGGAAAGAGATGCTTTGTTAGAAAAACTTGCTAGTATAAAACAGGCTGGTCTATCACATGTTCAATTTGTTGAAAAACAAAGAAGAATAAACAGTAGAGCTGGACTAGGTTATGATGTTGAGAATAGTAGTTCAGATGAGACCCCACCTAGTGATAAGGAAGAGATCTCACCTAGTGATGATGAACTTACTAGCTCAGAAGAAATCACATCTAGGAATGAGGAACCAATTAGTGTATCACCTCCTGAGTTTAAGAAAGATAAGGAGTACCACTCAGTTCCTTCACCTACTGGTAGGCTTCAACCACCTAGGACAAATGTTTCTTGTTATGGTGTAGACAACCTAGAGTTTAGGAAGAAGCTTACTGGTCAATCTAATTCTGAGAAACCCAAGGATGATTTTCAAAGGGGTAATGATCAAAAGTTTCCTACAGCCTTTCAAAAACAAGCAGTACCTCCAAAATCTTTTCAAAGTACTGATAGATATTCAGCAGTACCTTCAAGAGAAACTTTTCAAAATACTGCTTACTATAGGAAACCTTTTAATCATAGAAGAGGATTTGGGAATATGGAGCGAAAATTATGTTATGTATGCTATAGTCCTGACCATTTGATTAAGCATTGCGACTTTCACTCAGAATATTTAAGTCAGTTCCCAAAGAATAGACCTGCCAACCATAAGCCAAGGGAGACTAGACCAGTTTGGAATCACTCAAATAGGGTTAACCATAGTAATTTCTCTAAAGATTATAGGTACCCTCACCAGAAAAGACCTTTTTCAAAACCATCAGTACCCTCAAGTACTGATAAGTCTAAGGTTTCTCAAGCAGTACCCTCTACAAGTACAGCTAAGTTTTCACCCAATCATGGTACTGCTAACACTTTTTCACATAGAAGACCTAAGAGATTCACTTCATATAAAAGGTCTTACACCTCAAGCAGAGTACCTAGGTCAGAGAAACCTAAAGTCAAACGAAATTGGGTTAAGAAAGAAAGTACTGATGGGGAACAAGCAGTACTTTCATCAAATAAGGGTGAAACAGGGAGTGTTGTTAATAATACAACACAGGACATGGGACCAAAGCAAATAATCATTGACCATGCCTTTAAAACCAGTGGAGATTACATACTGAAGGAATTCAAGTATGTCACTCCACAAGGGGAACACAAGTCAGTAATGGCTTGGGTTCCTAAAAGAAACTAACCCTTTTCTTTTACTGTGCAGGGCAACCCAGAGGAGGAGCTTAAAGATCATATTATTGTTGATAGTGGTTGCTCTGGCAGCATGACAGGGGACAAGGAGATCCTGTCAGATTTTAAGGCATATTATGGAGGAAGAGTTGCATTTGGTAATGATCCTGATGGAGGGAGAATCACTGGCAAAGGAACCATCAAGGCTGGATGTATTGATTTTGAGAATGTTAGATATGTGAAGGAGCTCAAGTTCAATCTTTTGTCAGTTTCTCAGATTTGTGACAAGAAGTACCCAATTCTGTTCACTGACACAGAATGTCTTATTCTCTCTCCTGAGTTTAAGTTTGTTGATGATCACTTGGTAACATTGAAAGTACCAAGAACTAATGATGTGTACAGTTTAGACTTAAAGAGTCTCAACTCTGCTGGAAGAGCAACATGTTTAGTAGCCAAGGCATCATTGGAAGAAGCACATCTATGGCATAGAAGACTAGGTCATGTCAATCTCAAGAACATCAACAAGCTGGTCAAAGGCAATTTAGTTAGAGGTTTACCTTCCAAAACTTTCAAGCCTGATCATTCATGTTTGGCTTGCAAGAAGGGTAAACAACATAAAGCTTCATGTAAGAAGCTTGAGGACAGAGTTATTAGAGAACCTTTGGAGTTGCTACACATGGATATGTTTGGACCAGTTTCAGTAGAGAGTTTAAACAAGAAGAAGTACTGCTTGGTTGTGACAGATGATTGTAGCAGATTTAGTTGGGTCTTTTTCTTGGGATTCAAAGATGAAACCTTTGATGCTATCCATGACCTGATAGTAGCCCTTGAAAATCAATTGAGACTCAAAGTAAGAGGTATTAGATGTGATAATGGAACAGAATTCAAGAACAAGCATATGGATGAATTCTGTGCCAAGAAAGGGATCAAGAGAGAGTTTAGCATTGCTAGAACTCCACAGCAGAATGGTGTTGCAGAGAGAAAGAACAGGACTTTGATAGAAGCAGCTAGAACAATGCTTGCAGATTCACAATTACCTATTCTCTTTTGGGCTGAAGCTATAAGTACTGCTTGCTATGTTTTAAATAGAGTATCAGTTACTAAACCTCAGATGAAGACACCATATGAGCTGCTCATAGGAAAGAAACCAAACATTCATTTTCTAAAACCTTTTGGCTGTTCTCTGACTATTCTAAATACCATTGATTCTCTGGGAAAATTTGATGGTAAAGTCAGATGAAGGATATCTACTAGGTTATTGCACAAATAGCAAAGGTTTTAGAGTATATAACAGGAGTACCAAAAGGGTTCAAGATTGTCTTCATGTTGAATTTTTGGAAGATAAAGAATCTCAGAGAGGAAAAGGTCCTGATTGGATGTTTGATCTTGATCTCAAGTTCACTCCATCTATGAATTATGTGCCTGTTAGAGAAGAAAATCAGGCTAATCACAAAGAAGATGATTCACAGTACATTGTTCATGGAGTCAATGTTAGACCAGAAGATGTTCCTGATAAAGAACCTGAAGTTATTAATAAGGAACAAAGTACTGCTCAACCATCCATCACAGTCTCTGATGAAGATCAAGCAATACAAGATGAACTTAATAGGATGCTTTTTCAAGAAACTATAGCAAAGTCCTATGAAGATGAACAAAGGAGGGCTTATGATGCTGCAAAGAAACAGGGTAAATTCAAAGATACTGCTCACAGTACTTTTGATCAAAGTACTGATGATCCTTTTGACAGTACTTCTGGTGTGTTAGAACCATCAAATTGGAGCAATGATGATGATTCAAATGTTGATGATGAAGATTTGGATAATGCTAACATTCCTGGGTTAGAAGAAATTGATGATGAGCTCAATCATGAAGGTATTTTCTCAACTACCAATGAAGAACCTGATGTTACTAATTTGGAATCTGATCTTCCAGTTCCCCCAACTCCTACATTGAGAGTTCATAAAGCTCATCCACAAAGAAATATTATTGGATCACCCTCTTCAGGAGTGGTTACAAGAAACAAAGTTAAAGGTCTCTCTAAGCAACATACTGCTTTACTTAGCTTTGTTTACAAACAAAACAGGATGAATCACAGGGATCAACAAACATGCCTGTTTGCTTGTTTTCTATCTCAAACTGAACCCAAGAAGGTAGCTCAAGCTTTAGCTGATGAAAGTTGGGTTGAAGCTATGCAAGAGGAGCTTCTACAATTCAAGCTTCAAGAGGTCTGGATATTATGTGACCTACCAGATGGCAAGAGAGTCATTGGTACAAGATGGGTTTTCAGAATCAAAAGAGATGAAAGAGGGAATGTTATCAAGAATAAAGCTAGATTGGTTGCACAAGGATATCGCCAAGAAGAAGGAGTGGACTATGATGAAGTGTTTGCTCCTGTTGCAAGAATAGAGGCAATAAGGTTATTTCTTGCCTTTGCATCATACATGGGATTTCCTGTCTACCAAATGGATGTGAAAAGTGCCTTTCTTTATGGCACAATTGCTGAGGATGTTTATGTTAAACAACCTCCTGGATTTGAAGATCCTGCACATCCAAACAAAGTCTACAAGGTGATCAAGGCATTATATGGCCTTCATCAAGCTCCCAGAGCTTGGTATGAGAGACTTTCTACCTTTCTATTACAACATGGTTATAGGAGAGGAGCAATTGATAAGACTTTGTTTATCAAACGAGATAAGAAGGATATTATGTTAGTCCAAGTCTATGTGGATGATATTATCTTTGGAGCCACAAAGAAGACTATGGTGAAAGAATTTGAAGAACTTATGCAGCGGGAGTTTCAAATGAGTTCTATGGGAGAATTAACTTTCTTTTTGGGGCTTCAAGTTAGACAAACAAGAGATGGAATCTTCATTAATCAAGAAAAGTATGTTGAAGACATACTTAAAAGATTTGACCTTCCAACTGTCAAGCCTGCCACCACACCCATTGACAACAATAAACCATTAGGCAAGGATGAAGATGGACAAGCTGTGGATGTGAAGCTTTACAGATCTATGATTGGTTGTCTTATGTACTTAACTGCATCAAGACCTGACATCATGTTTGCTGTCTGCCTGTGTGCAAGATATCAGGTTACCCCTAAGGTTTCACATATGTATGCAGTGAAGAGGATTTTTTGATATCTCAAGCATCAACCAAAGTTAGGATTATGGTATCCTAAGGAGTCACCTTTTCACTTGGAAGCTTTTTCAGATAGTGATTATGCAGGAGATAATTATGATAGAAGATCAACCTCTGGTGGATGTCAATATCTTGGAAGAAGATTAGTCTCATGGCAATGTAAGAAGCAAACAATTGCAGCAACCTCCTCTACTGAAGCAGAATATGTTGCTGCAGCAAGCTGTTGTGGACAAGTTTTGTGGATGCAGAATCAACTCTTGGATTATGGATTCAACTTCAAAAACACTCCTATCAACATTGATAATGAGAGTACCATCTGTATTGTGAAGAATCCAGTTTATCACTCCAAGACCAAGCATATTCAGATTAGGCATCACTTCATTCGAGATTGTTATGAGCACAGGCTTATAAATGTGGTCAAAGTTCACACAGAAGACAATGTAGCTGATCTACTCACTAAGGGATTTGATGTTTCAAGATTCAACCACTTAGTTGTGAGCATTGGGATGATTAACTTCTAGGCTACATTTGAGGGGAGGCTTTAGTATTAGTTAGTATACTTTCTTTCAGTTCTTAATGAAAGTATTGGATTTTTAGTTTTAGTACCTATGTTGTATTTGAGGGGAGGCAACATAGTTATTAGTTAGAAGGTTGTGGATAAGAAGATGGAAAGTACTGGTTTTCTATACAAAGTACTGGTTCTGCAAAGTACTGCTTCAACGTACTGCTTTGAAGAGTACTGGTTAGGTGGACGTACTGCTTACGTGGAAGTACTGTTCCAACGGTCAAAAATGTGGGTCTACGGTTAATTAATTCATTCGGGACGGGGTAACAAGCCAAATACAACGGCAACACTATTAATTAGGCTTTGATTTTTTAAATCTTACCCATATTTATCCTATCCCATTATACCGATTTTCACTCTTCACTTTATTCTTATCCATCCATTTATTCATTGGTATCTACGATTCTAATAGCTAATTACCTTCGTGTACCACTCTTCACAATTAATGGCTAACCGTGATTTCTGTTCTAAGCATAACATGGTCGCGAACTTGGATAAAACGGCAAAGAATGTTGATTTTCATGCGATCATTGATTTCTTGACTGGGTCATCAATCAATTATGCTATTTTGGTAAACCCTGATGTAATTGGACCATGGATTCAACAGTTTTGGTCTACTGCTACATCGGATGAACAAGATGGTGTTCCTTTTATTCGTGCTACGGTTGCTGGTCGAGCAATTAGGATTACTGAATCTTCAATTAGGGAAGATTTACAGTTTAATGATGCAGGGAGTGCTATACGTTTTACAAGACAAGAGATTTGGGATACACTCAGGGATATTGGGTATGAAGGTGATCTCACCATACTTACTTTTCAGAAGCCATTATTTAGTCCTCATTGGAAATATCTCATACATGTTCTACTTCACTGCTTGAGTCCTAAGAGTACTTCATGGGAGCAGTTTGGTCAGAACATTGCTTCTGCATTGGTGGGCTTAGTTACAAATCGCCCTTTCAACTTTTCAAGGATGATCCTTGATGGAATGCTCTCACACATCACCAATGGTTCACCATTCTTGATGTACCCAAGGTTTATTCAGGTATTTTTAAACAAACAACTTGAGGGGATTTCTAAACCACAAAGTTTTCTACCTACTGTCACACTTCCACCAAAGGTGTTTACATTCATTGCTAAGAAGAGTATCAAGTTCTCTGGGAGAAATACACCTTTGACAGCTCATATATTGGAAGTTGCACAAGCAGTTCGGGATGCAGAGCAAGAGCCTGAACAAGAGCAAGAGGAATCCTCTGCATCAGCAATTAGAGAGCAACCAGCTTCAAGAGAAGATACTGCTTCTCAACATACTGCTTCTCAACATACTGTTTCATCTTCACATAGTGCTGCTCAGGAGAATTCACCTCAAGACAGGCATCCAACATCTGAAGAAGATGAGGAAGTGGTTGAGGATGTCTTGACCAACTATGAACTTTCAAGGGAATTAAGGAGGCTCAAGAAGGTTACTGATGATCAAGCTGATCAGATATTGGATTTGACAAGAAAGTTCAGACGATTAAAGAGGTTTGTTTGGCCATTAGTAAAGCAACACAGGTTGTGGGTAAAGTCACAGAAGAAGACTGGTCAATCCTCAAAGAAGTCTAAGATAAAGAAAAGCAAGATTCACAAGCAGTCTTCATTCCAATTGGGGAGGAATTTAGAGAATTTGAATGAAGATACTGAGTTCAATCAAGATACTGGGCTTTATGATGATACACCACTTGAAGATATTCCTCATGAAGATACTGTTGAGAGGAAAAGTGATGAAACAGAGCAGATAAACATTGAAGATGCTACTGTTGAAGTAAAAAGTGGTGATACTGAGGAAGTGGATTTGGAAGGTACTGATGTTGAAAGTACTGCTCTTCAAGGTTCTGCTCATCAAGGAACTATTACACCAAGGACTTTGGATTTTGAAGAAGATGTTGGCCCTTCCAATCCACTTCAACAGGAAGAAGAAGTTCGAAAACATATTGAAAGTGATGATGAGACCATTGCTGACATCATGTTGAATATGGCTAGACCAAGAGGCATAAGTATTGTTGATGTTGAACAACAACCTCATACTTCTTCTCAACCTACCCAGGAATTAGATCCAAAAGACAAAGGTAAAGGGATCATGGTAGAAACTAAGAAGAAGAAGCTTACCTTGAAAGAACTAAGAGCTATTCAGGATGCTAAAAATGAGGAAGCTGCAAGGAAATTACAGGCTGAATTAGATGCTGAAGAGTCAAGGAAACTTATCAAACCTAGAAGGCCACAAAGTAAAGCTCAAGAAATAAATTCTATGATGGCTTATCTCAAAGGAAGAGGATATACAGGTTTGGTGAAATTGACACATACAGAGATGAAGGATTTATATGATGCTGTTAGGGATGCTATAGAAAAAGATCTTGCAAGCATTATTTCTTTTGAAGATAAGAAGCTTGAAGATAGCAGAAAAGAAAGAGTTGTTACAAGGAGCTCAAAGAGGAAAAGAACAACAACTGATGAACAGTCATCAAAGAAGCTCAAGGATTCTATTGAATTAAGAGTAGACACAGCTGATGAACTAAGAAATTATTTGAGAGTTGTTGACTTTGAGCATCCAAAATCAGAAGATGTTGCAAACAAGAAGTCCAAGATTTCTACATTCTCAGTTGTAGAGTCACAAGAAGGGGACTACTTGATATTTCATAGACAAGATGGAAGTTTTAGAGTATTCAATTCGTTATGGGATATACTACATCTGATAGACAGAGAGGATTTGCTTCAGCTATATCTACAAGTGCAGACTTACTTTGAACATATTCCACCACAAGGAGTGGGTTTAGTTCTGGTAGGAGATCTTACAACCATCTGGGAAACAGAAGAGACAAGTGATAGTGCTCTCTGGGAAAATCAAGTAGAATTGGGGCTGGAAATATTAGTTAGAGATTATGAATGTAAAACCTTGTTCATAATAATGTTGATATGTTTGAATATTCTGCCTTCATTATTATGTGTTCCTAGATATAATATTAGACCTAGTCTAAGAGCTACAACGATTCTACACAATTGGTATCAGAGCAAAGATGGTTATTGGTTATTGGTTAATTCACACACAGAAGATGGTTATTGGTTTAAGGGGAAGCGTTTGATTCAAATTGCATTGAAGACCCCTATTTGATGATGACAAAAAAGGGGAAGAAGGTTTATTTGCAGCTTGAAGATCATCTTTCATATCGTTGGTTTTGTCATATCAACTAGGGGAAGATTGTTAGGAATTATATTTAGATTTGATATTGACAAAATATGAAAGATGGAGGAAACTATTAAAGACAAAGATAAGGGACTTATTATGTATTATTTAATTGTCTTTGTAACCCTAATCTCTATTATATAAAGAGATACAGGGAATAGGATTTACACAGGGTCTTCCCAATGTAGTTATTAAAAGGTGTGTGTGTGTCTAGGCATCAAGTCCTCTAATGGATGCCTAGGGTTTGTAATCGTTCGACAAATCTTGTGCAATGATAATGATTTGTTTATGGTATTCCGCTGCCTACAACTTGTTTTATTCATTATTATTGTTTCCTAGATATGAGGTCTAACAAACCTCGAGCCAATCGATCCAACAAATGGTATCAGAGCCTGGGGCTCGTGATATCTAGGGGATGTTACAAGGTTTTTATTGTCGAAGTGAAGAGCAGATTTGTCAAAGTCTTACAGCCTAGAAGAAGCAGATTCGATGAATCAGCAGCAGATCTGGTGAAAATTCTGAGGTAATCGTTAAGGTATCGATCTTTATGTTTTACTTTGTAACGAATTGAGTAACCTCGTACTCAAACAAAGTTATCTTGTCGTTTAGCAATTACATGGATCGAACGTTATTTTTATTAATTGGTCGGTGAGGTCAGTATTTAATTGATTGATTGTGATCGTGGCACTGATTTGACTTAATGGAGAGTTTTGGTCAAAGCATGGTACTGACAAAAGAAGAAGAATTGTCGTGTTCTTCTAATTCATAAAGTAAATTGCACGGACTGATTGGATCGATGCAAGTGGTGCCGTGTAGTTTGATATTTATCGTGAATTTGATAATTGCAAGTGGGGTCCGAGATTGTGAGGCAGTGGAGGAATAGCAGTTGGTGACATATATTAATCTGTACTGCTCACGTAGGATGATTTTATTTAAAGTACTGTTGTTGGTTTAAAGTACTGCTGCTCGTCCAACGTACTGCTCCAAGGTAGTATTCGTTCAAAGTACTGCTAGCTTTTTGAAAGTACTGCTAGTTATTTTTAAAGTACTGCTCGAGAACTTACTGCTGTTCGACTAAAGTACTGCTATGCTCCAAGGTATTGTTCATTCAAAGTACTGCTGCGTTTAGATGATTTATGGAAACAATGCATGATTTACAAGTAGTGAGGGGAAGCCGAGATGGGTTTTTATGAGATTGGTTCTACTTTGGCTCTCGGCTAATTATGAGCAGTTTGTTAGATTACACACACACGGGAAGAAACACACACAGTTTTGGATCACGGACATAATGGTTTATTTTATGGCTTGTTTTGGTGATTATTTGAAAAAGAAAAGTGAATATTACTTGTTTGATGTTGTAGTTGTGTTTCACAGGTGCGCATTTTTATGTTTGTGTGTTATTGCAATGACAAAGACTTGATGAATCTAGCAAGGATGTGTGATCTATAAACTTAGGGTGCTGAATACACACATTTGCTATCACTTAAAGGAGTTACGTTGTAGTGCTCAGTGTCTCAGATAGTTGAGGATTTATCAAGAGGTCCTGGTAGCCTACTTCTAGGGATAAGTTTGGATTCACGTGGATAGTGCAAGATATAAGACGCAAGTTTGGGAAATTCAACTTCTTCATCAAGTTCGTTATACTCAATTTTCTTCATCAGTAATCAGTTCATAAGGCCTATGGAGTTCGTGATTCAAGAGATGATGTAAACATATTGGTTTCAGGGGAAGCTTATTGATTGAATGTTTAATCATCTACATGCACCACTCAAGGGGAAGTTTTGCATACGTTCCCTATTTGTTGATAACAAAAAGGGGAAGAGATGTTAGAAGAGATTTGGAGTGGCATGGCATGGCTTAAGGGGAAGACAAAGATTGTTTCATTCATGGTGAGATTTAATTATCTCAACTTCTCAACTTCGTCTAGGGAAGTTCGTACAAAAATGTATTTGTTTTGTCATCATCAAATAGGGGAAGATTGTTGGGTTTATTGATTTGATGATACAAAACAAGAAGAATGAAACTTGAAGGACTTAATGTGACAAGAAGGGAAACTACAAAAAGATGGAGAATTTTGAAGATTCTAGAAGATTTACTTAAAAGATTTAGTTTCCTTATTGTATTATGATTGTCTTTATTGTAAACCCTAATCCCTCTAGTATATAAAGAGGACATGGGTCATTAGTTTTAGACGTGCCCAACTACAAGATGTAGTCGATTAGTAAAGGTGTGTGTGTGTAACCTAGACGTAAGTTATAAACGTCTAGGGTTAGTAGTTGGTTTTAGTTAGTTAGTTAGTTAGTTAGTTCAGCCTCAAGGTCAAGTCCTTGATCCCTGTTACAAGGTGTGTAACAAGTTCTACCTTGATCAAGTAGAATTGGGGCTGTAAATATTAGTTAGAGATTATGAATGTAAAACCTTGTTCATAATAATGTTGATTCTATGTTTGAATATTCCGCCTTCATTATTATGTGTTCCTAGATATAATATTAGACCTAGTCTAAGAGCTACAACGATCTACACAGTGTCTCTATGGTACTTTGAAGTGTATCAGGCTTGACATCTTACAAGATCACAACATTACACCAAAATTGTTGTAAGTATATCATGGGAGTGGTGGAGTCTGATGATGAGAGTGCGGGATATATGGGGTGATGTTGGAGAAATTCAGGGATGTGATCACATTCAAATGAGGTGATAATGAATCGATGATTGCAATCACCAATTCTGAGTAAGTTAGCTTTATAAACAAGTTCTTCATTTGTCGGTACATGCACAGCTTGAACTTCCTCTTGAATGTTTTGTGGTTGTTCTTGTACCTGCTCTTGAGCCATTTTTGTGAATGTGATTCTGAAATGATATAAGGTTGTAAGTATATGGGTAAATTTAAATTCATTTATTTCAGTTTGTCTAATTTTGTATGCTCTAGCATTTCTTTTACGAGCATAATTCTTTTCTTATGCTTTCTTGCTTTTATAGCATAAGCGCATGCTCTTTTCTTTTCACATGCGATTTAATTCTCTCTATCTTGCTTTTAGATATCAACTCTATTACGTATATTAAACTCGTATTTGGTGACATGAGATAGATGAAGTATGCTTATGTAGAGAGAGAAAGTAGAGAAAGAAAGAGAGAATTCTATTAATAAAAAACACACACTTACACACTCAAGCACACCACATAAATGAGGTGTGTGGTGTCTTTTATACATAAAGCAAAACGCCCCATGGGCTTTCTATTGGCCTCGTATGGATTGGGTTGGATTACAACATAACTTAGTAAACTAACATATCATAACTACTAACCTATTAGCTTAGCCCAATCCACGAGCCCATTGACTATTCTATTACATATTCTACGAAACTTTACAAAGTTACTAAGTCGAGAATGACCATCACTTTTCTTTCACTTTTATTTAATGCTAACAATCTCCCCCTAAGGGGTAGTCATTCAAAATATGCTCCACGTGATTCGGTCTTCTGTCTTCTTGGTCTTGAACTTTGTGTGTCGACATAGAATAGTCTTGATTCTTTGTTCCTTCATGCTTTGTGATCTTGGATTAATTACTTTGATCTTTCTTTCCTTTGATCAACATCTTCTTATGAATTGTTGTGTCTTCTTCTCCATCATACTCATACTTCTTGGAAAGGCTTTGAACTTCATACTTATGTCTTCCTCACTTGATTCATGAACTTGTTCTTGACATTTTGATTAGCTCTTTGACTTTGACGTAACTCATTATCTTTAACTTGATCTTTTTATCTTTGAACATTCTTGATTTGAGCTTGTTGAGGATGAACTTCATAAGTATGAGTATGTGGAGGTGAAGATATTGATATATATATATATATATATATATATATATATATATATATATATATATATATATATATATATATATATATATATATATATATATATATATATATATGATGGTGTATTGTCTTTCTCCAAGGGGACTTTCATCAGTAACTGCATAAATATCATTAGTTGAAATCACCAATCGATCACGGTGAACTTTTCTTAAAGAATAGTGTTAGGTCACAAATCTAATCACACAAGTTATTGATCTAGAGAGAGAAAGCTAGAGAGAAAGAGAGGGGATGGAACATGCATAAGAATAATGAACTTTGTAATAACATGAACCAACACCCTCTCCCATCAAGGGATGGGGTATTTATAGTTTTTACACATGAAAGGGGCGTTGCCCTAATTGTAAGAATAAATAAAAGGCCACGGCCCATGGGCCTTCTACAAAGGCTGAACCTTAATAACAAATATAAAGGCCTAAATAATAAAGCAACCTATTACATAAACTATGACCGATACTTGATAATATGAAATGTGTTCCCAACAATCTCCCTCTAAGTATTGGTCATCAAGGTTGCTTGACGTCTTCTTTGCTTCATTGGCTTCGACATCTTTCGTATCTTTGTTCTTTGTTCTTGTTGTGAGTGATATGGTAATGTAATGATCTGCCTTCCACCAACGTTCTTTAATCCCGGTGTCTTTACGTCTTTTCCACCATGCTCATACTTCTTTTAACTTTGATCTTTATACGTCAAGTCATTCACAATCTTTAGCTTCAATCTTTGTCTTTTGAACGTTTATTTTGCTTTGATCTTAGTGAGAATTTCCTTCGTGATGTTAGCATGAGCATGATGGAAATAGTGGTGGTGGAACTCCTGGTCTTCGTAGGTACCTGCAAGTAAATAGTTAGCAACAAATCATCCGGCACTTACAGGTTTGGACTTCGAGATCGTTAACATCATAGTATGAAAACTTTCTCTAATTCTTGCCAAGGCCGTTCCTGAACCGGATGCCCCCAAGAGAGCTAACTCAGATACACCGAAGTGTATCAACGATTCAGGTGAGCCGCTGAAGTATACCAAAGTATCACTCCACGACTGTAGACCGTTTGGAACTACCTCGAACACTAAGCGTAATCTACAAGGAATTACCGAAGTGACCTGCTGTCAGGGCCGTTTGATGTTGACCCTGGCAGGAATTTCCACTCAATCACTGAGAATCACAATTGTGAGTTCCCTCATGAATGTTTTTGGCAGATTACTAAGATCTGTGTAGGACTCTCGTTATTTACAACTGGTGTCCATAATGTTGAACAACCAGTGTAGAAATGTTAAGTGTTCCTAAGAGATCTTTTTATGTATCTCGCGGTTCTAGACTCGATTTAGTGCTCTTTGGTTTTAGTCGTCGGAGGCATCGAGCATAGTTCCTCCTTTTCAATATCAACTCATCTCGGAATTAGAGGTCGATAGATTATGAAGGGTTCTCCGTGAGAACTGAAACAAGTATCTTTTGAGAGACACTTGAGTGGCTAGAAGGTTTAGTGCAGTGCGTCACTGGGTCCAAGACGGCTTAGTCTTTAATACCGGTGTCACCGTAGTAACAACCATTAAAATATGAATTGAACCCGGTTTCTGCCCTAAGGTTGAACATATGGAGGGCTGTTTCTTTTCACCCTTTCATTTACTTTTCTTTTTAATTCTTCAACCCCTTCTTTCTCCTTTCATTTCTTTACTTTTTTTTTCAATCATACCTAAGGACATTCTAGTTCTAAACTATTGGTATTGTCCATGGGTAGATCCCTCCGGTTCTGGCGGATCATAGGACGTATTTCCTGTCCTTAGTCACCTTATAACTTCATGACTATCCTATATTGCCATAAACCAATCATTAGAAAATCTCTCAAAGTGTTTATGATTATAAAAACATATTTTATTAACACTTTGAGAGTTTTGCTTTTTCAGAAATACTCCCCCTTCACATGTGCTCATAAGTTTTAAAGATAAATTTACACATGTCGGGTGGAGTTAGCACATTTGAATTGATTGATTTTCAGTGAATATGACCGTTGCGAGACACGTTTACATCACTGGATAAACCAGCTTGAAATTATTACCCGTCCAGGACAAGTCTTTTCGATTAATGACATTTGATATTCGTCAATTCTTGGGTGAAATCTGAGTCGAGCTCATGCGAGATTTCATACTTTTAGTTACCATATTTTAATCACATTATTATTCTCCCCCTCAAAAATAGCATATTCATGTTGTTTTTGGAAAACTTTTGATTAAAATAAGCTTTTTGAGGTTTACGGGTGTAGCAACCCGTAATTTTCCACGTCAACAATTATTTTCAAACTCCAATTTACGACTTTGAGACTTTAGAAGAACACTTTCTATGTACAACTATTTGGTTAAATAAACATAAACTAGGAACAACTCTCTTGAGCACTACGAATTTAGATTATATTTATTCCACAACGCTTTAGAACCTTGCTCCTACTCCAGTCCACAATTTCAAATTCTAAAACAAATTCCTATTCTTAAATTACTTACGGTTTTGAATTCAACAAACGTTATTTGTTATTCAATATTTAGCACCCAATATACCCGATTCTTCCAAAGATTGTTTATAACATATTTTTATACTTCCAAAATTATTACCAAAGTTCCAAAGATATTTTCCGACACCTAAAGTAATTTCCTTACAACTTACCTTTAAATACGTATAACTTTCGTTAGTTACCGAAACAATAACCAATGCACATTTTTAACACCCAATACATACAACATATACACTTTTGTATTAAAACTACACATCTAATCTCATTTCATGCTTAGTGCCGCCCCTCCCCTCTC
Source organism: Artemisia tridentata subsp. tridentata (assembly GCA_021014915.2). Taxonomy (NCBI): domain Eukaryota; kingdom Viridiplantae; phylum Streptophyta; class Magnoliopsida; order Asterales; family Asteraceae; genus Artemisia; species Artemisia tridentata. The sequence continues at coordinate 327,334,282 of CP139509.1, forward strand.
ATGTCCTTTAGATATTAAACATAATACTTACTTAATCATCATTACCCAACAAAAGCTTACTTAACTTTTTGCTTTTGGGCTAAGCCACCCTATTTGTCTCCTTACCCCCCCCCCCTTAGCCACCCTATTCGGCTTCCCCCTCCCCCCTTGACCAAATTATGATATTTGACTTACTATTCCAAGTTTGAACCAAGCTTAGTATAAATAAGACTTAACACATCTCATTTTTGCTACTAGTGTAAGTTAAGAACAAAATAATAAATCATCCTACTCTTTTATACATACAATTCGACACAACCATATGAGCAAGGAAAGAAGAAATCTTGATTTGGCTAGTTCAAGAATCATTAGGATACATTAGCAAGAGTTTGGAGCATAAGTCTTGTGGTTAAACAATTGTTTTACAACATCCATCTCACTAATCACTCTTGTAAGTGATCTTACTAACACTTCATTACTTTCATATTTTATATGCTTGTCAAGTATCTATACTCATTATCACTTGGTACATGTTGGTGAAATTTACATTTACTATGATCCTTTAACAAAGTTTAAGTTTTAAACAAGTTCTTATTAAAATATAAGCCCTATATACATATATATTAGTAAATTTGTGAAGATAAAGATTTTGATGATCATTCACATGGACATTGAATATGGTTAAGTTTATGTTTAGATTACTATTATTATGTTGAGGAGATCATGGGTGAACTAGGACAAGGTTTGGAGTGATTTGGAATGGGATAGAAACTAGAAAACACACTTTTGAAACGTCTACATGAGCTGTTGTCCCGTTTTGTAAAAAAAAACTGGAGAAATCAGTAGGTTGTAAGTAATTTTTAGCTATAAATATAGAAAATAGACTTAATAACGAAAACGTGGTCGCTTGAATGAGTTAAAACGGGCTTATAACGAAAAAGATACGCTATTTTCAAAGTAGACGACAAAAACTACATTTTCTGAAAAACCTGAAAAATACATTCTGTCCAGATTTTTGAGAGGTGAAAAACTGAGGTTAAATGATGTTTAGACTAGCCGAGACCTTGAAAAGCCTAGAGTATACTTAAATACCTTCGCGGGGATAGGTCAAACTTAAGAAACCGAGCTACGACGCAAAAGTTATGGCCTAACGAATGTTTACGACGACATATAATTTTGACAGCCTAATAGGAAGCTGTTAGGATTTTTAAAAGTGGATTTTGGACCTTTTAGTGTACATTTTGGTTAAAATGGCGCAAACGGAAATGGTAGAACAATGTATATACTTATTTGGTCGCAAGATAAACAAGTTACATTTTCTAAAAAGTGGTAAATTTCTAAATAAAGGATCAAAATGACGCAATTGTATTTTGACAGCAAATGTTACAACAACATGTACAAGTGATAAAGTAGAGTACGAACTTGCATGCATGACCATGTTTTCGAACCTAAGACATATGAATCATTTAGGTCGCGGTTAGAGCGTCCGTACCTCGATATTCGTTCGCTTTCCTTTTGTTATCCTATCAGTTGCTCCAGGTGAGTTCATGGCCCCTACTTTTACTTGTTTTATAACCGTTTTGGGGGAGAATACATGCTCGTTTATATTTAAACTCTATGCTCATTTTACTTGAAACGTGAATCGTTTTCTCAAACATTACTGATTGGTTGAAACACTTGATCGGTTACTCGAAAGTATTATGTGTTTATCTGTTACACACTTGATTATTTTATTATGGACACAAGTGCATTAAACTATTTCATATTGCTTATGTTATGAACCGTTAAGCGCGAATGTTGTGAATAGATCTATTGGGATTGAACTCCCCGTCCGGGTGGTGTTCCCCACCTGACTGTGAGGTCAAACGGACGCATAATCATTTGAGGAACCTTGGATGTCCTAGGTGGACATCTACCAGAATCTTTGGGTGTCCGGGTGGTTTCCCCACTTGACTGATATGTCAAACGGACTGTGGTTTCCCTACTTGACTGTTATGTCAAAAGTATGCCCAAACTATAACTATTAAGGCTTCAGTGTCACGAACTTAATATGACGATAACCTTTTCTATATTTGGAATATATTGGTCTTTGAATTCTTGTGGTCCATATATTAATTTTGTTTACCAGAACCTAAACTTATTTGGCAGTGGGTTGTAAACACACAGGTTGCAAGTCTTGAATGGGCGGGACTTGGGACTGAGTGGATTTACAATGCCTCTGCTGGGAAATCTTTATTCCAATGCTTTACATTTAAACTAAACCTATGAACTCACCAACCTCGTGTTGACCCGTTTTAGCATGTATTTTCAGGTTCTCAAAGTGTTAGCTTACACTTGGTGGCTTTTGGCATGGCATGGCATTGTTATAGGATCAAGACACTCTGATATTCATTTGGGGACAGCTTTACTTATTTTATGGGCCTAATTCCGCACCACTATATAATAATGTAAATTTAACACTTTTGTTAATGAATTTTATACTAAATGATTGAGGTAAAAACCATTCTTTATACTTGTGTTGTGATACCAATTGAGTAGCACCCCAGCGACATGTATGCTTCCGCTGGACCCGGTTCTAGGGGTGTTACAGATTGGTAACAGAGCCTTGGTTATATAGAACTGGTTATTTTTAAAACCTAGACTATAACTACTTTTACGAAATCTTAACCCTATGACCGCCACATGCCTACCTACCAAGCTGATGCCTCAATTGTGATTTGTTTGTTGACATATTTGATGAGATTTGTGTCTTATTATCGGATTAATTATACCCACTTATTCTCGTTGATTACTATAATTGTCTTCCATATAAGCATGCTCACGTATCGTATATGTCACAGCGTTACACTTTTCCTTACGTTATCTCATCATTCGACCTCGAGTTTGGTCACTTTCCTTAGTCTTTCAAAATGGTTTTCAAATGTGATAGACATATTATTAGTATAACTGAGCTGAGTATTTCAAAATTCATTGAACCTTGGTGGAATATAGATTGGTTATCTATATTCGACCAGGGACAGTGGGACATAGCCTGACCATCTATGTCCGACTCAGAGGTGAATTTTGCAATACTGGGAATAGTTATAATAGAATTATGTCCAGATTGATTCTCTACTCGATTCCTAAGGGTTTCAAAACTTCTGTACGTATATACAATCCTTGCATGAACATTCGCACCTACATCCAACACATTAGCACTACAATAGTTCTCGTCACGATACTTTTTCTTTCCCTCGTACCTCTTAAAAGTCCTTTCAAATATTTCCAGGATATCTTGATTAATACAAACGATCTCTGAAAATTTTCACGATCATACGTAATATCGTTTTACGTGACAGTCTACCAAATTCCCGATTACTTTACTCACCATTTCTGACGGCTAGTTTGAACACTCGTCCCATAAAATTAGAACGTCTACATCACCTTGTGAACCACCGACTAGAAGCACGCCAGCTAATCATAACACAACCTCAAGTTTTCATTTTACGACAAGCCACTTTAGAGCACATACTTTTAAGAAACGTCTTTATTACGCCTCACTCTTCTTTTCTTGTTTTAAAGAGAATGCCGCCAAAGAGACAAAGCATGAGCGTAGCTGCTATCAATAAACTCGTTGCTCAGCAAGTCACTGCACAAGTTGCCGCTGCTATAGCTGAATACGAGACCCTCCGCAACAGTAGTAATGGCAGAGAAGCCAGTGGAATGGATACCAGGGCTAAAACCGTGGCTCATGGTTGTACTTACAAGGAATTTATGTACTGCCAGCCTCAGTGTAACACCCCAACCCGACAAGGGTAAAGATATCACAAAAATGGTTTCATATCAGATCAAAACAAAGCATACATTTACAGTAATACAAGAATATCAAAGGTTACAAATGAAATACTGAAATTACAAGGTTACAAATGCGAATACAAATTCTAAAAATATAATATCTTCTAATCAACTCTAATCCAGAATAACTATCAAGTCTTCTAAGTCCAAGATACTCTCCACTCATTCCCAGCTCCCTACTAAACCTGCCGCAGGAAAAGAAATGCGGCTGAGCTTAAAAAGCCCAGTGAACAGATATATATAAACGAAAACGAAAGCAAAAGGAAACGAACATATATGGTATAGTGCAATGGAATAACATAAGGTATAGACAAAGGTACAAAGTAAGAAAGGGAAAGGGGAAGGTCAGTAATCCACCACGAGCCCGAACACGAACCAAATATAGTAACCATGTCTTCATAATCATATAGAGGGGAGACCTCTCAGATAATCAGATAATATGAGGGGTGTCCTCATTCTTCAAATGGAGTAGCTAACTCCCGAACTTGTGAAAGACGTGGATTGCACCCATGCATCAGTCACCGAACAATATATAATATCAAATCATGTTAAGTCCACGAACACGGACACGAACCTAGGATTGCAACCCATACGTCCCCCGAACAATAATATTGGCCATAATAAATAATAAAGCGCGCATGTCAAAACGGGGACGGTGTGAGAAATCACTCACCCACACGTGAGTCATGCTACTGGTGCATCAATGACACGACCATGTTACCTTCATGGCTAGGAAACGAGCTTGGCTCGGGTATCAAACTTGAAGGGTCAAAGGTCAAAGGTCCAAATCATAGCAAAGGTTCAAATAGTCTAAGTCATCGAATCATAGTCAAAGTCCAAATATCAAAGGTTCATGGCAAAGGGTTCATATCCAATATCAAAGTCAAACGAATCCAAACGAACCGATCAAAGGTTAATAATCAAATGGTTCATTTAAAGAAATCTTTATCAAATGGTTTTCATCAAAAATGATATTTATTAACTATTTTCACAAAAGTAGTCTTTAAAAGTAATTTTCATAAAAGTTTAGTAAGATTCCAAATAAAAGTGGTGTCGCATATTTCATAAACATCATTTTAAAATAAGTTTTCCTCAAAGCATTTCCATGATATAATTAAAAAGGTTTTCATATCTAGTTACCAAAATCAAATGAACCTTCGAAGCATCAAGTGATATGAATACTAATATCCCAAGGTAACGAACGAATATCAAACGGATCATTATAGAGGCTCAAAGCAAAAAGGGTCATATCGAACATCAAAGTCAAAATGAATCAAACAAACGAACCAAAGTGTAGGGGAACATAGCAATGGCTTAGGGAATCTTAAAACGAATCAAGATCAATGAGTCATGAGAGGGAAAACACCCTTACTGAAAAAAGGGTAGAATATCTTTACCTTATACCGCAAGTGCAAACATATCTAGAAATATAAGATCAGAAACAACTCCATCTTCAGCAAATCTACACGAATACATGGTCGTCTTATTATTAATATCTTCTTCAAATCAGATTTCTCATTTTAGTCGGCTTTCCATTTTTAGTAACTTTCCATTTATAGCAGGTTTCCAAAATTAGTAAGTTTCCATAATTAGATAAATTCCACAAAGTAATTTGGTTAAGTCATTTATTAAATATTATTATGGAGATAGGGTTAATTTTAGCAAGTCATGATAGTTTAGGGTTCACTATGACAACTTTTATATTTTAGGGTTTCAAATGTAAATATGCCCAAAGTTACGGTCCAAAATGCAAATATTACAAATTATCCATTTTAATCCATAAGTTCCCAATATATACGATTCCAATACTTCCACTTTAACAATTTTACAAATTTATACCCTTTAATTATATAAATTACGAATTAACCTTATAATTAATTAAATTACCATTTAATCTTTACAATATTCATAATTACACATCAAGTCTCCAATTATTCAAAATTACATATTATACCCTTAATATTAAGTATTATATGAATCAACCTTCAAATTCCCTAATTTACAAAACAAGTCCCTCAATTTTAATTAATTACAATCGATTTACTAATTTATACGATTTACATATTTAATCCATTAAGCTCCATATTTTACGAAAAAGACCCCCATATTATATTTTATATGAAGCACCCCTGGTTTAAAGTATATTATAAAAATAACCCACAAGTTTAAATAATTACAAAACAAACCCTTTTACTTTTATTTTCCAATCGGTAACATTTTAAATTGCCAAAACCCAACCCTAATTTTTCCAAATCAATACCAATCATTGAATCATCATTAAAAAACAATAATTATCCAGATTTAATCATCATAACCTAAAACCCTAGTTCTTACGATTTTACTTTTCTTTTTCTTTATTTACCGCCGGTTAACAACAAACAAAATAAACTACAAATCGAGTTCTAGGCTTCAAATGATTCCAAATCCACTTTTCACAGATCATATATAACATATTACACATGGTAAAAATAAGTTTGAGGTTCGTAAAATTCATATTAGCCGTATATAGTTTTTGCCCGTTTTTAGGGTTTTAGATTCGTATAAACTCATACGATTAGAATAGCATGCATGGATCATTATAACCATTTTATATAGATCATATATGATGTAAAGAGTGTTGCAAAAATACCAGGTAGCCTTTAGAATGATCGGATGGGATGTGGAGGATTATTCCTCTCGGCTAGGGATGAAACACGAACAAAATTCAAAACCAACGAACCAAGCTTCTAAAATTCGATCTCCCATTTTTCTACCCTTCTTCTAACTCTAAAGTATTCGGGAAAAATAGCCAAGAGCCTTGTAAAAATTGGTGGCCGACTTTGGGAGTTTGTGTGTATCGTTTAGGGTTTTTGGAACAAAGGAGGAGATAAAATAGGTAGCAAACGTGTGAAAAGAGAGGAGGGGGAGATGATTTCGGTTAATCAAATCAAGATTGATATATTTCTGATTTTGCATTGCTTCCTTATTTACTTGAATGATTATCTTTAATTTTATACATTTTAAATACAAAACAAATAATTAAATATGTATTTTCGGCCTATATTGTATTTTTGTGTGTGATAAGTATTTTTATACATGTAAAATATTAAAATGCTCATGCACAAATTATCTTACTTCATATGTTGCTCATCTCCAAAGGTTTGGGATTTATTTGATGCTTTTATGTACCTATTAATCAAATTTTAAGTTACAGGGGCATTTTGGTCATTTTGCATGATTTAGATTTTTGGGTATTACAACTTCTTCCCCTCTAAAAGAAAATTTTCGTCCTCGAAATTTGAAGTCGCAAGGTTAAACGTAGTCGTAGCAAACCGCAAAAGGTCGTCACAAACATTCTCACGCCCGAGGAGGTTCTTCCAAAAAGATCTTCAGACCAAAATAGTTTCTCATGACTCGAATCAAAATGAGGTGGGTTCAAATTTCTCAGAAGGAGATAAAATAAGTTGATTCTGATCAAAAGGTCCATGCAACATAAATGGAGGGTAGGTGAATCTTCCGGAAAGCTCATATGGAAATACGAACAAGATTTCAGATCAAATTAACTATATCAACAGTAGAGTGTTTTACCAGAATTCAAGATTTATAACAGAGGTCAACAGAATGCAAAACGAGAGTCCAAAACTCATCCAAATATTCAACAAACGAAGGTAGAGTATACGCATAGGTAGAATGAACCTAAAGTCTCACTAATCACGGATAATCCAACGAAATTTCAAATTCTAACTTCTTAGGTACTCCCCAAGATATCCTATGCCCACAACAAGTGCACGTTATATGATGTAAGTATTATCACGTTGGCCAGACGTCATAATACCGGCATCATATAAATATGCCCTCATGATGGTCATACTTTATCTCAAGTCGTAATCAAAACCACCTATCTTAATCCACCTAGTACTTCTACAGTCTCAGAGGTCAACCAAAATCGAATACCATCGTCAAGAGGGAAAACAAAACTATTCACAAGAGTATCACAATCCAAGATTGCCTAGCAGAATTGAGGCACGCCGTCATAAGCATCATATCTTCCACAACTCGCCAAAATCTCTCAAACAAAGCCATCACCGAACATACGAAAAGTGAACACGAACTGAAATGCTTCTAGGAAACTTAAATCATAAGAGGATCTTATTACTATTTAATGAAATTTAAGAGGGTCAACGGAAATGAAAGTTAGTCGCCAAGAACTTCAGCCTTCATAGAATCAATTCTTCCAAACATAAAGGGTCTGTTTCAAATTTTCGTTCGTTCAACACGTCCAATCTCTTCAAGTCCGGTTAATCTGTCTTCGTTGTCCATCAATCGGGAAGTGAAACCAAAATCGGGAACTTGTGTCTGGTTCTTCGAGCCTCCTGCAGTTCTTCTTGGAATGTGATGGAGTAATGTGAATTCCTAGCATGTTCTTTAAATTCCTTCATCATCCAGTCTGCTTCCGTTCTCAATTCATCTTAGTACAACTAAGATGAATAGGGAAGTGAGACTGTACGTCTTCATCAGTTCCATGTTCGCCATCTTGACTAGATCCTCTGCGTCGCCAACACTTCTACCTTGTAAGGAATGTCTTCACTCTTCAGGGTAGCCGCCATTGTTGTCAACTCCAGGTCAGGCAGTGAAATACTTCTTCTGACGCGCTTCTAGTTGTCTTGATGCATACACAAAACCTTCTGTGCTGTAAGGGAGTATAATCGAGTCTCTTTCTGGAATGCCCCAAAATTCGTTCCGCCCGAAGATATGGAAGCTAATCTCTATTTCAGCTTTTCCAAAACTCCATTCTCAATCAAACTAAGCTGTTTCTCTCTGTTCATGAAATTTCTCCATGGTATCATCAGTTGCAAACATCTTCCAGAATTCTTCTGCAAGGTTCAAAAGGTTTCAGTTCTCCGTTCTGCTATCGGTCTTGACCAATTGGTGATAGTTTTCAAAACTTGTGGGATTTAAAGAGGTATCCTCAAATAAGGACATCGTTGTCTTTACAAATATCAATCTCTCAGAATGCACAAACGATCGACGAATTTCCTAGCAAAGTGCAAAAATGATTTTCATTCTCTTCCTCATTTTCGAACATACTATTAAGTCATACAATGACCATTTGCCCAAGTACTTACGAGAAAACACTATTTATCAAATTCACGAAACAGTCACAGCTTTAGCTAATACTATTAGCGTCACTAACTGTCATAGCAGTCGTTACGAATACGGAAGTGATTTCAAGAATAACTTCAATTCATCAGAAGGAAACTTCGCGCTCCAAAATTAAACAAATACATAGTCGTTTCAGGGTGGATGAATATTGGCTCTTAACAGTATTACGGTTCAGCTTCCTGTAATCAATACATATCTCCAGTCACCATCCTTCTTTATCACGAACGAACTAAAACACGCCTAGGAAATACACTCAAGTAAACTCACTTCCTGGTCTTCGGTTGCTGTTCTTCCCGGTTGCTCGAATCAATTTATATGATCCCGAACACATCTGAACGACACCTTCGCTTAGTGACTAGACAATCTCTCGGTATCATGTCAAATCCTACTTCACACTTCGGTGGAAAAACATGTGGTTCAGTCACGAATCATATTCAGAAAACTCAGGGTGCCAAATACCTCTCAAGGTAAGATTCATTTATTGGGGTACAAAATGGGTTCCAGGAAAACTTCATAGCCGCGAAAGTAACATACGAGTCTCCAGAGTAATAGTGATAGCAAAGGGTTTAACAATCGGTAATTATGGTAGGGAGTTCAAAATTGTTACAAACGTCAAAGGTGAGACATAGAAAGGTAGTTGTCATTATTTGAGTGATCGATCAATCAATTCCTTATCAGAATAAAACCGAAGTTAACTATCCAAAGATTAACAGATCAGCATAGCAAAACTTATCGTTCAAAAGTGAGAGGGAAAAACATTCTTATACTCGTGGTTAAACGCCACAAGACTTCTCATAGGGACAGAGATGGGTGAACCGAAATCAAATAGTGTCTGAAGATTCATAGGTACTTATCAAAAGAAAAAGACAAATAACAAAACATATTCAGTACGTCATTGCCATGGAGGTTCTCAGAGTGCCCGAAGAGGCGTCAAAATGATTAACGAAAGGATCAGAGATCAGAGTCAAAATCTGAAGATGAGGATCAAATAGTGTCAGGCAATTATTATGAAATTCTCAATGCCTTCAAGATTTAATAAGGTTCAAATCTTAGGTGGTGCAAAGCATAAGCTTTCACTTTCCAAAAGTGGTATCAACAGGATCTAACCAAAAGCAAGGCACGAATCAGAGTGATGCGGAAGCAATGATACCTAAACAAATGCCTTATAGTCTACCCATTCCTCACTGGTCAAAACTTACGTTCCTATAGGGAAATCTTAAGACAAATTTTCAAAGGTTGTCTTACGAGCGCCTACAGGGGAAAACTTAGTGGTCCTAACTTACACAGGTCAAGGGTAATGTATTACGAATCGCAGCCTGTCTCTCTGATACCATAATTGTAACACCCCAACCCGACAAGGGTAAAGATATCACAAAAATGGTTTCATATCAGATCAAAACAAAGCATACATTTACAGTAATACAAGAATCTCAAAGGTTACAAATGAAATACTGAAATTACAAGGTTACAAATGCGAATACAAATTCTAAAAATATAATATCTTCTAATCAACTCTAATCCAGAATAACTATCAAGTCTTCTAAGTCCAAGATACTCTCCACTCATTCCCAGCTCCCTACTAAACCTGCCGCAGGAAAAGAAATGCGGCTGAGCTTAAAAAGCCCAGTGAACAGATATATATAAACAAAAACGAAAGCAAAAGGAAACGAACATATATGGTATAGTGCAATGGAATAACATAAGGTATAGACAAAGGTACAAAGTAAGAAAGGGAAAGGGGGAGGTCAGTAATCCACCACAAGCCCGAACACGAACCAAATATAGTAACCATGTCTTCATAATCATATAGAGGGGAGACCTCTCAGATAATCAGATAATATGAGGGGTGTCCTCATTCTTCAAATGGAGTAGCTAACTCCCGAACTTGTGAAAGACGTGGATTGCACCCATGCATCAGTCACCGAACAATATATAATATCAAATCATGTTAAGTCCACGAACACGGACACGAACCTAGGATTGCAACCCATACGTCCCCCGAACAATAATATTGGCCATAATAAATAATAAAGCGCGCATGTCAAAACGGGGACGGTGTGAGAAATCACTCACCCACACGTGAGTCATGCCACTGGTGTATCAATGACACGGCCATGTTACCTTCATGGCTAGGAAACGAACTTGGCTCGGGTATCAAACTTGAAGGGTCAAAGGTCCAAATCATAGCAAAGGTTCAAATAGTCTAAGTCATCGAATCATAGTCAAAGTCCAAATATCAAAGGTTCATGGCAAAGGGTTCATATCCAATATCAAAGTCAAACGAATCCAAACGAACCGATCAAAGGTTCATAATCAAATGGTTCATTTAAAGAAATCTTTATCAAATGGTTTTCATCAAAAATGATATTTATTAACTATTTTCACAAAAGTAGTCTTTAAAAGTAATTTTCATAAAAGTTTAGTAAGATTCCAAATAAAAGTGGTATCGCATATTTCATAAACATCATTTTAAAATAAGTTTTCCTCAAAGCATTTCCATGATATAATTAAAAAGGTTTTCACATCTAGTTACCAAAATCAAATGAACCTTCGAAGCATCAAGTGATATGAATACTAATATCCCAAGGTAATGAACGAATATCAAACGGATCATTATAAAGGCTCAAAGCAAAAAGGGTCATATCGAACATCAAAGTCAAAATGAATCAAACAAACGAACCAAAGTGTAGGGGAACATAGCAATGGCTTAGGGAATCTTAAAACGAATCAAGATCAATGAGTCATGAGAGGGAAAACACCCTTACTAAAAAAAGGGTAGAATATCTTTACCTTATACCGCAAGTGCAAACATATCTAGAAATATAAGATCGGAAACAACTCCATCTTCAGCGAATCTACACGAATACATGGTCGTCTTATTATTAATATCTTCTTCAAATCATATTTCTCATTTTAGTCGGCTTTCCATTTTTAGTAACTTTCCATTTATAGCAGGTTTCCAAAATTAGTAAGTTTCCATAATTAGATAAATTCCACAAAGTAATTTGGTTAAGTCATTTATTAAATATTATTATGGAGATAGGGTTAATTTTAGCAAGTCATGATAGTTTAGGGTTCACTATGACAACTTTTATATTTTAGGGTTTCAAATGTAAATATGCCCAAAGTTACGGTCCAAAATGCAAATATTACAAATTATCCATTTTAATCCATAAGTTCCCAATATATACGATTCCAATACTTCCACTTTAACAATTTTACAAATTTATACCCTTTAATTATATAAATTACGAATTAACCTTATAATTAATTAAATTACCATTTAATCTTTACAATATTCATAATTACACATCAAGTCTCCAATTATTCAAAATTACATATTATACCCTTAATATTAAGTATTATACGAATCAACCTTCAAATTCCAGAATTTACAAAACAAGTCCCTCAATTTTAATTAATTACAATCGATTTACTAATTTATACGATTTACATATTTAATCCATTAAGCTCCATATTTTACGAAAAAGACCCCCATATTATATTTTATACGAAGCACCCCTGGTCTAAAGTATATTATAAAAATAACCCACAAGTTTAAATAATTACAAAACAAACCCTTTTACTTTTATTTTCCAATCGGTAACATTTTAAATTGCCAAAACCCAACCCTAATTTTTCCAAATCAATACCAATCATTGAATCATCATTAAAAAACAATAATTATCCAGATTTAATCATCATAACCCAAAACCCTAGTTCTTACGATTTTACTTTTCTTTTTCTTTATTTACCGCCGGTTAACAACAAACAAAATAAACTACAAATCGAGTTCTAGGCTTCAAATGATTCCAAATCCATTTTTCACAGATCATATATAACATATTACACATGGTAAAAATAAGTTTGAGGTTCGTAAAATTCATATTAGCCGTATATAGTTTTTGCCCGTTTTTAGGGTTTTAGATTCGTATAAACTCATACGATTAGAATTGCATGCATGGATCATTATAACAATTTTATATAGATCATATATGATGTAAAGAGTGTTGCAAAAATACCAGGTAGCCTTTAGAATGATCGGATGGGATGTGGAGGATTATTCCTCTCGGCTAGGGATGAAACACGAACAAAATTCAAAACCAATGAACCAAGCTTCTAAAATTCGATCTCCCATTTTTCTACCCTTCTTCTAACTCTAAAGTATTCGGGAAAAATAGCCAAGAGCCTTGTAAAAATTGGTGGCCGACTTTGGGAGTTTGTGTGTATCGTTTAGGGTTTTTGGAACAAAGGAGGAGATAAAATAGGTAGCAAACGTGTGAAAAGAGAGGAGGGGGAGATGATTTCTATTAATCAAATCAAGATTGATATATTTTTGATTTTTCATTGCTTCCTTATTTACTTGAATGATTATCTTTAATTTTATACATTTTAAATACAAAACAAATAATTAAATATGTATTTTCGGCCTATATTGTATTTTTGTGTGTGATAAGTATTATTATACATGTAAAATATTAAAATGCTCATGCAATTATCTTACTTCATAGTTGCTCATCTCCAAAGGTTTGGGATTTATTTGATGCTTTTATGTACCTATTAATCAAATTTTAAGGTACAGGGGCATTTTGGTCATTTTGCATGATTTAGATTTTTAGGTATTACACTCAGCATTTCAGAGGCAAAGAAGGGGCTATCGACTTAGTGAGATGGTTAGAGAGGTTAGAGTCGGTTTTCTACAGGTGTAACTGTGCGGAGGACTATAAGGTGAAATATGTTACGGGTACCTTGCTGGATGGTGCCTTATCTTGGTGGAACACTTATGCTCACTCAGTAGGACTGGATGCTACCTTCGAAATATCTTGGGCTGGTTAGTATTGTCCGAGAAATGAGGTTCAAAAGATGGAGGTAGAGTTTTGGAACATAACTGTGAAGGGAGTTGACATTGCAGCTTATACCGAGCAATACCATGAACTAGCTACTCTTTTCCCGAAGATGGTTTCTACTACCTGTAAGAGGATCGAAAGGTACATCTGGGGACTTCCACCAAGTATTCAGGGTAATGTTACCTCATCAAAACCTAACACTATCGAAGAGACAATTTGAATGTCTCACAGTCTGATGGACCAAATTGTTCGAGCAATGAATGCTCGAGAAGATAATAACGACAACCACGGCAACTACAAAAACATGAGGAAAAAGGATGAAAACCAAGGAAATGATCAAGTTCGACAGCCAAACAAAGGGCAAAAATTGGTTAGAGTCTGTACTGCAGGACTACGCACCAAGAAAAGATATACTGGGAATTTACCCTACTGCAACACATGCAATCTCCATCACCTAGGTCATTGCAGTGAACCGTGTGGGTTGTGCAAGAAACGTGGTCACCAAACCAAGGACTGTAGGAAGCCCGCAAATCAGAGGATCCCGGGGAGTTGCTTCAAATGTGGAAACTTATGACACCTCAGAAAGGACTGCCCGGAGCTAAGGAACAAGAAAACCAAAGCCTAAACTCTCTAGTGTTGTATTTCTTTTGCGTTTCATTTTAAGTTCTATCGTATAAGTTTCATGTACTATTACGAATTCCTATCTAATGAATGTTTTATCTTTTATCGCCGCAATGCGACAAGCCTCGTTCATTATACTTTCTATTTCACTACCTTTAACTCAACCTTGTCTTGAAAAGCTAACCCCATTTCGTATCACCTCTCAAGCCGACAAAGTCGAATTCCTATCGTTGAGGTTCGCTGGAATTCTCAAGGAAATCCTGAGATCACTTAAAACGAGAACATACGTCTGTGGAACGAACGAGCTGAATTCAGAGACTGAATTCCTTAAACGAGCGGAGACTGTAGCAACCTGTAATTTTTCACGTCAACAATTATTTTCAAACTCCAATTTATGACTTTGAGACTTTAGAATAATACTTTTTACGTACAACTATTTGGTTAAATAAACATAAACTAGGAACAACTCTCTTGAGCACAATGAATTTAGATTATATTTAGTCCACACTGCTTCAGTACCTTGCTCCTACTCCAGTCCACAATTTCAAACTCTAAAACAAATTCCTATTCTTAAATTACTTATGGTTTTGAATTCAACAAACGTTATTTGTTATTCAATATTTAGCACCCAATATACCCGATTCTTCCAACGATTGTTTATAACATATTTTTATACTTCCAAAATTATTACCAAAGTTCCAAAGATATTTTCCGACACCTAAAGTAATTTCCTTTCAACTTACGTTTAAATACGTATAACTTTCGTTAGTTACCGAAACAATAACCAATGCACATTTTTAACACCCAATACATACAACATATACACTTTTGTATTAAAACTACACATCTAATCTCATTTTATGCTTAGTGCCGCCCCTCCCCTCTCATGTCCTTTAGATATTAAACATAATACTTACTTAATCATCATTACCCAACAAAAGCTTACTTAACTTTTGGCTTTTGGGCTAAGCCACCCTATTTGTCTCCTTGCCCCCCCCCCCTTAGCCACCCTATTCGGCCTCCCCCTCCCCCCTTGACCAAATTATGATATTTGACTTACTATTCCAAGTTTGAACCAAGCTTAGTATAAATAAGACTTAACACATCTCATTTTGGCTACTAGAATAAGTTAAGAACAAAAAAATAAATCATCCTACCCTTTTATACATACAATTCGACACAACCATAGAAGCAAGGAAAGAAGAAATCTTGATTTGGCTAGTTCAAGAATCATTAGGATACATTAGCAAGAGTTTGGAGCATAAGTCTTGTGGTTAAACAATTGTTTTACAACTTCCATCTCACTAATCACTCTTGTAAGTGATCTTACTAACACTTCATGATTTTCATATTTTATATGCTTGTCAAGTATCTATACTCATTATCACTTGGTACATGTTGGTGAAATTTACATTTACTATGATCCTTTAACAATGTTTAAGTTTTAAACAAGTTCTTATTACAAAAATAAGCCCTATATACATATATATTAGTAAATTTGTGAAGATAAAGATTTTGATGATCATTCACATGGACATTGAATATGGTTAAGTTTATGTTTAGATTACTATTATTATGTTGAGGAGATCATGGGTGAACTAGGACAAGGTTTGGAGTGATTTGGAATGGGATAGAAACTAGAAAACACACTTTTGAAACGTCTACATGAGCTGCTGTCCCGTTTTGTAAAAAAAACTGGAGAAATCAGTAGGTTGTAAGTAATTTTTAGCTATAAATATATAAAATAGACTTAATAACGAAAACGTGGTCGCTTGAATGAGTTAAAATGGGCTTATAACGAAAAAGATACGCTATTTTCAAAGTAGACGACAAAAACTACATTTCTGAAAAACCTAAAAAATACATTCTGTCCAGATTTTTGAGAGGTGAAAAACTAAGGTTAAATGATGTTTAGACTATCCGAGACCTTGAAAAGCCTAGATTATACTTAAATACCTTCGCGGGGATAGGTCAAACTTAAGAAACCGAGCTACGACGCAAAAGTTATGGCCTAACGAATGTTTACGACGACATATAATTTTGACAGCCTAATAGGAAGCTGTTAGGATTTTTAAAAGTGGATTTTGGACCTTTTAGTGTACATTTTGGTTAAAATGGCGCAAACGAAAATGGTAGAACAATGTATATACTTATTAGACGCGTTAGAGACTTTTGAAATACATATTAGCACGACGATTAAAATTTGGTCGCAAGATAAACAAGTTACATTTTCTAAAAAGTGGTAAATTTCTAAATAAATGATCAAAATGACGCAATTGTATTTTGACAGCAAATGTTACAACAACATGTACAAGTGATAAAGTAGAGTACGAACTTGCATGCATGAGCATGTTTTCGACCCTAAGACATATGAATCATTTAGGCCGCGGTTAGAGCATCCGTACCTCGATATTCGTTTGCTTTCCTTTTGTTATCCTATCAGTTGCTCCAGGTGAGTTCATGGCCCCTACTTTTACTTGTTTTATAACCATTTTGGGGGAGAATACATGCTCGTTTATATTTAAACTCTATGCTCATTTTACTTGAAACGTGAATCGTTTTCTCAAACATTACTGATTGGTTGAAACACTTGATCGGTTACTCGAAAGTATTATGTGTTTATCTGTTACACACTCGATTATTTTATTATGGACACAAGTGCATTAAACTATTTTATATTGCTTATGTTATGAACCGTTAAGCGCGAATGTTGTGAATAGATCTATTGGGATTAAACTCCCCGTCTGGGTGGTGTTCCCCACCTGACTGTGATGTCAAACGGACGCATAATCATTTGAGGAACCTTGGATGTCCTAGGTGGACATCTACCAGAAACTTCGGGTGTCTGGGCGGTTTCCCCACTTGACTGATATGTCAAACGGACTGTGGTTTCCCCACTTGACTGTTATGTCAAAAGTATGCCCAAACTATAACTATTAAGGCTTCGGTGTCACGAACTTAATACGACGATAACCTTTTCTATATTTGGAATATATTGGTCTTTGAATTCTTGTGGTCCATATATTAATTTTGTTTACCAGAACCTAAACTTATTTGGCAGTGGGTTGTAAACACACAGGTTGCAAGTCTTGAATGGGCAAGACTTGGGACTGAGTGGATTTACAATGCATCTGCTGGGAAATCTTTATTCCAATGCTTTACATTTAAACTAAACCTATGAACTCACCAACCTCATGTTGACCCATTTTAGCATGTATTTTCAGGTTCTCAAAGTGTTAGCTTACACTTGGTGGCTTTTGGCATGGCATGGCATGGTTATAGGATCAAGACACTCTGATATTCATTTGGGGACAACTTTACTTATTTTATGGGCCTAATTCCGCACCACTATATAATAAAGTAAATTTAACACTTTTGTTAATGAATTTTGTTAGTGCAAATATTACGATATTTAAACTAAACGGTTTCTTCGGTTTTAATAATGACAAATATGTAACTTGTAATACATAACGTAAAATGTGCAAGTTACTTGTAAACACAAATCATCAATGCATACTTACATCAACACCTCCCGACGTCTTAAGTATGCTTCAACGAAGTCGTAGATTTCCATCCCGACATAAATCACTCAAGGTATGGACAAACAAATCTACTACTTGACAAATGATCAAAGGATTATATTTTTCTAAACTTCACATTTTTAATGTGACAAAACATTTTTTCAAAAATATATTTTACAAATTATTTTTGAATTAAAAAGAAATGTTTTATTTTGAAAAATAAATTTAAAAACTCCCAACAGCCATTTTTCCCCCCAAAACAGCTCCAACTTCCCCAAATAAACCTTCCCCACTAAAGACAAAAAAGGGAGCGTCCAACGGCACCTTTAAGTATGGACGGCTCCACTAAATTTAGTGGAGCCGTCGGGTATTTAGTGGAGCCGTGGGTCTGTAACGGTCAGATTTTCCCTTGCCTATAAATAGTGGACCATTCCACACTTCCAACTTGATTTTTCTAGTCCTTTTTCTCTGGTCTTATCCCTCGTCACTTAGATAACTTTCTTTGATCATTTGGAGAGTCTTAGGTTGTTTAAGAGTGATCCAATCATCCACTCAAGTGATCCTCTTCATTCCTCTTGATTAGCAAGAGAAGAACACAAAGTATCCTAGATACAAAGTGTTGTCATCCCTCTTGATTAGCAAGAGAAGAACACAAAGTATCCTAGATACAAAGTGTTGTCATCCCTCTTGATTAGCAAGAGAAGAACACAAAGTATCCAAGTAGATACAAAGTGTTGGAGTTGTTAGGTCTTGTAACATTGGTTACACTCTTGATTGTATCATAGCATACATCAAGATTATTTTTCTTTTGTGAGAGAGTGAGTCAAGATCATTGTGATCTTAAGAGATAGTGAAGATCTCTTGAAGCCATTGGGCTTGTGTGATTGATCATGTGGATCAAGGGTAGATCGGGTAGATCGTGGTAGATTGGTGCTAGCTAAGATTAGCACTCGACATCTAGCTTAGTGTCGGAAAACAAGTTAAGCGACGTGTAACGGTTTTCTCCGCCTGAAGGGAGTTTGTTGATTAGTGAAGTAACTCTCGAGTTGGGTACTCGGGGAGTGGAGTAGGGCGAAGAGGAGCTTCGTGACCGAACCACTATAAATCACCGTGTCTGGTTTGCGCCTTCTAACTTATCTCTTTACTTTCATTTTATTCCTTATCGCTTTATGTTTATATTTGCATTGTGTTTATGCTTGTGTGGCTAGTTGCTTATGTTATGTATGTGTCATGGTTGATTGTGCTTGTGTTGTAGTTTAATTTATTCATCCCTAGATGATACATAACCATTGTTGACACTTTTCATATTACGTCACACTTGATCGGTTATTGATACAAAAAGTTTTAAGTTTTTAAAGGGAAACGTATTCACCCCCCTCTACGGTTTCCACAATTGGTACCAGAGCCACGTCGCTCAAATTTTTAAAACAAATGGTTTTCAAAATTGAGTGCGATCCATGTATCAAATTACCCATGAAGGTGATAAAAATATGAAAAGTATTTAGTTACTTAATACTTACAAGTTTTGTTGTTAAGTATATGTTGTCATACTAGCTTGAAGGTTTTCTTAAATTGATAAAAGTTAGCTCTGTTCAAAAACTGATGTCAGACGTACGGCACCGTTAAATATAACGGACGGCTCCATTAAATATGGACGGTACCGCTAAATTTAACGGTACCTTCGTCTGTTTTTCAGAATTCGGTAATTTTCAAAAATTCGTATAAAATCAACCGTAAGTCCGTAGGAGTCGTGCCACCTATCGTTTTAAAACATAATTGAGTCTACTTTCACTTAAAAATATTTTTAGAAAGTGATTGTAAAGTGAAATTTACGGATGTCTTTAATTCGTAACAAAGAGTCTTTTCCGGTCATGCCGATTGCACAAATTTTTTGTCAAATCACAAAGTGAACATCACACGTTGATGCATTCATGATTTCAAAGTGTTGAACTTGATCAAAAATCTTTGAAATGGGGTGGAAACAAATTCATTGTCAAATAAAATCAAGCTTAGTATACATTGTTATACATAATAAACAAAATGACGATAAGTATTTTTGTGTCTTAAGCTAAATTGCTATTTGCTTATTATAGTTTTTCGGTTTATGCATTTATAAGGCTCATGCTAAATTACTTGCACTATATTAAGTAATTAGTTTGCATTGCATATAGGCATCAACCATTTGTCTTGCATTTGTTGCAAGTTCTTAAAATGGTTTAGTAACTTTCTTAAGAATAGAAACTAAGTTGGTAGATCATGTGTGTAGAAAGATATTGTCTTACACAATTATTTTTCCAAAGGTTTAAGTGTAAAAAGTATATCACCCCAAAACACTTAACACTTTCATAAAATCCGTAACATGATCTTTAAAACATTACATCATTTTGTCTTGTTTGACCATGGGTTGTCTAAACAAGATAAAAGGTCAATCTAATACATTAGTACTTAAGTAAAGGAAAATGTATTAAACTTGAATTGATCTAACACACATACAAAATGTTTTAGACATTTAGTATTTTACGTATGTTGTATAAAAATAGTTAAGATAATTATTTTTATACTAATGAGGTGTCGAAAAACTAAAAGTATTATACTTAATAATATAAATAGTTTTTCTCAAATAAAAATAAATGACAATATCGAAGTAGTAACTTAATATGTCATTAACCTCACACATACAAGCAGTATTAGAATAAATGGAACACACTCCTTAAATTTTTATTTTCTTTTTAAAAGGAGTGATCGTGAGGGTCAAGAAAGATTTCGAGTACATATCAATTCATTATTCAAATTATGATTGATATCATCATCGAATCTAATTGACAAGTTTTCGAGTGTGGACATGAAATTGGAGTCATTATTTGTTTAGCTTCAAGATAACATCAAAACATGATGAAACATATTATCTTGAATCTACATACTCAATCACACTCGATTGTTATGAAAATAATGACGTCCTCTCAAGATGAAAATAATATGCATCGGATCATAACTCACACTTGTGTTGAAGATGTTATGTTAAGTCTTGTTGTCCAATGGTTGTGTTCCTAACTTTAAACTAACATGTTTAAAAGATGCATAAAATACACAACCAAGTAGGATTGACAACTTGGATGTTTCATCCAAAATATACAAGTAATTTACATTGCAGTGCAATTAGTAAATGTGTCATTTCCGAAAAACCAAACAAGAGCAAACAAACAACATATGTAAACTTTGCTCATGAACGACTCAACACTCAAAGTCACATGTCTAGTAAAAGTGTCACACATAATATGTTATTAACTATTATGTAAGTCATCAATCTTGAGAATATCACATGTATTTCTCTTATCAAAAGATTGACAATGGATAACTTATATCCTATGCATCTCATTTTCTTTGTAACATGAATGGTTATGTTACAAGAGAATACATTGCATCATGTTAACAAATATAGGATATTAGAGTTGAATAATAACCTATTAGGACATGTGTCATTGCATAAACAAGTAAAATTGGTCATACATTAAAATACTTGTTTCACAAAGCATTCTTAAGAGTGATAAGTTTCCTCTTAGAAAAGCATACTTTTTGAAATAAACAGAATGTCTCATTTCAAATAAAATGCTCACAAGATCTATTGAGGTAAGTAACCTTCACTAGATTCTCACTCAAGATATGCAAATGAGCATTCTTGAAACACACACGATGTAGTAGGTTCTACATTGTATCACATTAGAGTGTCTCTTGGTTCTAGGAAACCAAATCATGTTAAAATAACATGTAACAACTCAACAAACAAAGATGTTGTCCAAGAGATCATAAAATACACCATGTCCATCAAACAACCTTTAAATCTCAAACACGAAATTAAAACATCTCGCTTGCCTTTGTTAGGAGTTGTGTAAGACATGTCATTTTCTTAACCTACTTTCAAAGTATGGTTAATTAAGTCATATTAGGCCATGTATAGCAAAACAAGATAAAATCATCTTTGCTATACTTCGATAGGCAAATATAGGAATTCAAATTCTTCTAACATGAGAATGACTACTGGAGAACCTATCGCACTAGAAATTCAATTTGACCTAGCGGTTGGATTGCTTCCAGGAGAGAAGTTGGGTTTGTGTATAACCCGTAAAAATGGTCGTGTTTAGCCTTAATTGAGCACCACTAGTGATAGTCTCATACTCATTCTCTAACTTGAAAAGTTTTCATTCCTACATTTGACTAGAGATAGTTTACATCGGTAAACTTTATCTCCCGTTAGGATCTCATTTTGAACGAGTAGTAACTAGGATCTTCCTTAGCAAACCTAGATTGCTTGCATCCCACATATGTGTTTCAAAATGATAACATGTTTTCATAAGATATGATTAAATGTCTTCGTGATCTTAAATGCTAAATGATTATCATGTTCTGCATGATGTTTGCATTTATTCGTTATGTGCATTCTACATGATTTGCTTGCACCCACACTAGGTCATTTTGACACATTAGGAATTAGGTATGCCTATCACTATGAACCCTTAGAAGTCATAGAGTCATACACTAGAGTCAAAACCCATAAGTTAGAGTAGTCGCGAAGTTGTCCTAATTCCCTAATCATCCCTTTGCCTTCTTCCAAGCAATACACCCTTTTGTCATGGGTAGGTTAGATACAAACCTAGTAGAACTCGGAGTAGGATTGACAACTTAAATATTTCATCCGAAATATTCAAGTAAATTTAACTTGCGATCGCAATTGTTAAATGTCATATCCGAAACATCACATTCAAGCCTTTTAACAATGTATGTTAAAACGCTCATCCAAAAGCTAAAAGCTTACGTCTACCCTCGGGTGACAAAGGACTCACGAGTTACTATATAAGTGATTAGTAGTTCCTTTCATCCTCGTGTGTATATACACATCTTTAGATCCCAAACCTTGCTGCGAATCAGCACCATAGGCCTAGCTTTACGTCTTTCAAAACACCGTGAAACACTCGCGTGCGAAGCACCTCGAAATCCGTAAATCAACCAATCCTCTCAACCGAGAATCCCTTAACCGTCTCCGTCTAGGTCTAGGAATGATGGAACTTATTCCATAAATCTTATGACTATTTAAATATTTCACTGGAAATATTGAAGTCATCTCATGTGTCTCGTCTCATGACTCTTTAAATATTTCACTGGAAATATTGAGTCATTCTTCACATCACTTTAATGACTACCTAAATATTTCTTTGGAAATATGAACGTCATCTCTCACGTCTTGTCATATGACTTCTTAAGTCATTCCTATCATCCCGCTCATGACTATTTCAATATTTCTATGGAAATGTTAAAGTCATCCCTCGCGTCATACCTTATAACCTTTCATCCCCTTTATGACCTCTCAAAAGTTTCACGGGAAACATTGAAGTCATTTCTCTACTAATCACCCATGACTTTTTAAGTCATCTTTCTCATTCGTCTCATGACTTTTAGAATTTTCTCTAAGAAATTCTAAGTCATTCCCTTTCGACTTGTCACATGACTGTTTGAATATTTCACGGGAAATATTAAGTCATTCCTTGCGTTTCGTATTCCGACTAATTAAATATTTCATGAGAAATATTATAGTCATCCTCCAAAACACTACTTATAACTTCTATTTATTTCACGGGAAATATTAGAAGTCAACCCTCATCCAATGACAACTTAGTCAATTTCCTTGGAAACACTAAGGTCATTTCATGTCATCTCTCCTAGTCGTTTTCATCAAAAAGTTTATTAGGTATAAACTTTTTCCTCGTGTCAAAAAGTCTTACTAAATAAGTAAGATTAATCAGCCAAAAGTCAAAACAGAAGAAAAATGGCTCAATCAGACACACGGCTCCATTAAAGAGACACGGCTCCACTAATGTTTAGTGGAACCGTGGAGCCGTGCATCTGAAAAACGCGCCTATTCACTTTTCTTCTGCACAGTTTTTTTTTTCAAACAAACCCAAAACCATTTCCTCTTGCCATCAAAACCCACTCAATGTAGTCTTGAACCCAAAACCATCTCCTATCAGAATAGATTGTATCTATCATCTAATTCCTTAGCCTTTCTCCGTCACACTTCCGCATGGTACTAAACACTACCAATGCTTCCGCATCCCACTCACCTTCCACACACCTCAAGCGAAGAACCGCTAGGATAAGTTGAGATAACCCCACTAGAACCTTGTCACCAACCTCACAACTCTGAAGATTTTATCTTCTTAACCCTTAGGATATCTCCTAGTAATCGCATGCCTCATCATAATATTCTATAAATATTCACAATGATTGAGAAGAGCTACGTGACTTCAAAGGTGAAGTTTATCGTATGCTATCCACCACTTGTCATGACGTTACTAAGCTCATCGCTTTTGTCAACGTTTGTTTTCCTCTTTATCTTTTACATCTTTTCCGGATGGTCATAGATTAAGGGGGAGTGAAAACACACTCATATAGTCTTTCACCAAACACCCTCAAGAACACACAAATGTGGTACTTATTTTCTATGAAACTTCCCTTTAGCTGCCCAGAACTAGGCTACACAGGAAAATTCGTGACTTCCAGGTCACGGTACCGTTAAATAGGCCATGGTACCGTTAAATTTAACGGTACCGTGTGGTATTTAGTGGTACCGTACCTATGTTTGACGAATTTTCACTGTTTCCTTTAGATCCCTACATTCCTAACCTCAAACCTGCAAAATTTTGCAAACTCACATACACCCTAGGATTCCCTCACTACACCATAGGACTCTAACACCAACTTTAGTTCGAATCCCACAACTCTTGCCTATATAAGGCCTCACCATTGCAAGCTTATCTTGCATCTCACCTTCAAACCTCACATTAACATCATCATCACACTCAACCCTTTTAGCTACACTTCACTCTTGACAGTGATAGTTAGTCTAAGAACCTTCAACACATAGAACATCACACTCAAACCTTATAACCTTCAACTCATCACACTCAAACCTTACAACTACTCATCACTTTGGATAAGTGATAGTTAGTTCAACAACCTTCAACCCTCACAAACACATGAAACCCTTCATGCACCAAATTATCTCTAACACATAACTAGGATCATCTAACCTAGAAACCTAGAACCTCGTTACCTTAACCCCGTTAGAGATATCCACCAACAATCCTGTTAGAATCACATACACCTTTTTCTTTTTCCCTTTTGAATTATATCATGCATCTCATTGTCAGTGCAAACGATATATTAACCTAAACCATCCTTTCCCACCTTTCCTCAAAGGGCAAAACCAACACCTCCAACCACATCATCATCATCCTACACCTTTAGGATTCCTACACCCTTACCTCCACCAAGTCCACCACAACCTTTAGCCATCACACTAACCCTATCACCATCAAACCTCTTTGGACTTGGCACCAACACATCATCCTTATCACTATCACCTTCACCACAACCACTAATGGGTCATTCCATTATTTATCCCCTACAACTACATAACCCAAGTTGTCCTTGTTGTCACCACAACCAACACTCTCCCACCTTATGGAATTATTTAAGTATAACCTCTATCGAGTCTACTTTATGGCACGACTTGTCATAATAGTAATCATTTAGAGTCTGTCTTATTAACAAACTATCCTTAACATCAATCATCTTAGGTAGATGATTATGTTGTTCAAAAGGTTTGTTAGAACTTTCCTTCCCAATGACAACTTGGAAGAAGTCATTTAATGCGTCAATCAATGAACGAATCTCGTTCTTGATTAGTGTGATTGAGTGAACAATTACACCTTAGGTTTCGGTCGGGTTGTGACACTTACGTGTTAACATAGTTTAACCTATGCATGTCTTGCTATGTGTATTCTATCCTTATAATGCTGCTCCTATACTGTTATATATTATGCTGCACGAAGCTAACCCTTGATGTAGGAAAAGTCTTTGTAAGAATTTGATCCATGGATCCGCTAGATACTAAGGTAAATAAACAAGGGGTTTAAGTCACCATAGGGGAGCATTGAGCTAGGGGGAGCTCGGGAGTATTTGAATACATAGCATGGCGTCGTCTTCACAAGTGTTGATAGAAGGCTTCACTGGGATGATGCAACCTCGCCTTTCGGGGGAGAAAGGATAGTAGTGCAATAAGGGGGAGTAGGAAGTAAATCCAAGGAAGCGCTCGAGGCAACTACCTTTTTGATTCGACAAAAGGGGGAGAAGGAAGTGTAAACAGGTAACTTTTACATTTTACTATGTCTTACGGTTTACATATTTGTCATCATCAAAAAGGGGGAGATTGTTAGTGCAAATATTACGATATTTAAACTAAACGGTTTCTTCGGTTTTAATAATGACAAACATGTAACTTGTAATACATAACGTAAAATGTGCAAGTTACTTGTAAACACAAATCATCAATGCATACTTACATCAACACCTCCCGACGTCTCAAGTATGCTTCAACGAAGTCGTAGATTTCCATCCCGACATAAATCACTCAAGGTATGGACAAACAAATCTACTACTTGACAAATGATCAAAGGATTATATTTTTCTAAACTTCACATTTTTAATGTGACAAAACATTTTTTTCAAAAATATATTTTACAAATTATTTTTGAATTAAAAAGAAATGTTTTATTTTGAAAACTCCCAACAGCCATTTTTCCCCCAAAACAGCTCCAACTTCCCCAAATAAACCTTCCCCACTAAAGACAAAAAAGGGAGCGTCCAACGGCACCTTTAAGTATGGACGGCTCCACTAAATTTAGTGGAGCCGTCGGGTATTTAGTGGAGCCGTGGGTCTGTAACGGTCAGATTTTCCCTTGCCTATAAATAGTGGACCATTCCACACTTCCAACTTGATTTTTCCAGTCCTTTTTCTCTGGTCTTATCCCTCTTCACTTAGATAACTTTCTTTGATCATTTGGAGAGTCTTAGGTTGTTTAAGAGTGATCCAATCATCCACTCAAGTGATCCTCTTCATTCCTCTTGATTAGCAAGAGAAGAACACAAAGTATCCTAGATACAAAGTGTTGTCATCCCTCTTGATTAGCAAGAGAAGAACACAAAGTATCCAAGTAGATACAAAGTGTTGTCATCCCTCTTGATTAGCAAGAGAAGAACACAAAGTATCCAAGTAGATACAAAGTGTTGGAGTTGTTAGGTCTTGTAACATTTGTTACACTCTTGATTGTATCATAGCATACATCAAGATTATTTTTCTTTTGTGAGAGAGTGAGTCAAGATCATTGTGATCTTAAGAGATAGTGAAGATCTCTTGAAGCCATTGGGCTTGTGTGATTGATCATGTGGATCAAGGGTAGATCGGGTAGATCGTGGTAGATTGGTGCTAGCTAAGATTAGCACTCGACATCTAGCTTAGTGTCGGAAAACAAGTTAAGCGACGTGTAACGGTTTTCTCCGCCTGAAGGGAGTTTGTTGATTAGTGAAGTAACTCTCGAGTTGGGTACTCGGGGAGTGGAGTAGGGCGAAGAGGAGCTTCGTGACCGAACCACTATAAATCACCGTGTCCGGTTTGCGCCTTCTAACTTATCTCTTTACTTTCATTTTATTCTTTATCGCTTTATGTTTATATTTGCATTGTGTTTATGCTTGTGTGGCTAGTTGCTTATGTTATGTATGTGTCATGGTTGATTGTGCTTGTGTTGTAGTTTAATTTATTCATCCCTAGATGATACATGTTGGTCCACAAATTGTATATGGATCACTAAGTAGTCTTGAATACCTAGTAGATGGTTAGGATAAATCCGAACCAATCTAAGTGAGAAACCCTAAGTGATTGTAATTGTTAATGCGGAATCTTAACAAGAACAATTAAGAACACATGCAGGGATATCACTAACTTCGTATATTGATATTCACTATAATGAATTCGTACAACTCACACACGAACTAACAATCTTTAGGGATCCTTTTATAACACAAGGAAACCCTAGACGACACAGAAGATATACACAAATCTTCTATAAAGATACATACACGCATTGTATCTTTTCCTAACATAACTCTAACAGACTTTCCTATCTTCACGACCAGACTTAACTTTATAAGTCAACCAGACTTAAATATGCTACCAGACTTAACATTACATTACCAGACCTAATAATACAAACAGACCTAACTTAGATAAACTACCAGACCTAAGTTGTCTGCTCTTGATACTCATCATAATTCCCAACAATCCTCCCCTAACTTGATCTTCATGCGCCATGAACTTCAAGTTCTTCTGATTAAACCTTTCTGAGGATTGAATCTTGAACACTTGGAACTGTATTTAGGTCTTGTTCCATTCTAGCAGCTTGAATCTTGATAAGCTCTTCTGATATGGTCTTTGCAGCAACATTGACTATATGTACATCAATTCATATTAAGTTTCATATCTATTCTCATCACTTCCAGGTGTGTTAACTCCTGTGAGAGGTGAATCATTGAAATTTAATGGATTTGATGTCTCTTTACCAATAGCCATCACTACTCGAGTAGCCAAATGTTTTGGTGTGTAAGACCATGGTACACTGATAACCATATGATTTTAAGCAAATCATCAGCTTATCAACGGATTTTATTAAGTCTTTACCAAAAGCCGTTTGCTTCTGGACTAGTCAATTCTTTGATGGAAAAGCACCTCATCATGGTGAATTGATTACCATTTATGGTTTTCCACAGCCTTTACCACAAGCCATAACCTTGTGGGCTAGCTAACTCTTCACTTATCTTAGATATGGTGAGTTGAATACCATACAATTTTTGGCAAATTGTCAGCCATAAACAGATTTGAGCAATCTTTACCTGTTAGCCGTTTGCTCAGGATTAGCCAGTCCTTATGTTGATGAGACAAGGTGGACTGATAACCTTTTGATGTGTTAGTGCAAAGCACCTCCACCAAGTGAGAAGTTCCAATAGTCTCACTCAACAACTTGTGAAAATTCTTTCAAACACCCTTAGGCTACATCCTTCAAAGACTGCTTCTTAATCAAATCCAATAACATCTCATATCCTTCATCCTTTTTACTAGCATACAACTTTTTGCTCATCATTTCCTTGCAAACACTTGATGATAAAGGATATTCCACCTCTGCAAGCATATAAATATCAACATTCTTTAATGAAACACAATGTACCTTGCAGGTATGAAAATATCTCTAGCTGACAATGTTATGCTCTTCAGGAAGTTCCCACACTATATCAGACTCAGTTGGTGGCTCAAACATCACCTTCAAATTTCCCCAAAAGACTCTTTCAAATTCATCTTCAGGTGGATGATCTCCATATTTAATATTCACCAACTGATAAAGTTCTTGAAGATCCTCCCTATTCACATCAATCAAAATGCCAGCAAAATTCATATAGACAATATCAGAATTATCTTCCCTTATTATTTGATATGCAGCCCTTCCACCAGTCATGATAAGTTGATACTTGACAACCTTAGTAGGTTCCTTAGTGCTTTCAATAGTCCCCATTGTGGCTCCTTCAGATGAAGGTTCTTCATCTAATTCCTCTTCAACAACTACTTTC
This sequence comes from Artemisia tridentata subsp. tridentata, assembly GCA_021014915.2. Classification (NCBI taxonomy): domain Eukaryota; kingdom Viridiplantae; phylum Streptophyta; class Magnoliopsida; order Asterales; family Asteraceae; genus Artemisia; species Artemisia tridentata. Next base: position 327,363,734 of record CP139509.1, read on the forward strand.
TTGGATTTACTCTTCCTTTCCAAACCTTTTCTTCTTTGAAACACAATAGGCTTAATTACTTCATCTTGCACTTCTTTTGTTGACTTACCAGCTTCAGGTTGTATATCAATCACTTTATCAGGTTCAATGACTAGTTCAGTCTCTTTAGCCTTTCTACCTTGAAAGCAATATTTCTGCACATCATCATAATCAGTAGCTTTGTAACCTTGATCTCTCTCAAATGCCTTGAGATATGCTACTTGTATTTCTTCATATGACTTGCTTTTCATCTGTTCTAAAGAAAGATGCATTTGATTCTTAAGATACATCTTCATATCATACTTCTTTTCTGCCATAGACATCTTCTTAGGAATCTTTGATTTCTTTTGAAGCTTGAACTTTTCCAAGAATCCACCCAATGTATCATCATTACTTCTTGCATTAATGAAGTCAGCTAACTGTTTGGCTCGTTCATCAGCAGTTAAACCTTTAATAGTTAGCAGCTCTTCATACTTTGCTCTCACTTCATCATCAACATTGAGCAGTTTTGTAAAATCATCAGATTCTTCAGCCAATTGTCTTGCATAGACTGCATCTAGCATCTTTTGTCTTTCTTCATCAGCAATATCTTGAGCCTTAATCCTCTCAATTTCAGCCTCAGATGAAAGTTCTTCTCTTGTTTTTCTTTTAGACTTCTTTGGCAATGAAGTTTCCTCCATGACCTGCTTTCCCTTTCTTAGTGCAGATTGTTGTTCTTCATTACCAGAACTAAGTTCATTACCAGACTTTTCTTCACCAGACTTTTCATCAGATATAGTTCCAAACTTCTCAATCTCTTCCTCAGCAGACAAAATTAACCTTCTTCTCTTCCTATCTTGTTTAATTTTGCCCATTGATTGAGCCAAAGTCTCTGCAACTTCCAGTGTCTCTGGACTAATTGTGGTGACATTATCTTGAACAAGTGGTTCTTGAACTGGTGTTTGAAGAATATTTTCCTGTTCTTGCTCCAAATTCCTCCCCTGTTTGGAAGAATTTTCAGCTTCATCTTCCTCATCATCAAAAGAAACACCCTTTTTCTTCATTGCTACTCCCATTTTCTTTACTTTCTTCACCAAAGTCACATAAGCTTTTCTGAGTGCCTCATTAGATTTTTCCAAAATGCCAATCTTCTTTTGTAGTTGAGGAACAATGATAAGAAGATTTTCCACAGTTATAGGATCATGTTCCTCCTCCCTTTCAGGACTTGGAACATTTGGTTGTGGAGGTGAAGACTGTTGGATAGGTGTAGATGATCTTTCAACAGATGGTGAGGGACCTGGTTGAGGTGATGGAATTAGAGAAGACCTAGGTGTAGCAGACCTAGATGATGTTTGGTCTTGAGCTTCATCAGGGTCCACTTGTGCAGCTCCAGAAGTACCTGCATTGTTAGTACCAAGCATAGCAGCAAGCAAAGGTTTGTCTGTCCCTTGAAAACTCCTTTTTAGATTTGCAAAAAGTTTGGAAGTAAAGGCCACACTGATGTAAGGCACTTTATCCTTAGTTTCAAAATTCAAGATCATTTGCAAAAATCTTGGATACATTAAAAATTTTGGGTTCTTAGCATTTTTCACCATACCTTCAAAAATTAATTTTGAAAAGTTAAATTTCCTTCCAAATGATAAACAGACCAATGCAGAAGCAATTCTGCTTCCAAATTGATCCCATCCACCACTCTTGGGACTTAAGCTCTGAAGTAAATGATGTACTAAAAACCTCCACTGAGGTGAAAAATGACTTTTCCAAAAGGTAAAACTTCCATCTGTGGGGTACCCAATGCTATTCAAACCCTCCAAAATATCCTCACTGGACAAATCAAATTCTCCTAGAGCATCATCCAATTGGAGACTGTCCCTAATCGATGCTTCAGTAATGGTAAAACCATTTTTATCTATGATTGCCCTTAAACATGGTGTCCCATCATCAAGAGTCTCAGAGGTAACCGACCTCCAGAACTGCTTGACAAGGGACTGATAAATAGTAGGATTATGAGTCAATGAATAACAAATGTAAGAACCTTTTAGGAAATCCACAATCTGCTCGAAACCTGCACTTTGATCTGGCTTCTTCAAGAATCCAACTTGATTATGCTTGTCCACAAACTTGAGATTAGCCATGGATGAGTTAATGATTTAGGTCTGGTTGACTAGAAAGGTAGGGTTTTGTAAAATATTTGTGTAGAAACAGAGTCGTGAGAAATAAAGATGATTTAAATTTGGAAGCAAATAAAGAATAAAAGAAGATAAATAATATCAAATTTTAATCTTATATACTTCATAAATATCTTGTTTTACCGAAAATAGTGCAACGATAATATATTAGTAAAATCTTTATTTACTCTGACCAGATCTAACGGTCATAAAATTAACACTACCCGACCTAAAAAGTCAACCAGGCCGAATCATAAACTTACCAGACCTAACCAAGAGAGTGGACTTACACACTTACTATAGCGAATGCAAAGCTTTGCATCACCTCATTCCAATCTTTTCTGCAAGAATTAGTTGAAACAACAGGAAAGAGGAGACAACAACCAATTTTTGCAAGACACATGAGCTACCAGATTTAACACTTAAGGTTACCCGATTTAAAAACATTTAAAACTTGTACATTTGCCTCCCCTTAAATGTACATTACCTCCCCTTAAGTGTAAATCTACCCTCTTTTTTTTTTTTTTTTTTTTTTTTTTTTTTTTTTTTTTATCAATAAATACTTAACCAAAATAAAGACAAAGGTCAACTTTCCAAAAACACAATTAATAACTCTTTCCCTGCAAGTATTAACTCATACACCAACCAAGCATTAAAAGACATTAAACCTTGATTTTCCCTATAAAACCACCCATAGTTTTATCATAAAAACCATCACAAACCAAAATAAAACCTTATAAGCATAATGGATCCAGCCAACTTAAAAACCATAGAGATTTCATCCGATTCCTGGGATCCAAATGACTCATCTTCTGATACATCATCAGGAGGATGGGGTGGATACTTCCCACCAGGGTATTCATCAATCACAAGAAACAAGACATTGAGAGAAGCAACTCTGAAACAATGGCTAGCTGCTTATGACCTTTCTGAAAAGGAACCAGACAATGAAGCACCAAAAACTTCAAGACCAACTCCTCCTTCTGATGTAGATGATAAAAGTGCCAAAGAAGAAGACCCCTCCAAGGATGATGAAGAGACCTTTCCTTCGAAGATTGTGCCTTCCCTAAGAAGTGGTTCTGTGCCACGTCCCCCACCAAGCAGCGTGATTCTTGCACTTCCATGCCCAAAAGCATGGAATCAGTTTGGTGGCAGGGGAGCCAAGAAGACCATTCCTGACTTCATGGGAAAAGGGAAGCAGAAAGTGTAGGTGGTGATGTTAAGCTGGTTTGGGTTAAAGCTTTTGTCTTATGAAGCATTGTAATTTGCATCCTAGAATGCAATTTCTTGTTAATAAATAAAAAGCTCTTGGTTCTGATGTTTTAATTTTCCACATATGAATTACTTGCAAATAGAAAAGAGCTAACAACTGCAAAACAAAGTTAAGCACAAAATACCAAACACACATACTATAGAAAGCAGAAAACAAATTAACTACTGAAAATAAGAATAACCAAGAAGAGTAGCAAGATAAAGAACAAACAAATATACAAACTATACAAAGATAAGAAAGAAGATCAGTTTTTCTTAACAACCCAGGCCTGAGTGGGCTTGAGTCCTTCCTGTGGAGCAACATACTTATAGGTCTTGTATGAACTTGCTCCAGTGAAACCATGTTTGGACTTATAGGTAAATTCATTTTTAAATGGATTCCAAGTCCAGCAATCAGAGAAATTATCAGCAGAACCCCCATTTGTTTGTCTCCTTACAGGTGAATGAGCTTTGTAAAAATTATTTCTTTTAAAATTTGCATTCACCTGAGGTTTTTGAAAAGGTTGCTTGGGTCTTACAAAACCAGTGTTCACATTAGGTCTCACAGAGTTAACATAACCAGTATTCACTTTAGGCCTCATAAAGTTAACATTTTGCCTATTCATATTAAAGTTTCTGTAGCCAGACCCAAAATTTGGTCTACCAGAATTAACAAAAGAGTTAGGTCTGGTAGTGTTATTTAGTTGAACAGGTCTGGGGACAAACTGGTTAGCATGATTAACTCTATTAGCATTATTCCAAACTGGTTTATTTGAACCTTGAACCTTATTAACATTCATTCTCTTTTGCTCAGCCTCTCTTTTCATTCTCTTTTCATGGAAGTCACAATCTCTTATTAAATGATTCAAACTTCCACACACAAAGCATCTTTTAGGAGCATAAGTATAACTACTCCTACTTTCTCTGTGAACACTATTGCTTCTAGGTGACTCATTCAATTTAACAGATTCCCTAGGAGTTTTTATGTGATTGACACAACTAGGTTTAACTGTCTCAGCCTTTTGTTTAGTCACTACAGGTTTAGCAACAACAGGTTCACACTTCTCAATAACCTTAGGTTCTGGATTCTCTTTTTTCTCATTGTTTGACTCAGACTTAGAGTGATCAGAGGAACCATCAATAGATCCTTCAGAGTCATTGGATTGACAAGAAGAATATCTACTGGATTTGTCCTCTGAGGTAGTTGGTTCAGGCACTTGAGGACCTTTCTTACCATACACAAAGAGTGAATCATCCAACTCTTCCTTTTCAAGAGGAGTATAGTCATCACTCAAAGGTGGTGGTACTCCCTTAAAGTCACCAGTCTTAACAAACCTATTGTACAAAGGCTTATCAGCATAGTCCTCTTCTCTATTCTTAAATATAGCCCTATTCTCATTTTCCTCATATCCTAAGCCACATTTTTTATTTTACTTAATTTGATAATCCCAACACTTAAACAGGTTATTATTTGAACTGTTCCATTGATCTACCCTTTTTCTCAGCTCATCCCTTTCCTTCTGAATTTTAAGCCCTAATTGTCTATACCTTTTAAGCTTCTCATCTTGTTCATATATCTTATTAGCTTGAAAGTATAGTTTTTCATTTAAAGCAGCATGTTGGTTTTGAAGGGTGACCTTTTGTGCCTCTAAAGTTTTTACAGCATTTTTATGTGCTAATAAATTTACTTCTAGATCACCTATTTGTTCTTGCTGCTCATCACATAAAGCCTTAACATGATTATATGAGTCAGTACATAATTTAGAGCATAATGATACCTCATTACCAATGGCCATGAGAGCATGATCAGACTCCTCATTTACTCTTGGATGCTCACCCCAATTGACTCCTCCAGCTTCCATTGTCAGCAGGCTCATCTGATTCTTTTCCATCTTCCCATCTTCAACTCTTTTCTCATCAGCAGACTTCTTCTCTGGACAATCTCTTGAAAAATGCCCATGCTTGTGACAGTTGTAGCATTCAACAGTCCTCTTTGTGTATCCCACTGGTGATTTGTTGTTGAAGTTGATAGTCCTACCATATTGCTTCTGAAATCGTTTGACCCTTAAAGCAACCATGGCAATGTGCCATTTTATGTCCATCTCTTCAACTTCAGCATCATTAATCTGTTCAAGGTCTTCACTAATAAAGCTTTCATCTTCCGTTTGATTGGCAAAGAAAGAATGTATCACCTCATCAGTAAAACTTGAAGCAGACCTTTCATTTGAAGGAGTTTCATAGTTACCAGACCTAACACCACCAGATCTAACCTTGTAAGTACTGCTTTTGTTCTGAGACACAAAAGCAACATTTGATGAACTGGTTGAACCCTGAGTGTTGTTACTGATGTCCCTTTCAAACATCCTGAGATTATTGTATAGGTCATCAGGTGTCATAGAATCTACTTCCTCCTTAATCCTCATCGCCACAGATACATTGCCCCATTCTGATGGTAAAGATCTAAGGAATTTGTGATTTGCATCCTCATTCGAGACTGCTGCACCATGAACTTCCAGTTGTGTTAACAGATGTTGAAATCTGTCATAGCCCTTCTCCAAACCTTCAGTCTTTGAAACACTGAATGTTTCAAATTGCTGTTTAAGAACAGCCTTTTGCATCTTTTTGGAGTTAGCATTACCTCCAAATCGTTTCTTGATAGCTTCCCACATCTCCTTAGCATCAAGAATGCCATGAAACCTTTGTAGATGCTCCTTAGGAATAGCCATAAGAAGCAAGGTTCTGGCCTTCTTTTCCTTCTCCACAGCCCTAATCTCCTCAGCAGATACTGGTGGCATTATTCTGAGCTGCCCATCATTCCCTTGTGAAATTCTCTTCTTAGAATTTCCCTTTTGAATCACCTTCCATACATCACTATCAATGTATTCCAGATAATGTTCCATCTCCATGGCCCATATATCATACTCTTCTCTCTTCAGTAATGGAAGTTTTATGTTTGAGATTGTGGTTGTGGAAGGGATGGGTTGTTGTTGTGTTTGGGAGTTACTGGTTTCGGTTTTTCCTTCATCTTCATGGTTTGATTGCTCATCCTCACTGTTATGGATTGAGAAAGTTTCAGGCTTATCGAGTTCAGACATTGTGAAGGGTGATTTGAGTGAGAATTAGGTTTTAGGCATTTAGTGTTCTTCGAATTCAGAGTCTCTCTCCTTGCTCTGATACCACTTGTTGGTCCACAAATTGTATATGGATCACTAAGTAGTCTTGAATACCTAGTAGATGGTTAGGATAAATCCGAACCAATCTAAGTGAGAAACCCTAAGTGATTGTAATTGTTAATGCGGAATCTTAACAAGAACAATTAAGAACACATGCAGGGATATCACTAACTTCGTATATTGATATTCACTATAATGAATTCGTACAACTCACACACGAACTAACAATCTTTAGGGATCCTTTTATAACACAAGGAAACCCTAGACGACACAGAAGATATACACAAATCTTCTATAAAGATACATACACGCATTGTATCTTTTCCTAACATAACTCTAACAGACTTTCCTATCTTCACGACCAGACTTAACTTTATAAGTCAACCAGACTTAAATATGCTACCAGACTTAACATTACATTACCAGACCTAATAATACAAACAGACCTAACTTAGATAAACTACCAGACCTAAGTTGTCTGCTCTTGATACTCATCATAATTCCTAACAATACATAACCATTGTTGACACTTTTCATATTACGTCACACTTGATCGGTTTTTTGATACAAAAAGTTTTAAGTTTTTAAAGGGAAACGTATTCACCCCCTCTACGGTTTCCACACTTTTGTTAATGAATTTTATACTAAATGATTGAGGTAAAAACCATTCTTTATACTTGTGTTGTGGTACCAATTGAGTAGCACCCCAGCGATATGTATGCTTCCGCTAAACCCGGTTCTAGGGGTGTTACAACGGGAAGAATTTCAACAAGAACTTTTGTGTTGAAAAAAGATTAGTTTCAAGTACTCCCCCTTAACAAGGGAATACTCGTTCTTTTGAGCATAATTTTGAAAAACTTATCAAAATTTTGATTAGTTCAACTCAAAAGTAAGAATCTTTCACTCCTTATATTAGGATTGAGGCACTAAAGCGTACCTCAGGGTCCTATCTTTACAAGTACGGGTTGTGCATTTTTATCTGTGCACATGCCATATTTATATATAAACAATTATGAATGATGACACACAATTGACAATAATACCAGTGATTCACTCTGGACGAAGGAATGTAAGAATATTCGGATCTTTAGCTCTTCCACCCACATAACTTTCCAATCTTCTCATCTGAACCCCATGCTTTAGCCTGTAGTTAATCCGTGCCAAGCACTTGACCGCCTGCTTCACATCGTTTCTTCTCCAAGTCATGTGCCTTAACCAACCCTGCTTCCTCCCTTGTGTATGGTTTTCAAGAATATGATCAAGCTCAGCCCTGGCTTGTATCAAAGTTTCATCGCTAAACTTGTGAATGTCTTGGTAGCCCATGAACTTTGGTCTTCTAGATCTGACGTACACTACTCCAAATGGTCTTTTGCTGAAGGAATATGGCTTCATTTCTGCGATACCCGGAGGTCTAAGATCAGGTTTGATGAGATTCAACTTCTTCTAGTAACTTTCAACACCGAGATGAACATCTTCGACTCTTGTCTTTATCACTATTCTTCGGATGTAAAAGAGTAGAGAGTTGATGATGTCGTATTGAAGGCTACCGGGGAGATGCTCGAGTTTTCCTTGAATCTTGAGCAGGTACATATCTTCAATGTCATTCAGATTCAAATGAGGATAGCCTGTTTCGTTAAACGAGTACTCCTTGTCATCTTGTCTTCAAACCGTGATCTTAGTTAGAAAATTGTATCTATATTTTGACTCTGTTTCAGCACTCTTAATGGAAAGAATCTTGCTTTTGTCGTTTACCTTATGTTTTGAGGTAAACGTTAGCTTGCATTTGTAAAACCATTTGCGCATCTCAGGCCAGTGAAAGACTCCCAGAACAACTTCATCATTGTATTCCGTAATAGAGGTACAGATCAATTCAACAATCTGTTCTTCAAGTCCTTCTTGCACATAGGTAGCGGCCTTGAAGTTTGTAAGAGAAGTAGCATATCGCTTTTCTGGATTAGTGTTCCCATATATCAGATACTCAAAGTCATTGTTGAAGAAATAAGCTTTAGGTATCTTGGGATTATGATCATGACCAATGAGGGGCAAGGGTTGTGAGTAGTCACAAAACTGGAATGTGTCGGTTTCATGAGAAGATCTTGCAACATCCTAACTTACGTTCTCAGATAAGGCTCTTGCAACTTGTTTCAGGTTGTACTCGAATTCCAGTTGAGAAGTAGTTGAAGTCTTGAATTGTGAGAAACCTTCTTTGCGGATTTTGACAATATCGGACAGTTGTAGTTTCTGGATCTTCATCACTTTCTTAAGTTTCTTTGTGAAGTCCACAACTGAGCCTTCTGCAGGAACTTCATCTTCTGGAATGTCGGGGTATGCATCCACCATTTCTTCAAACCATTCAAACTTTTTAGCATCAGGATTAACCCATTTAGGAGTGGGTTTCAGTGGTGCATCCGCTGGTGGTTCTGGAACAGCTTCAGCTTTGTTAATAGTGATGTCATCATGAGGTTCAACTTCATCAATTGTTCCAGTCTCTTGAGGCACAAGTTCTTCTTCGCCAGTTTGCTGAATGTTGGATGATGGCAGCGTTGCTGTAGGTCCAGTCATTCTTGTACATTTCTCGCTCGGCTTCGCTTGATCATCTTTGTCATAATCATCACGACGATGTTTGCTAGGCTTGACCTTCTTGCAAGGCTGATGAACTCAAATAAGTACATTTTATTACCATCATTTATCCTATTTATTTGACTTGTTTTATTATATTATCTGTGAGAATTGATACTTAATCGTTTACTTTTGTAATTCTCAGTTAAAAACAAGCATTTGGTGAAACTTGGCGATTTTGGACCAATTATGGAGCAAAACAAGCAAGAAGTTAAGAGTCTACTGAAATGTACAAGATCAAGACATTCTGCTCCAGATGCGCTGCATCTCACTTATTACATACGGCGCATCATTATCAAGATTTCACAAGATACGATCCAAGATACAAGAGGACATGCGCCGCATCCAAGAATGAAGATACGCCGCATCTTCTGGCGGTGTACGAATATTCCTGAATATATTAATCTTGGACCCCACGCGAAGTTAAGTCAATGCGCCGCATCTACTCATTAGATGCGCCGCATCTTACCCTCAGACAGAAACTATAAATACCCCAAGACCAGACGAATTTCGGAAGATATATAATATACGAAGACCGAAGTACAGAAACCCTAGGACGAATTCAGTCGATGTAGCAGCACAAGACACACCTAGAACGAAGATACAAGAGCTGTAAGAAGGTCCTGCATGTGTTTAATTCATTAAGTAGTTTTGTTTTATTGTGTTAGTAAACTTTAATTCATCAGGATTGGTGGCTTGTGTAATGTGACAACGGAAAGATTGCACTCCCTTTAATATTGCTTTCCCATCAATTAAAGTTTATATGTTGATGTCTTTGGTGACTTTTATTAGTGCATTGATAACCTCTGTGTCTAGCTGAGCGTTGATCGGGTCGCCATGCCTCTGCCCTCGCCTATTTATTAGATCGCCTATTCATTATATCGTCTGTAGAAAAGTAGGAAGAAAGATAAATAGGATAGTCATAAGTAATCATTAAGGGTTTACTCGCCGATAAGATTAGAACCAACGAGAAAGGACTTAATCTCGGTGCGTTGCATCGAACTATACACTTCATATAAAACTAGCAATAAAACAAGTGACAAGCTACTTAACTATCAGGACATGTCTTCTTATTGTCTCGTGTATTTATCTGTGTACGTATGTGCTATTCGCTGATTCGTGCCTATTGGTTTAGTTTATTATTTAATTGCAACCAAATCGTGCCAGTCTCTCAGGCTGAACCCCCTTGCGTTAAATTAGGTTGTATAGCTAACATAGATATTAAAATACTGATTAGAATAACTAGATAATACGTTCCACTCTTAGTGATCGACACTCTACTTACCATTATATACATACTGACCGGGTACACTGCTCGTTAAAGTGTGTGTGTTACTGATAAGTCGGCTAAATATAAATTTAAAACTTGAATACTGCTAAAACCACAACGACATACCGTGGGTATAAATTAGAGCACTTGCACGCACGCATCAAGTTTTTGGCGCCGCTGCCGGGGAGTGAATTATTATTATCTGTTAATTTGATTAGTATTTTAATTAGGTTTTTCTTTTTAATTTTTAAATCTAACCGCTAACTGTGTTGTATATTAGGTTAAATTGCATTCGTTATATTATTTTGCATATTTTCTGTTTTGTGTGTTATTTGTTTGCTTTTATTTGTGTTCATTTTCGTTTGTGTTTTTATTTGTTTTTATTTTTCGTATTTTTTGTATTCTGCTATCGTTGTACTGAGCTTATTCGAACGATACGGCGCATCTACTTTCATAGATACGGCGTATTGCGTTTGATTTTTATAAAATACAACGCGTTTAATTAATTCGATACGACGCATCTTTTCCCCAAGATACGGCGTATCTGTTTTTAATAAGAAATTTTTTCTAAACGTTAACGCCATACGACGCATCTGCTTTAGCAGATACGGCGTATCTATTATTTCAATTAAAAACAGTTTTCGAATTATTAAACAGATACGACGCATCGATCTCTGTCGATACGGCGTATCTTCTGAATCAAAAATCTTGTATTTTGAAACGTAACGAAAATACGGCGCATTAACTTTTGTTAATACGACGCATTTAATTTTAAATAAATATCGATTTTTGATAATTAAAATTGATACGGCGCATTCTAATTTCTAAGCGGCGTATCTATTTTCTGAATAAAAGTCTGATTTAATTTTAACGATTGTAAGATACGGCGTATCCAACTTTTTGGATACGGCGCATCGTCTGCAGATATCAGCTATTTTTATTCTTATATCCGTTTCTATATTCATTAATTTTTCTTCTAGCGAACAAATCCTACTGATGATTTTACCTATGATGACAGGTTTTGCTATGGAAGACATGTCAGTGAACGGATATCTTGCTAAGGAACTCTTGCTTTCGGATTCCTTCGAAGTGAAAGTTTTTGATGATGTCAACTTCAATGTGCTCATGATTGATGCAGATTTATTTTCTTGGGAAACCCCTCTTGAAGCTACTTATAAGGAATTCAAGCGCTTATGCAATATTGAAGATGGGATATTCTCGTATGATTTACTGATGAGCTACACTGAAGATGAATTGGTACTCTTATGGCCCATCATTGAATCTAAAGGATTGACTTGGACTACTATCAAAGAGAATGATGGGAAATTCAAAATTGAATTCATGAACTCAAGCAATAAAAGCTGTGGTGGAGGCAATACCCAACCTATGAAAATTTCTTACATGCCTTATTCCGAACAGTACTGGGGATTAAATGAGAACTATCTGGACGATGAAAGAATTTATGCTGTGGCGGAGTTACTATTTCATGGCAGGTTGGTAAGGTTGATGGACATCTCCCTCGAAGAATGGCTTGAACTTAAATATGGTAGTCCAAAATTTTCCCCTGCAAATGAAGTTAAGCGGATTATGACTTCATGGTTGACACGGAGTTTTAGGGAGCAATTTAACGAGTTCATGGAGATAAGGAGGAAAATGATTGGTAAAGCTTGCTTTGACGTTGACCATGATCCTAACAATGTTGATTTTTTAGAGTGGTTGGCCAGTAAGTTCAATAACCATAAGAGCATGGATCGAGCTACTAAAGATGCGCTATGGGTATATTGGATGAGAGGTGAAGACGAAGAAGTAGAGAGCGACTACGGGTCGTCACTTCATGATTCAACAATCAATGAGGGCATTGAAGAATTATTCAGAATAGACATTGACGTGTTCGATTATGAGACACCCTTGTGCAAACAATTCAAAGAATTTAATTACCTTCTTCAAGTCGACGATGATGTGCTAACTGGAGATCTACCAGGATTCAAGACTTATGATGATTTCAAAAACACCTGGTACTACGAATGGAATGACCAAATACCATGGGTTTGGGATAAACCGTGGGAATTTGAGCACATTAATCACACCTGTACACCTTTCGTTTTCAAGTATGGGAGTAGTGTTTGGCCCGACCTGTGATTATAAGAGTGACGGAACCTGTAATGGGGGAAGTATAATTGGAATGAAACGGGTTGGAAACGATGTAACCTTTGAAGACTATGAGTGGTATGATAATGTTGAAGACTGCCCACAAAAAGCGGAGGCTTTGCAAGAAAAGGGTAGAATCGAATACTTGAAAGAGCTAAAGGGAACATCGAATATTACTTTCTGGGAATGGGTGCATGAACAATTTGATGATTACACGAAGCTTAGTCGACGGTTACAATGGGAATTGGAAAGAGAGTGGGAGGCAATTCAAGATGATGATAACAATAAGTCATTAATTGATGAACTCGATGACTATTTGATTAAGGATCCTTATTTTAAGTTTGTTGATAAAGACGAGGAAGAATTCACCAAAAGAAAGTGTCAACTACTTGGGATCCCTTATAATGAGCCACCCATGATTATTTCTGAAAAATTTAAAATCATCAAATACTCTTTGAGACCAGATGAGGAATATGTTGCGACGAAGACCAAGAGTTATACTAGATTAAGTCGAACGGAAGAAAACGTCGCAAAGCTATACGGGAACATCTTTCGGATGAAGGAAGAAGGATGGACCGTGACAAGGACTAAATGAAGAGCTGAACGTGAGTCTAACTTGAAGACTCTGGAATAAAGACAAGTGCTGACCGGGAGACAACCAGGAAAATTTTTATTATTCTGTTTTGCGTCGAGTCAGTCAGGCCGCAGAAGATATGGCGCATCTCAATCCTGAGATGCGACGCATCTCCTGCACTGGTCATATCTTACTTTATTTTTCTGCATTTTTTTTTTATTTTCGACTTTAAAACTTTTTATCAGTTTATTTTAATGCGGCGCATCCCTGGTTAAGGATGCGGCGCATCTTCTATTCTGATTCGTAATTATTCCAGGCTCGATACGGCGTATCTTCTTCCATAAGATACGGCGCATCGACTGACCTGATGATTTTCATTTTTATTTTTATGTTTTATTTTTCCTAACTACTAATGTATTATGCAAGTTTGAACCTTTCTTAATTTAGGTGTGTTTAAAGCCTTGGTGGTATTATAGATTCCTGCATTTCCTGTGGATACATCAAATATGAAGCTTAAACGTTCTAATCCACAAGAAAGATGATTTTTGCTCTTATACAAATGGAGGATCATACCGAGCAAATCTCAGGGGAGTTTTTCTGTTCTAATTCTTTTATTTTCCAGTTTTTAACCTTTTATACAAACAACGAGGATGTTGTTTAACTTAAGTGGGGGGATTGGAGAATTAGAACACTTAACACTTACTTGTCCTAAACTTTTCAAAATATGCTTAAAATGTGCTTAATATATCAAAATTAAAAAAAATTTAGCATGTTTTTGTTTAAGATCTAAGTTGCATAGCTGCACACATGACGTTATTTTCAAAAATTGTGATTTTTCAAAATTCACAAATCTATGAGTGTGCCGGTGACTTGTAAACATTAGAACTTGGCTTGTATACTATTCGAGACCACCATAATAAGTATTATTTATATAATTGGAATGACTTGTCTAAATTGGTAAAATTCTAGGATTACACCCAAAAAGCCTATTATATGTTTTGTGTTATTAGCTAACTACACTGGTTAGTTAACCCCCGTAAAAACCCCTTTGTTACTCTCACTTTTAGAGTAAGATACCCCTAGAAAAACACTCAGAGCCATTCCTTTCGTTTCTTACACCTTTGTTAAAATGTTTCGTTACACCCTTACACCTTAGCCTACCCTATAGATTAAAATCCGTGGTTGGTTAATTGCTTTAGGCAAAGTGTGTTTCCTTACATTACCTGTGTTCGCGTGCATAATTCATTATCTATGGTTAGGTCGGGAAATTGCACAATGCAATTGGAGTGAAAGTAAATATTGTATACTTTGAGTTTATTTTTCGTGTGTTTACTACTTTCACTATTACCGTTATTTCTGAAGTCATGAAAAGTATGGAAAAATTATCCAGAATTATCATTATAGTGATGTGGTGAAATTTTACACATCTTTGTTTATGTTAAAAAAAAAAAAAAAAAAAAAAAAAAAAAAAAAAAAAAAAAAATCGAAAAAAAAAAAAGAAAAAGAAAAAGGAAGAGTTGGATGTTTGTTTAACCAACTTATGTAAAGTTTTGTATTAAGTGGTCGATATCACCACTATTTGTTGTATATTATATCTATGGATTAAATGGGAGTTGGCGGTTATGGGAACACCAACTAAAGGTTATTCTTTGATTAAGATCTTGTTGAGTATAATTCGTGTCTACCTAAAGTGTGTGTTTCAAGTGTTAAAGCGTGAGTTATTCTATGATATGAGTCTTATTCATGGGATGGTTGGGATAGTGATTAACCACACTTAGGATTTTAATTTATTTGTTTTGTTTATTTTTCATTTTTACACCAATTTATATCCCAAATATTATCCATACCCTATATTATTCTTTATCCAAACCTTTGATTTATTGAGATTAGGGATTTGAGCAATCTTAAGTATCGTAGTCGTGGATTCGGCTATGTATTTATGATTTTGTCGCCCTTTTTGATATAATATTATTGGTGAAGATTACTTGGTCCTATCTTTAGCCTATTCGAGTTAAGGATTTGAGCAATTGCAAGTATCGTGTTCGTGGATTCGATCATGTATTTGTGATTTTGTCGCCTTTTCTGGAATTTGAGATCGATAGAGATTAAGGAGAATGATTAACCCTTAACCTAAAAACCCTTTTTACCGCTTTAGACTTGTTATTCCTTGGCTTTAGTGGGGGAGATGTGTATACTTGCCAAGCTTATGATAGAATATTCGTCACGACTGGACAGTTAAACGATTAGATTTGCTTTTATCAAATTATTTTATTTTACTTCTAATTCGTTAAGTGTTTGGTTGTGTGATTATGACAAAAATGAATACATGCTTAAATATAAAAATAAATCCTAATATCTTTTAGGATACATTTTCATAAGATTAATTCTAAGGTTTACTTGGGGACAAGTAAAGTTCAAGTGGGGGGATATTTGATGAACTCAAATAAGTACATTTTATTACCATCATTTATCCTATTTATTTGACTTGTTTTATTATATTATCTGTGAGAATTGATACTTAATCGTTTACTTTTGTAATTCTCAGTTAAAAACAAGCATTTGGTGAAACTTGGCGATTTTGGACCAATTATGGAGCAAAACAAGCAAGAAGTTAAGAGTCTACTGAAATGTACAAGATCAAGACATTCTGCTCCAGATGCGCCGCATCTCACTTATTACATACGGTGCATCACTATCAAGATTTCACAAGATACGATCCAAGATACAAGAGGACATGCGCCGCATCCAAGAATGAAGATACGCCGCATCTTCTGGCGGTGTACGAATATTCCTGAATATATTAATCTTGGACCCCACGCGAAGTTAAGTCAATGCACCGCATCTACTCATTAGATGCGCCGCATCTTACCCTCAGACAGAAACTATAAATACCCCAAGACCAGACGAATTTCGGAAGATATATAATATACGAAGACCGAAGTACAGAAACCCTAGGACGAATTCAGTCGAAGTAGCAGCACAAGACACACCTAGAACGAAGATACAAGAGCTGTAAGAAGGTCCTGCATGTGTTTAATTCATTAAGTAGTTTTGTTTTATTGTGTTAGTAAAGTTTAATTCATCATGATTGGTGGCTTGTGTAATGTGACAACGGAAAGATTGCACTCCCTTTAATATTGCTTTCCCATCAATTAAAGTTTATTATGTTGATGTCTTTGGTGACTTTTATTAGTGCATTGATAACCTCCGTGTCTAGCTGAGCGTTGATCGGGTCGCCATGCCTCTGCCCTCGCCTATTTATTAGATCGCCTATTCATTATATCGTCTGTAGAAAAGTAGGAAGAAAGATAAATAGGATAGTCATAAGTAATCATTAAGGGTTTACTCGCCGATAAGATTAGAACCAACGAGAAAGGACTTAATCTTGGTGCGTTGCATCGAACTATACACTTCATATAAAACTAGCAATAAAACAAGTGACAAGCTACTTAACTATCAGGACATGTCTTCTTATTGTCTCGTGTATTTATCTGTGTACGTGTGTGCTATTCGCTGATTCGTGCCTATTGGTTTAGTTTATTATTTAATTGCAACCAAATCGTGCCAGTCTCTCAGGCTGAACCCCCTTGCGTTAAATTAGGTTGTATAGCTAACATAGATATTAAAATACTGATTAGAATAACTAGATAATACGTTCCACTCTTAGTGATCGACACTCTACTTACCATTATATACATACTGACAGGGTACACTGCTCGTTAAAGTGTGTGTGTTACTGATAAGTCGGCTAAATATAAATTTAAAACTTGAATACTGCTAAAACCACAACGACATACCGTGGGTATAAATTAGAGCACTCGCACGCACGCATCAAGTTTTTGGCGCCGCTGCCGGGGAGTGAATTGTTATTATCTGTTAATTTGATTAGTATTTTAATTAGGTTTTTCTTTTTAATTTTTAAATCTAACCGCTAACTGTGTTGTATATTAGGTTAAATTGCATTCATTATATTATTTTGCATATTTTCTGTTTTGTGTGTTATTTGTTTGCTTTTATTTGTGTTTATTTTCGTTTGTGTTTTTATTTGTTTTTATTTTTAGTTTTTTTATTTGCTTTTATTCGAACGCGCTTAGTTGTTCCTTGAGTGCTTGGAGTTCACTTGTATCTGGCTGTTGCTGTGTAAGTATTGGTGAGGGAGGCTTGCTTTTGGAGGTTTGATCAACAGATGATGGTATAACAGGTGGAGTAGGTATATGGTCTTCATCTTGATCATCATCATATTGGTCCTCGTCATCCTCATCACTTTCACTGTCTTTATCGTCATTACTTTCATCATCTTTATCTTTATCTTCATCATCTTTGTTCTTTTCTTCATCAGATTTGTCAGAATCAGATTCTGAGGGTGAGTGAATGAGTTAGTCTGATTCTTTCGATTCACCCTCAGATTCACTCATTGAGGCACTTTCTGATTTAGACAGTGTAGCTTCAGTATCATCATCAGATTTAGACAAGGTTTCTTCTTTACTAACCTTTGATGCAGATCCTTCACCTTTCTTCCTTTTCTCGAGTTTCTCAAGATCAGCCATATACTTAGCTTTGTTTTCTTGTAAGGCTTTCTTGAGTTGTGCAATTTCCTCTTCTTTTGTCTTAGGTGGTTGAAGGGTGTCATCGGGTTTGTCTTGAAGCTTTATTGATTTTCCTTTGCCTTTTCCAAGACCTTCATCATGCATTTCTTTCTTTATCTGCATGATTCTTTTCCTTTCATCCCTCAAGCTCGGTTCCTCTTCTTCTTCTTCTTCTTCTTCTTCTTCTTCTTCAGTAGATTCATCCCTGAGCATTGGTTTCGTCTTTGTAGCTCGAGAGATCTTCTTTGTACTTGTAGACCCGGCTTTAATTCCTCTTTCCCTTCCTCTTGTTCCAGTTGTACCCTTCACAGTTATCCCCACTGTTCTTGTCTTCTCAGCTTCATCATACCTTTCATATGCTTCAGTAGCCTTCACCATCTCTGTAATTAACGTGTCTAGAATTCTAAGACCTTGTTTGGTGGTGTTGGTGGTATGAATTCTCACTCAAGAAAGAACATGGTCCATTTGTACTGTGTGAGCCTTTTCAGTTGGACGTTTGTCAATTTCTGGTTCTCTTTCCATGAAGTGAGCTATGAGAAGTTTGGTGAAGCGTGGGAAAGGAATCTTGTAGCCCTTCTTTTGTCCGAACTAGCGAGCTTGATAGATCATGTCAGTCCAGATGTACTTGGCATAATCCAGATGATATAGGTTGATGACTCCCTAGAAGAACTGCAGATGTTCAAGTCTGGGGTGCTCGTGACCCGTTTCCTTTCCCGTGATGTAGTGGCTTAAGATGGTGTACATAGTCAACCACAGTTGAGGAATGTATCTTCTTTCCACCTTTGAATGTGACGTGAGCTCTTCAAATGAATCGTCATAGCCAAGGTGTTTTAATGACCTGACTATACGTTCAAAAATTGGATCTTCTAGAAACTTTGTGTGCTTGCCAAATACAGTTGGAGGAAGCCCAAGAACGTTGCGAAGAAGATGAACATCAAATTGGATCCTCTTAGTATCAAGGGTGACTGCCATGGTCTTGGTATCCCGACTGATGAATAACGTGTGCCAGAACTGATTGAGGTAGACTTCTGGAACTGTAGCGGATTTTGTCAGAACATGTCTGCAAAAGTGTCTCTTCAAAATTTCCACCATGATCTGACAGGAAGGATGGCATGGTAATTTCTCAAGTCTACTCTGGAGTTGGATTCTCCAATCTTTCTTTCATCACCTTCTGGTATCAAGTCATTCCTTGCTATGGATGTTTGAGACATTTTGAACCTGTGTAGCACAAACACCAACAAAGAAACACAATGTAAATTGTATATTTGTAACCACCCGTAAATTTCACACTTGTATTCAACTAATACTTATCCATTTTCTACGACTATTTTTTTGAAAGATTAAACGTTACCAGTTTATCGGATCACAACAAACTAATTTGACGTAACTCACATTAATAAAAATACTTTATTTCAAGTAAACATTCTTCAACTTTTATTTACCACTTTACGCTAATTCATTAAACAACAATTATTAAACATTTAAACTAAACATTTGCTATTTATTAAAGTTTTCATGAAACTCTGATTTAATATATATATGATTTTACACAACTAATTTATAAATGCTAAAGTACAACATTTTATGTCTAGAGTACGAGTCTTTAAAGCATAAACCCTTAACTTTATTTTATTTAATTTTACAACTCTAAAGTACAATATTTAAAGCTTATTTTACAAGTCTTTAATGCATTAATTTTAAAAATATATTTATTTCATCTCGCGACCAAGTAACCAAACAAGGATTGCACCTCGTAGATGAGTGTGTAAAAACTCATCATTTCTATCATATTTAGACTACAAAAATATTTAAAAACACTCAGAAATGCTTCAAAATACAGAAAATATCCTTGGATTGTGTTTTTATCTGTTTCATGTGCAAATAGATTGAAAAAGTTGAAAAACGAACAAAGTTTGCATAATTGGCAGTTTTGGTCCCTGAAGTTTCAAAAATGGCAAAACAAGTCCCCCGGGTTTTAAATATTGAAATTTAACATCTTAAGTCCTTGGGGAATTGAAACTTGACATAAATGGTCCTTTTGATAACTTTGGAGAAATTATAGTTTCAACCCTTCAAGAATTCAGAAAATACAATTTTGGTCCTTGGGCTTAAACCTTACAAACCAAATGGACCTTATTTATTCTACCTTAACCCAAATAAATAAACAAACCCAACCCTTTAAATAAATAACCCAGCCCAATCCCTTTGTATATAAAACCGGGGTCAAACCCCTCGGTCAAACCCAATCCCTCCCAAACCACTTTCCCTGTACCTCTCCCTCTCCCTCACCTGCATCCCAAAACCAGGTGGTTTTTCCACCACCTCATCACCCCCCAGCTGGCTACTCTACACCACCACCTCATCCTTCCACCTCCATATACACCCAATATGCATTTAATGCTTTCCCCACCATCGACACTCCATCCTCACTCACACAAACCTGTTTTGCTTTACAACTCACCCTAGCTCCATCCCTACTCTTCTATATGTCCCCTCCACCTCACATAACATCCCAAAATCCTTTAATTGCTTCCAAACCACTCTTACTGCTCAAATAACTTTTTGGCGCCAAAAGGTGAAATCAAAGGCTAGGCTTCATTTGACCAAACCAATGGACCAGATGTGATGGGAAACACTCAGAAACTCAAGTGGATGCCTAAAAGTCTCTATAAAGAAGCAAAGGAAGCAGAGGTGAAGAATTATTAGTGTAGGTAGTATAGTTTAGTTTCGTACTTAATGTAATTTATCTTTCAGTATAATTCTTAGTTTACAAATGTTGTACTCAGTTTATTTAATGCAATGAAAACTATCTTGAACCTTTAATTTCAGTTTTGTTCAATAAATTCAGATTTAACAATTTTAAGTGAAACTGACAATTCCACTTAATATTGTTAATTATTGTTATCAGTGTTTCTTCCAGCTCATTTATGTTCATTCAAAAACTTTTATAAGTTTCTAAGGTGTTTAATCGAGTTTTAATCCAGTTTACTTAAAAATCAGAAAAATAGGCATTAAATAAAAAATCAGAAGTTACGTTAGAAGAAGCTTGGAGCAAAGGAATTTTTGATTGCCCTTGGTTTTAGTGCCTCATGGGAGGCTATAGGATGTGTCAATAGTCCTTGGTTTCTCAGTTCTCAGTTTGGATCCCTATTGTAAGCTTTTACTTAATTTCTTGCATATCACTGTGTTGTTGTTTATTCTGAGTTAATCTAGTGTTTTACTGTTTAATAACCATAATAAAGTTGATTTATGTTGTTTTATTACATGCTTGTTTATTGATTACTTTAGTTGCTCAGTTTACACTTTTTACTGTCGAAATAGCTTGGTCTTTATTTATAAGTATTTGCTATCATTGTTGGTTTTTATATGTTCATTTAAGCTTATTATATCATGTTATAATCTTAGAAATCAGTCTCATGGATTGAATCAGTGGTTTGCTTTGAAAATCTCAAAATCATATATCTTAAGGAGTGTTTGGTTCAGTAGATTGCTCTGTGGTAGAGGTTGTATGTGTTGTTGTTCTTATTTGATGTACGTCACATAAGAACCTAATATCTCAGATAAGTCATAAAAACCAGTCCTCACTTGAGAAAAAGTCAAATTCTACCTTAAAGCATTCTCACAGATTCACTGTTGGAATTTGTGAGTCCATAATCTTCAATTCAGTTCATTAGTTGATTACTTAGCTTAATTTAGTCTTATCTTAGCCTAGTATATCATATTCATTCAGTAGATTAAGATCAAAGTTCATCAAAGTCAACTATTTGGTTTTACTTAAAAAGTCAAAATTCTTAGTTGTAGGTTTTTGAATAAACTTGTGAATTTTCTTGTGATCTTATTATTAAGTTTTAGGTTGTAAGCTTTTAGGACATCAATATCTTGCTGCTTATCTTCATTAGGATAAATTTAGTTTATTTTTATTCAGCTTATAAACTGCTTATTTGCTAGTTTCAAATTAGGACTTTTTCACAAACCTGCCCTGTGCACAGGCAAAACAGCCTTTTTCATAAGCTTCTTAAAAGCTCATCAGTGAACTTAAGCTTGTGTGTTTTGGTTTTTTGTGAAGCTTAACCACCCATCTCAAAGTTCCAGTGCTTATTTTTTCCTTCTCAAGCTTATTTAATAGGGCTGCTACTAGCTTTTAGTTTTGTCCATTTCACTGTATATACTGAGTCCTCAGTGTATTACAAGCCTTTTCATAAGCTCTTCATAAGCTCACTAGTGGTCCCCACAGTGTAAGCTTTGGCTTTTTGGAAAGCCCACCAACCCAGCTTGCAATCTCAGTGCTCATTTTGAGCTTGGGAGCTTTTGCCCCTACCTTAATCAGGCCTTATACAACCTTGCAGGCCTGTTTGGTCATTGTGGGATTTGGATTTGCTTATTTTCCATTTGTAGCTTATTCAGTGTACTTTCTTGTTTGTTTTAGCTTATTCTAAGTTCATCTCATTTGGTCATAGCTTAAAGTACCTTTGGTTCCAACTGTGAAGCTTATTTCAAGCTTGTTTGAGCTTGACCCATCAATTTAAGCTCAAAAGATCAACTGTTAAGCTCATAAGCTTCCATACTGCTTATTTTTAAGTTCTAAACCTTTTGTCTTTATTAAAGTTAGTTATTTTCAGTAATGAAATAGTTTTGTAAAAGAAAATTCAAGAAAATCAAAACATAAAAAAAGTGATAGCTTCTATTTAAGCCATTTGGCTTATTTTTCTGCTTTTTCAATAAGCACTTTTCATTTTTATAATTTTCATAGCTTCCTGTCACCTTAGAGTATTTATAGAAAAAGTTTTAGAATTATTACTGTTCATTTAGTATTTATTATAATTTAAATTAATTTTAAATAATTATTAAATAATAATTAATTAATAATAAATAGATAAAAAGTGTAATAAATATATTTTCGGTTTTAAAATAAGTTTTATAATATTTTAGATTTTTCTAAGTCATAATTTCACTTTTCTAGCTTTATTTCATTTTTTCTTATATTTTAGGGTATTATTAAATAGTTAAAAATAGTTTTTAATTAATAATAATTAAATAAATAGTCATAAAAATAATTTTAATTTTCCAATAATTTTCTTTTATTATTAGGATTCTAAAAATATAATTTTCACATCCGTGGATTTATATTGGACAGAATTCACGTTTTATTTCGTACATTTACGTAATTTTTATTTTAAACGTACGCGTTTTTAGATTTTAGACGTTTCTAAGTATTTTGCTTTCATGTACTTGTTCTTATAGCGTGTTTAAGCTATTTTCTTTTATTCCTTAGTATAAATCACTCAAAACCCTTTCCTGTTCAATATTCGCCCGATCACAGATTCGTTTTATTTCAGTTTACACACCTCGTTGGGACTTAACGACCCGGGGATACACTAAAATCCTTTGGTAAATTGTATTGTGCCCTAGATTGTTTGACTCTTGTTGACCATTTACTTGGTCAATATTAGTTGACCGTTTGGGGCCGATCAAATTTTGGCGCCGCTGCCGGGGAGGTGTGCTGCGTAAAAACGAATTTGAAGTATCAGTGATTGTTGAATATACACCCATTGTATATTTACCATCTTTGTTCATATTTCCTTATTTTCATATAAAACCAAAATAATCGTGAAGTTAATTCGTTTGACTAAACGATTACCAAAAACATTTTTATTCAAGTTTTCAACGAACACAAAAAAACCCAAAAATATTCATCTTTACCCTCTATCCATTTGATTCTAAACTTCTTATACCTTTCTTCTATGGCGTCTCTCGGCTACAAATGTTTTGATTGTAAAAGCCCGTTGATTGACAGCCTTCATTGTTCTAAGTGTAAGTGTGAGCGGTGTGGAAATCATGCACCAAAAGGATCCTGTTATTGGTGTGAAGTAGCCCTCAAAAGGGAGCTTAATTCCATCAATGATTCTCAAAGTCCTTCCTACTACCCTCCACAGCCCGAGATACGTGCTATTAATGACAAACCGTCGAGAATCGATCCTAACCTTTCAGGATTTACGGTTAAAAGTTTGTCAAGCAAACGTACAGAACTTAGAACAGTGACTAAAAAGAACGACTTGCCTAATCTTCACGTTTATCAAAAACAAGAACCAGAGACCATAACGGAAGTGGTGGAAATTCCTAGCTCTCAGAGCACACCACTTGTCCCACCTCCGGATTTTATTCCTTGTGTCGGTTGTGGTGAGTCGCTTTTCGGTTTGCCATGTCGTTGGTGTACATGTGAACAATGTGGTAATGATATTAGAGACGGAAGTTGTTTGTTTTGTGGTTCGAGGAATTCATTTTCTTATGATCCTAATCCGAACTCATTCAACGACTCTTCAAATTTTTCCAACTACCCATCACATTCATACGAGCAAGAATCATATTATCCAAATCTCAATGATGCATCGTATCAAAATACACCAAACTTTTCTTGTGAGTATTGTGGAGGCCCACACTTCAGTTCCGATTGTCAAACAAGGAATCCAATTCCTTGTAACAATAATGACTATTCGTGTCAAGACCAACCTCCACAGTACCAAATGTTTCAAGCAACTCCTCAACAAACTGAACAAGATTTTTTTCTAAAGACTCTAGAGTCATTAAAAGAAATGAATGAGGAGTTGGCTAATATACCGTTTCATAATGCACCAAGTTCTTCTTGTGCATATTGTGGGGGTCCTCATGATGATAATCAATGTCAACCTTCTGGTTTTGACACATCCACACCCCCACAATTTCCACTCATTCCATATTCTCGTAGGAAAGCTATGGCAGAATCATTTTCCATAGACAATCCTCATGGAAAAAGTATGGAAGAATTACTTGCTGAGCAAAGAGCAGCTAGCACACGTGCCAATTTCCGCAATGCTGCTCTTATCGATGACGATGATGACAGTGATGATGAAGATATCGTTGATATTCTTCAAAAAGATTCATCAAGTTCATCAGTTGAGATTCCTTTCGTGGAAATACAGGGAGAAAAGAGCATGATGGAATTACTAGCAGAAGAACAAATGGAATTTGTAAAACCCATGTATGCTAGTCTTTCTCAACTCCCTCAGTCAGCTGTTATCGCACCCGAAGTTCCCACTAATTCTCTTATTATGGGGGACGAGCATCTTGACACTATTCCTGAAAAGGAATCGGACGAATTCATAAAGTCTAGTGTTGAGAACCTTGTCCCAATCCCAAGTGAGTCATAGGGAATTCTTGATCATGTGTGTGATATCCCTTCCCCTCTTGAGTGTTCAAAAGATCATTTTGAGACTTTCTCTGATTCTAACGATGAATATACATCTTATGGAGAAGTTGAGTATGTTGAGGCATCACTGCCCCATTCTGATGTTGACCCTCTTCTTGAGGAGCTTACTGATGAACTTACTCACATTGATCCACTTCCATCAGGAAGTGATGATGATCTCTTTGATTTCGAATCCAATCTGGAAGAAATCGAAAGTCTCTTATATCATGATCCATCATTCAATTCTTATTCCAACCCCGAGCTTAGTGATTCACATACTGATGAAAATTCTTTATCTTGTGGAGACATCAGTCATGTGGAGGAACTACCTTCTGAGCTCGTCAGTCCAAAAGAGAATATTGATCATCTTGTTCCCAAAGCATTCAAAATGTCTTTCACCAATCTTCTGTTTAAATTCGAATCTGAATTCACTTTAATTTCTGATAATCCACTCTTTGATATTCAGAACAAGGTAGGTGATGATTCCATAATAGAACAAGGGTTCACAGATTTACATCACGTGAATGATTCTCTTTACGAGGAGTTCTCCTTTGAACTCACTCATATCATATCTCCACCAGAGTATGATAACTTCCACTTTGATCTAGACAAAAATGATCTTTGTGTTACGGAGGGAGATGTTCTCAACACTGAGAATTTGATTAATATCAAAATTCCATCCCTCCCACCCAGAATATGTCTTGATCAAATGAGCTTAAATGATGAGATTCATGATCCATAAATCATGAATTCTCCTTCTGATGATGATGAGTTAGTCATGATTTTTATCATGACTTTCTTTCTTTTCTTCACCTACACGGTGACTTCTCCTGTTCTTCACTCCTTCGGGAATGAAGACACTATCTTTGATCCCGGCATTTTCATTTATCATTTGTGAGCCGGGTCTCTGTGTATATCTCATCGGTGTAGAACTTTCATGAAATTCAATGTTTTTCCAAACACATTGAATGAAAGTCCGATGGAGATGGTTTCTTCCACGTGCTTCCCCAAGAACCAATGAATGCGGGGTCGAGTCAAGCTAGTGACTCGGTGAACAAAAACATTAGTACAACATGGGTTTTCACCCATGTCTCTGACTTCTTTCTCTTTTCTAACACCCAAGTGTGGGGGAGATGCCCCACATGTTGTATATATGTAAATTTCAAATAAAAAAAAAAAAAAAAAAAAAAAAAAAAGTATATATAAAATAATGGCTATTAGTATTGCCTTTTCACGTTCTAAGTGTTGGTTTAACAACCGGTACTTTGAATATTGAGGGCAATATTCAGTTCTAAGTGTGGGGGGGAATTCTAGCGAATTTGATCATATTTACCATCTAGTACCCCCATTTTGGCCAAAATTTTAAAAAATTTTCTCACTTAGAACGCAATAAATGGTTATCAGTCCGCCATGTCTAACCCACATAAGGATTGGCTAATCCGAGAGCAAACGGCTCTTGGTAAAGATGTATCAAATCCGTTTATGGCTTACAATTTGCCAAAAATTGTATAGTACTCGACTCACCATATCTTTATAAGTGAAGAGTTGGCTAGCCCGCAAGGTTTTGGCTTGTGGTAAAGGCATTGGAAAACCATGATTGGTAATCAGCTCACCAAAGATAATAACTGTATTTTATCTAAGAGTTGGCTAGTCCAGAAGCAAACGGCTTTTGGTAAAGACAAATCAAATCCGTTGACAGCTGATGATTTGCTCAAAATCATTTGGTTATCATTGTACCAAAGTATCACATACTAAAACATTGGCTACTCCAGAAGTAATGGCTTTTGGTAAAGAGACTTAAAATCCATTAAATTTTCAAAAAGGATTGCTAGGGACTAGCAATAGTTTAGTGTGGGGGATTGATGAGTGTGTAAATATTCATCATTTCTATCACATTTAGACTGCAAAAACATTTAAAAACACTCAGAAATGCTTCAAAATACAGAAAATATCCTTGGATTGTGTTTTTATCAGTTTCATGTGCAAAAGGATTGAAAAAGTTGAAAAACGAACAAAGTTTGCATAATTGGCAGTTTTGGTCCCTGAAGTTTCAAAAATGGCAAAACAAGTCCCCCGGGTTTTAAATATTGAAATTTAACATCTTAAGTCCTTGGGGAATTGAAACTTGGCATAAATGGTCCTTTTGATAACTTTGGTGAAATTACAGTTTCAACCCTTCAAGAATTCAGAAAATACAATTTTGGTCCTTGGGTTTAAACCTTACAAACCAAATGGACCTTATTTATTCTACCTTAACCCAAATAAATAAACAAACCCAACCCTTTAAATAAATAACCCAGCCCAATCCCTTTGTATATAAAACCGAGGTCAAACCCCTCGGTCAAACCCAATCCCTCCCAAACCACCTTCCCTGTACCTCTCCCTCTCCCTCACCTGCATCCCAAAACCAGGTGGTTTTTCCACCACCTCATCACCCCCCAGCTGGCTACTCTACACCACCACCTCATCCTTCCACCTCCATATACACCCAATATGCATTTAATGCTTTCCCCACCATCGACACTCCATCCTCACTCACACAAACCTGTTTTGCTTTACAACTCACCCTAGCTCCATCCCTACTCTTCTATATGTCCCCTCCACCTCACATAACATCCCAAAATCATTTAATTGCTTCCAAACCACTCTTACTGCTCAAATAACTTTTTGGCGCCAAAAGGTAAAATCAAAGGCTAGGCTTCATTTGACCAAACCAATGGACCAGATGTGATGGGAAACACTCAGAAACTCAAGTGGATGCCTAAAAGTCTCTATAAAGAAGCAAAGGAAGCAGAGGTGAAGAATTATTAGTGTAGGTAGTATAGTTTAGTTTCGTTGATGAGGCGAAAAGTGTACCGCTTTTAAGGGGTCATTTAAGCCCGAAATCGTATTTATTTGATCAAATATTGCCCTAAATCGTTCCTTTTGTCATTTTAGGTACTTTTGAGGAGAAATCTGGAAAAGGAGGCATTTTGGACGTTTTTGGAGCATAAAAGTGAAGAAAACGGCAAAGTCTCAAGAATCGGCTAAAAGTTACTCTTGACGGCGTCACAATTAACATGGGACGGCGTCATGCCTTGGCAAGAAAAGTTGGATGTGAAATTTACTCATGACGGGCCAGTGAGTTTGCATGAGAATTCTGACGGCGTCACGCTTTAACTAAATCAAGGGCGTCACGGCTTAAATCATAAGGGGACGGCGTCACGTTCAGGATCCGACGGCGTCAAGCCTTGATAAGCCAGAATGGATTTTTGAAGAGCTAAAGAGGGACGGCGTCAAGATGGTCATCCGGGAACCCTAAAAGCGGCGAGGTGACGGCGTCACAATGCATAAGGTGACGCCGTCAGATGTCAAAGTCTATATATAGTTTTCTAATTTTTTGTCATTAGGGAGAGCTTAGTGTGTGGAATTTTGGGATAAAACCCTAAGACGATTTTAGCTACTTTTTCAGGGCTTTTTGCCTTGAGATCTTCCATGTTTCATTGAAAGATAAGTTATCAATTAATCATTCAATATGTCTATGTGTTGTTTGATTCTATCTTATGCTTGTCTTTTGTTTAACATGTTAGGCTAATTTTATCTTGTGTTTGCTTAGATCTAATGAAACCTAGCTATTGATTATTGGTTGTTAGTGTGTTATTAGTTGTATTGGATGATTGTTTATCTATGTTAGGCTTAAGAAAACTGGCTAACTTCCTATTCGGTAACTTGCTTGAACGTCTTAAGAAACATGAACCAAACGCGTACTAAAGGTTTTTATGGTTGTATTTAATGCACAAGCGAATTCTAGTGATCCCATGTTAGGAGCTTCCTAGCCGGCTCGACATAGGAGTGAAGTAGGAGCTTGTAGAGTTTGGGGAAGTAAGTACGCCACCCCACGAATGGTATTAAGGAATACACCCGTCATCCACGCGACTAATACACACTAATTAACCGGTAAAAGATAGTTAGGGAGTAAGGAAATCTAAGTAAACACATTTCTCTACACATAAGTTTCTCACCACTTTTCATTTTTGTTATTTTATTTTATTTGCATTTGTAGTAATTTGGGTTAGTTGACTAGCAACTAATTCCGCCCACTCCTTCAAAACCCGAGATTTTACTTGCTTTCATAAAATTATAAAAACATAAAAAGAATCTTCCTCAACCCTTAGACCTAATTAGAGTAGCCTTTCACACCTAACGAACACTATTCCCTGTGGAGAACGATCAATCCCCCGTACTTACCACTACACTATACTACATCGGTCAGGTACACTGCCTGGTGGGGTTGTAAGCCTCTTGAGATCCCTCGAGAGGTAAAACCTGTTGTAAGGTTGCAAAACCCACGCATCAAGTTTTTGGCGCCGCTGCCGGGGAATAGTTATTGTTTAGGGTGAATTTTTATTTCTATTAGGTCTACTCACTAGATTCCTTTCTAGTGAGATTTTTATTTTATTTTTCTAGGTTTTCTTTAGTCTATCTATTTTCTTCGTGTCTTTGTTCGTAACCATTACCATCCGACATCATGGAAGATGGTAATATCCTTAACCCACACAACCCACCACCACAACAACCACCACCACCTCCTAGAGCCCGTACTTTAGGAGAGTATTCCCGTCCTAGCCACCACGGCTATCGAAACACCATTGAGCTCACACAAGGAGCCAATATCACACCCTTGCGATCCGACACCATCCGGTTGGTGCAAAGCGGATGCGCATTCCATGGACTTCGTTCTGAAGATCCTAATCAACATCTCAAGGACTTTCTTAAAATCGTTGATTCTATAGACCTTGATGTTGCCACTCGAGAGACGACCCGATTGCGTCTCTTCCAATTCTCTCTGCGGGACCAAGCTAGTCAGTGGCTAGAACGTCAACCCGCAGGATCCATCACCTCTTGGGATGATCTCACCACTCGTTTCCTTGCTCAGTTTTTCCCACCGGGAAGAACTACCAAGCTAAGGAATGATATCTTGATGTTCCAACAACGTCAAGGCGAAACTCTCTATGAGGCATGGACTCGATTCAAGGACTTACTCCAAAAAGTCCCTCACCATGGCATAGAACTTTGGCTCCAAGTCCAAATCTTCTATGACCATATCAATCTCTCCACGAGGCAAACCATTGACCAATCGGCCGGTGGCAAGCTACGTGATCTAAGTGCGGAACAATCATGGGCTCTCCTAGAGGATCTTGCTCTTTATGACAACGAAAGTTGGAGTGATCCCCGTGATTTGAATAAAACGGTCAAGGCAATATCTTTGCCCTTGAACAATTCAAGCACTTCCGACCGTAGGATCATAGAACTTGAAGACCAAGTCAAGTTTCTCATGAAATCCTACGAGGCTCCTAAACCTTCAAGCCAAGTGAACAAAATCACTTCTTCATATGAGTTATGTAGTGGTCCCCACGACACTCGTGATTGCATGGAACTCCCCGAACAAGCTTTTGTGGACTACGCATCATCGCGTACCGACGGAGCGGGAGATAAGTGGTACACTTTCAAGCCCGAGCCAAACCCTTATGGTGATTCATATAACCCCTCATGGAAAAATCACCCGAACCTTAGGTGGAAACAAAACCAAAACACACAACAACCCAATTCTTCCAACCCACCTAATCGTTTCCAATCAAGCGGTTCCAACTCGAACCGTACTTTCAACAACAATCCTTCCGGCAATGGTAGTACCAATAACTTTGAAGGATTGATGTCTCAATTTA
This sequence comes from Artemisia tridentata subsp. tridentata, assembly GCA_021014915.2. Lineage (NCBI taxonomy): Eukaryota > Viridiplantae > Streptophyta > Magnoliopsida > Asterales > Asteraceae > Artemisia > Artemisia tridentata. The sequence continues at coordinate 327,394,447 of CP139509.1, forward strand.
TGGCATCTCAAGAAGCTCGGATAGCTAGATTCGAGACCGAATTCAATCAACAACAAACTGAGATGACCAATAAAATTGACAACTTGTTGAAAGCCCTCCATAACCAAGTGTTATCACCTCCACATAAGGACGCTAGGAACACAAATAGCGGACCCCAAGTAAAAGACCCCTCTTCATCCAAACACGTCCACTTTGTCAACATTGTCACTATTAAACAAATTGATAGGAATGAAGATAATAGTGAACCTAAGGATGAGGATAGGAAAGTCGAGGTTGATAAGGAAGTTAGGACAAGTGTGATTGAAGAAGTAGATGATGATGAGGACTACTTCAATAGGCTACCCACTAAGGAAGAGCGCGCATATCATACAAACTTATTCGATGACCCCGAAACACCATACTTCCTAGGTAAACCAATCATTGAAATAGGCGACCCTTCTAATCTCAACATACCATGCAACATCGGACATCTACATGTGTGGAAAGCTTACATCGACCTTAGATCGCCCATAAACATCATGACTAGAGCCCACTACAACTTGATAATGAAAAATCAACTTGGGTATAGGATGTTCCCTGACAAGGGTTGGATGAGTAACTTCACGGGAAGAGTTAAGGGATTACCGGTTTATGTAGGAAACTTCACCTATGTCACCGACTTTGTAATTGTAGAAGATATCCATCCAATAGTCGATGCATCCTTGACTCAAGTGGTTTTTGGAAAACCATTTGTTGAGGTCTCTAGAATGACTTATGAACCTTCCTTAGGGATAGTTAGATTTAAGGATGAGACCGATGAAGTAAGCTACCAAATGCCATATAAGATAGAACAATTCCAACACTTGTCAAATGTTGAGAAGGAGCTTAAACAAGCGGTCTACTATAGGAATGATAAGGATAGAAGTAAAGGAGTAGACTATGTTATGGAAAGGATATTCGGTTTCTACAAGGATTGTTTGAAATTAGGACCGGAATATAAAACCGGGAAGGAGAATGGCCTAGGAACCGTGACCGATGATGGAGTCACGTAATATACGTGACTTTGAGTCTAGCTACAAGACTCGTTAATAAAGAAAAGCGCTTCTTGGGAGGCAACCCAATCTTTATTTATTTTATTTGCTTTGTGTGTTCATTTGTTTGTGTGCTTGTTTTATTTGTTTCCGTATGTGTGTTTAATTTTTATTCTTATTGATTCATGTTCAAGACTAAAATTGTGAAAATGCTTTATGTTGTTTTTAACTTCGTCTTAACTACATATAAAGGTATTTTGCAAAAGATAAGTGTAAGGGAAATCTAAATCGGTTTATTAGAACACAAATTAACATGAATCGTAATAATATTAAATTAACATACATATTCGTATTTGTTTGAGTCAAATGCTTGTATCGAGTCATAATGATGTTTTGCAGGATTTCCAGGAAGTAAGTTAAAGGTTTTTCCAGAAATTTTCCGGAAACTTAAAACGAAAATTTTTGTCAGGTCATTTCTGACGGCGTCAGGGGTTATAACCTGACGGCGTCAGATTTAATTTCCAGAAATTTTTGAAAATTTTGTTTTCATAAAAAGTTTTTATTAAAATCTCCAACTTATAATCTCCAGGAATCTGCAAAGTTATCATTCCACAAGCATTATATCCTTATATATAGATTTTATCCCGCCGATGTTATGCAGGTTTTTCGTGTTTGTTTTCTCAGGTTCAACAGGTTATTTTGGACAAGGAAATGTTTTGAATCAAGCTTATGGCGATGCATTAGTCATGGAGCTTCAACATTCTCTTTGGAGGAAGATTTAACCGTGTAATCTCATTATCCAACGAGCGAATCAGGGGAGTATTTGATTTCATTCTTTTACTTTATTCTTTTACATCTTGTTATTTGAACATTGGGGACAATGTTCATCTTAAGTGTAAGGGGAGGGTAAAAGTACGATTTTAGAGAATACAATTGCGCTTGATTTTTGTTTGTTTGATGGTAGATGTGTAATAAAACTGAGAGAAATACTTGTTAAGGTAATTTTAGTGCCAAATTTAAAATTTTTTACAACATATAGGAGTGAAACTTTGGTCTTAATGAGCGTCTCATGGATAGGAGTTATATGACTAGCACAAAACCGTACCATTAAAAAATTTTCCACCCCCAAATATGTGAGGTTCGCCCCTAGAATTGGTAGGAAAAGCATTTATGCTATGATGTGTGTACCGGTAGCACTTAGATTCTAGAACTTGCGTTAGGACCATTCCGAGGCCACAAGTGAGACTACATTCGTGTAGTTAGATTTACTACATGATAAGAGGCATTAGGATTAACCCATGTTTTACACCTGTGTTTTTGTTATAATTACATTGGCTACATTGGTCAAGTAATTCTCCCACACCCTTTGCGTTGTACTCATTTTTAGTACACGATACCCCTAGTACACCCCTCAGAGCCTATCTTTTCGTTTCAACCTTTAAGCATTTTACTTAAAGGAAGAATTTGTTACACCCCACTAAAATGTACACCCAAATCGCCTTAGCCTACCTTGTATGCACTCATTTTTAGTGCATTATTGTTACAACATTTGTTTAAACCCAAGTTAATTATCTAGTTGATTACATGGTTGCTAAGTCGAGTCATATCCTTGTACATATTGTTTTGGGACGATTGGGACTCATGGGTAAAGTACTAGTGTAATGGAGTAATGGGGAAGAACATCATTTATTACCCCCATATGTGCTAAATGTTTTAAAAGTACTCCAAGTTTTTCAATTATCTTAATTCGAGTCATTAGATTAGTATTTGTAAAGTTATGTAAAAGTTCAAGTGTAAGGGGATGCAACGCCCCTATGATGTATTATTTTGGATGGTAGGGTAAAAGTGTATTCAATAAAATAAAAAAAAAAAAAAAAAAAAAAAAAAAAAAAAAAAAAAAAAATCGAAAAAATCAAGAAAAATACAAAAAATTGAGAAAAAGAAAAATAGAAAAAACATACGGACTACCATCCCGTTTTATTTTATGTTTATTTTATGTTTATGTTATTTTGTTTCTAGCTTAAGATCGAGTCTAGTCTTGGCTTAGCAACATTGTATAGTACATGTAATTGATCAAGATCTTTAACTCGCCACCAGTAAAATATCCCGTATCCAACAAAACCGTGTTTTCCTTTTCCCTACACCTAACGTTATAACCCATTTAAAAGCCCTCTTTGATAGTTTATCTTAGGTGCTTACGCCTAGTGGAGGAGGTTTTCGATCCTTTCCCAAGCCTATGGTAATCTATTTGCTATGACAGGTAGTGAGAGATATTTTCCGTTTTCATTTATGAGATTTATTTTGATGACACTTGAGAGATGTGAGTATCTAAACACTACTTGTGAGGTGCTAGTATGTAATCTCCGTGCTTATTATGATTGAAGTGGAACGATTATTTGTTGTAATTACTTTTATGTTTGCATTAAATGACCCCTAACTTGTATTTTGATTGGAATAAAAGCGCATTTGCTTGAGGACAAGCAAATCTCAAGTGTAAGGGTATTTGATGAGGCGAAAAGTGTACCGCTTTTAAGGGGTCATTTAAGCCCGAAATCGTATTTATTTGATCAAATATTGCCCTAAATCGTTCCTTTTGTCATTTTAGGTACTTTTGAGGAGAAATCTGGAAAAGGAGGCATTTTGGACGTTTTTGGAGCATAAAAGTGAAGAAAACGGCAAAGTCTCAAGAATCGGCTAAAAGTTACTCTTGACGGCGTCACAATTAACATGGGACGGCGTCATGCCTTGGCAAGAAAAGTTGGATGTGAAATTTACTCATGACGGGCCAGTGAGTTTGCATGAGAATTCTGACGGCGTCACGCTTTAACTAAATCAAGGGCGTCACGGCTTAAATCATAAGGGGACGGCGTCACGTTCAGGATCCGACGGCGTCAAGCCTTGATAAGCCAGAATGGATTTTTGAAGAGCTAAAGAGGGACGGCGTCAAGATGGTCATCCGGGAACCCTAAAAGCGGCGAGGTGACGGCGTCACAATGCATAAGGTGACGCCGTCAGATGTCAAAGTCTATATATAGTTTTCTAATTTTTTGTCATTAGGGAGAGCTTAGTGTGTGGAATTTTGGGATAAAACCCTAAGACGATTTTAGCTACTTTTTCAGGGCTTTTTGCCTTGAGATCTTCCATGTTTCATTGAAAGATAAGTTATCAATTAATCATTCAATATGTCTATGTGTTGTTTGATTCTATCTTATGCTTGTCTTTTGTTTAACATGTTAGGCTAATTTTATCTTGTGTTTGCTTAGATCTAATGAAACCTAGCTATTGATTATTGGTTGTTAGTGTGTTATTAGTTGTATTGGATGATTGTTTATCTATGTTAGGCTTAAGAAAACTGGCTAACTTCCTATTCGGTAACTTGCTTGAACGTCTTAAGAAACATGAACCAAACGCGTACTAAAGGTTTTTATGGTTGTATTTAATGCACAAGCGAATTCTAGTGATCCCATGTTAGGAGCTTCCTAGCCGGCTCGACATAGGAGTGAAGTAGGAGCTTGTAGAGTTTGGGGAAGTAAGTACGCCACCCCACGAATGGTATTAAGGAATACACCCGTCATCCACGCGACTAATACACACTAATTAACCGGTAAAAGATAGTTAGGGAGTAAGGAAATCTAAGTAAACACATTTCTCTACACATAAGTTTCTCACCACTTTTCATTTTTGTTATTTTATTTTATTTGCATTTGTAGTAATTTGGGTTAGTTGACTAGCAACTAATTCCGCCCACTCCTTCAAAACCCGAGATTTTACTTGCTTTCATAAAATTATAAAAACATAAAAAGAATCTTCCTCAACCCTTAGACCTAATTAGAGTAGCCTTTCACACCTAACGAACACTATTCCCTGTGGAGAACGATCAATCCCCCGTACTTACCACTACACTATACTACATCGGTCAGGTACACTGCCTGGTGGGGTTGTAAGCCTCTTGAGATCCCTCGAGAGGTAAAACCTGTTGTAAGGTTGCAAAACCCACGCATCATTCGTACTTAATGTAATTTATCTTTCAGTATAATTCTTAGTTTACAAATGTTGTACTCAGTTTATTTAATGCAATGAAAACTATCTTGAACCTTTAATTTCAGTTTTGTTCAATAAATTCAGATTTAACAATTTTAAGTGAAACTGACAATTCCACTTAATATTGTTAATTATTGTTATCAGTGTTTCTTCCAGCTCATTTATGTTCATTCAAAAACTTTTATAAGTTTCTAAGGTGTTTAATCGAGTTTTAATCCAGTTTACTTTAAAATCACAAAAATAGGCATTAAATAAAAAATCAGAAGTTACGTTAGAAGAAGCTTGGAGCAAAGGAATTTTTGATTGCCCTTGGTTGTAGTGCCTCATGGGAGGCTATAGGATGTGTCAATAGTCCTTGGTTTCTCAGTTCTCAGTTTGGATCCCTATTGTAAGCTTTTACTTAATTTCTTGCATATCACTGTGTTGTTGTTCATTCTGAGTTAATCTAGTGTTTTACTGTTTAATAACCATAATAAAGTTGATTTATGTTGTTTTATTACATGCTTGTTTATTGATTACTTTAGTTGCTCAGTTTACACTTTTTACTGTCGAAATAGCTTGGTCTTTATTTATAAGTATTTGCTATCATTGTTGGTTTTTATATGTTCATTTAAGCTTATTATATCATGTTATAATCTTAGAAATCAGTCTCATGGATTGAATCAGTGGTTTGCTTTGAAAATCTCAAAATCATATATCTTAAGAAGTGTTTGGTTCAGTAGATTGCTCTGTGGTAGAGGTTGTATGTGTTGTTGTTCTTGTTTGATGTACGTCACATAAGAACCTAATATCTCAGATAAGTCATAAAAACCAGTCCTCACTTGAGAAAAAGTCAAATTCTACCTTAAAGCATTCTCACAGATTCACTGTTGGAATTTGTGAGTCCATAATCTTCAATTCAGTTCATTAGTTGATTACTTAGCTTAATTTAGTCTTATCTTAGCATAATATTACATAATCATTCAGTAGAGTAGGATCAAAGTTCATCAAAGTCAACTATTTGGTTTTACTTAAAAAGTCAAATTTCTTAGTTGTAGGTTTTTGAATAAACTTGTGAATTTTCTTGTGATCTTATTATTAAGTTTTAGGTTGTTAGCTTTTAGGACATCAATATCTTGCTGCTTATATTCATTAGGATAAATTTAGTTTATTTTTATTCAGCTTATAAACTGCTTATTTGCTAGTTTCAAATTAGGACTTTTTCACAAACCTGCCCTGTGCACTGGCAAAACAGCCTTTTTCATAAGCTTCTTAAAAGCTCATCAGTGAACTTAAGCTTGTGTGTTTTGGTTTTTTGTGAAGCTTAACCACCCATCTCAAAGTTCCAGTGCTTATTTTTCCTTCTCAAGCTTATTTAATAGGGCTGCTTCTAGCTTTTAGTTTTGTCCATTTCACTGTATATACTGAGTCCTCAGTGTATTACAAGCCTTTTCATAAGCTCTTCATAAGCTCACTAGTGGTCCCCACAGTGTAAGCTTTGGCTTTTTGGAAAGCCCACCAACCCAGCTTGCAATCTCAGTGCTCATTTTGAGCTTGGGAGCTTTTGCCCCTAGCTTAATCAGGCCTTATATAACCTTGCAGGCCTGTTTGGTCATTGTGGGATTTGGATTTGCTTATTTTCCATTTGTAGCTTATTCAGTGTACTTTCTTGTTTGTTTTAGCTTATTCTAAGTTCATCTCATTTGGTCATAGCTTAAAGTACCTTTGGTTCCAACTGTGAAGCTTATTTCAAGCTTGTTTGAGCTTGACCCATCAATTTAAGCTCAAAAGATCAACTGTTAAGCTCATAAGCTTCCATACTGCTTATTTTTAAGTTCGAAACCTTTTGTCTTTATTAAAGTTAGTTATTTTCAGTAATGAAATAGTTTTGTAAAAGAAAATTCAAGAAAATCAAAACATAAAAAAAGTGATAGCTTCTATTTAAGCCATTTGACTTATTTTTCTGCTTTTTCAATAAGCACTTTTCATTTTTATAATTTTCATAGCTTCCTGTCACCTTAGAGTATTTATAGAAAAAGTTTTAGAATTATTACTGTTCATTTAGTATTTATTATAATTTAAATTAGTTTTAAATAATTATTAAATAATAATTAATTAATAATAAATAGATAAAAAGTGTAATAAATATATTTTCGGTTTTAAAATAAGTTTTATAATATTTTAGATTTTTCTAAGTCATAATTTCACTTTTCTAGCTTTATTTCATTTTTTCTTATATTTTAGGGTATTATTAAATAGTTAAAAATAGTTTTTAATTAATAATAATTAAATAAATAGTCATAAAAATAATTTTAATTTTCCAATAATTTTCTTTTATTATTAGGATTCTAAAAATATAATTTTCACATCCGTGGGATTTATATTGGACAGAATTCACGTTTTATTTCGTACATTTACGTAATTTTTATTTTAAACGTACGCGTTTTTAGATTTTAGACGTTTCTAAGTATTTTGCTTTCACGTACTTGTTCTTATAGCGTGTTTAAGCTATTTTCTTTTATTCCTTAGTATAAATCACTCAAAACCCTTTCCTGTTCAATATTCGCCCGATCACAGATTCGTTTTATTTCAGTTTACACACCTCGTTGGGACTTAACGACCCGGGGATACACTAAAATCCTTTGGTAAATTGTATTGTGCCCTAGATTGTTTGACTCTTGTTGACCATTTACTTGGTCAATATTAGTTGACCGTTTGGGACCGATCAAATTTTAGCGCCGCTGCCGGGGAGGTGTGCTGCGTAAAAACGAATTTGAAGTATCAGTGATTGTTGAATATACACCCATTGTATATTTACCATCTTTGTTCATATTTCCTTATTTTCATATAAAACCAAAATAATCGTGAAGTTAATTTGTTTGACTAAACGATTACCAAAAGCATTTTTATTTAAGTTTTCAACGAACACAAAAAAACCCAAAAATATTCATCTTTACCCTCTATCCATTTGATTCTAAACTTCTTATACCTTTCTTCTATGGCGTCTCTCGGCTACAAATGTTTTGATTGTAAAAGCCCGTTGATTGACAGCCTTCATTGTTCTAAGTGTAAGTGTGAGCGGTGTGGAAATCATGCACCAAAAGGATCATGTTATTGGTGTGAAGTAGCCCTCAAAAGGGAGCTTAATTCCATCAATGATTCTCTGATGCGCGTGATGTGTCGTTGCGGTTTAGCAGTTTTAATGCCTACTCAAGTTTTAAATTTATATTTAGCCGACTTATCAATAACACACACACTTAACCAGCAGTGTACCCGGTCAGTATGAAGATAATGGTAAGTAGAGTGTCGATCACTAAGAGTGGAACGTATTATCTAGTTATTCTAATCAGTATTTTAATATCCTAACGCAAGGGGGTTTCAGCCTGAGAGACTGGCATGGTTTTGTTTGCAATTAAATAATAAAATAAACAAATAGGCACGAATCAGCAAGTAGCACACACGTACACAGATAGATACTCGAGACAATAAGAGGGTTGTCCTTATGATTAAGTAGATTGTCACTTGTTTTATTGATAGCTTTATATGAAGTGTATGTAATTAACCCTTTCTCGTTGGTCCTATTCTCATCGGCGAGTAAACCCTTAATGATTACTTATGTCTAAAAGTTATTCCTAAGTGATCAATTTAGAAACAACCGTGGGAGCCACATCTTGTCCCGCAGTCGGATGCCCGCAAGCCACTAATAAACACAGAGGTTATCAATGCACTAATAAGTAGTAACCAAAGACATCAACATATAAACTTTAATTGATGGGAAAGCAAGTATTAAAGGGAGTGCAATCTTTCGTTGTCACATTACACAAGCCACCAATCCTGATGAATTAAAGTTTGCTAACACAATAAAACAAAACTACTTAATGAATTAAATACATGCAGCACCTTCTTACAGCTCTTGTATCTTCGATTTGGGTGTGTCTTGTGCTGCCTCCTTGACTGAATTCGTCCTTTTGCTCTGCTGTCCGAACTTCGGTTTTAGGGTTTCGAACTCTTAACTCGTCTGGTCTACGGGGTATTTATAGTTTCTGTCTGAGGGAAGATGCGGCGCATCTACTAAGTAGATGCGGCGTATGTACTTAACTTCGCGTGGGGTCCAAGATTATAATATTCAGGAATATTCGTACACCGCCAGAAGATGCGGCGTAACTCTTGATTAGATGCGGCGCATGTCCTCTTGTATCTTGGATCGTATCTGGTGATATCTTGATAGAGATGCGGCGCATGTTGAGAGTGAGATGCGGCGCATCTGGAGCAGAATTGACTTGATCTTGTCCATGTCAGTAGACTTCCTCTTTATGCACGTTTTGCTCCATTATTAGTCCATAATCGCTAAGTTTCACCAAATGCTTGTTTTTACCTGAGAATTACAAAAGTAAACGATTAAGTATCAATCCTCATGCATAATATAGTAAAACAAGTCAAATTAATAGGATAAATGATAGTAATAAAATGTACTTATTTGAGTTCATCAAATATCCCCCCACTTGAACTTTACTTGTCCCCAAGTAAACCTTAGAATTTCATTTATGAAAATGTATCCTAAAAGATGTTAGGATTTATTTTTATATTTAAGCATGTATTCGTTTATTTCATAATCACACAACTAAACACTTAACGAATTAGAAGTAAAATAAAATAAGTCGATAAAAGCAAATCTAATCGTTTAACTGTCCAGTCGCGACGAATATTCTATCATAAGCTTGGCAAGTATACACATCTCCACCACTAAAGCTAAGGAATAACAAGTCTAAAGCGGTAAAAAGGGTTTTTAGGCTAAAGGGTTAATTATTCTTATTTACACTATCGATCTCAAATTCCAGAAAAGGCGACAAAATCACAAATACATGATCGAATCCACGAACACGATACTTGCAATTGCTCAAATCCTTAACTCGAATAGGCTAAAGATAGGTCCAAACTTCACCAATATAATATATATCAAAAAGGGCGACAAAATCATAAATACATAGCCGAATCCACGACTACGATACTTAAGATTGCTCAAATCCCTAATCTCAATAAATCAAAGGTTCGGTTGGATAAAGAACAATACAGGGTATGGATAACATTTGGGATATAAATTGGTGTAAAAATAAAAATAAACAAAACAAAACAAATAAATTAAAATCCTAAGTGTGGTTAATCACTATCCCAACCATCCCATGAATAAGACTCATATCATTGAATAACTCACGCTTTAACACTTGAAACACACGCTTTAGGTAGACACGAATTATACTCAACAAAATCTTAATCAAAGAATAAACCTTAATCGGCATTCCCATAACTGCCAATTCCCATTCAATCCATAGATATAATACAACAAATAGTGGTGATATCGACCACTTATATAACTCTACATCGTTGGCTTAAAATAAACATCCAACTCTTTTTTCTTTCTTTTTCTTTTCTCATTTTTCGATTTTTTTTTTTTTTTTTTTTTTTTTTTTTTTTTTTTTTTTTTTTTTTACTTGAAACATAAACATAGATGTGTAAAATTTCACCACATCACTACAACTTTCTTTCCGGATAATTTTTTTCATACTTTTCATACTTTCAGAAATAACGGTAATAGTGAAAGTAGTAAACACACGAAAAATAAACTCAAGAATATACAATATTTACTTTCACTCCAATTTGCATTGTTGATGAACTCAAATAAGTACATTTTATTACTATCATTTATCCTATTAATTTGACTTGTTTTACTATATTATGTATGAGGATTGATACTTAATCGTTTACTTTTGTAATTCTCAGGTAAAAACAAGCATTTGGTGAAACTTGGCGATTTTGGACTAATAATGGAGCAAAACGTGCATAAAGTGAAGAGTCTACTGAAATGAAGAAGATCAAGACTAATCTGCTCCAGATGCGCCGCATCTCACTATCAACATGCGCCGCATCTCTATCAAGATATCACCAGATACGATCCAAGATACAAGAGGACATGCGCCGCATCTAATAAAGAGTTACGCCGCATCTTCTGGCGGTGTACGAATATTCCTGAATATTATAATCTTGGACCCCACGCGAAGTTAAGTACATGCGCCGCATCTACTTAAGTAGATGCGCCGCATCTTTCCTCAGACACAAACTATAAATACCCCGTAGACCAGACGCATTAAAGAGATTGGAGATTCGGAAGTTCGAAAACCTAAAGACCGAACAGAAGAGAAGGACGAATTCAGTCAAGAAGGCAGCACAAGACACACCCAAATCTAAGATACAAGAGCTGTAAGAAGGTGCTGCATGTATTTAATTCATTAAGTAGTTTTGTTTTATTGTTTTAGCAAACTTTAATTCATCAGGATTGGTGGCTTGTGTAATGTGACAACGGAAAGATTGCACTCCCTTTAATACTTGCTTTCCCATCAATTAAAGTTTATATGTTGATGTCTTTGGTTACTACTTATTAGTGCATTGACCACCTCTGTGTTTATTAGTGGCTTGCGGGCACCCGACTGCGGGACAAGGTGTGGCTCCCACGGTTGTTTCTAAATTGATCACTTAGGAATAACTTTTAGACATAAGTCGTCATTAAGGGTTTACTCGCCGATAAGAATAGGACCAACGAGAAAGGGTTAATTACATACACTTCATATAAAGCTATCAATAAAACAAGTGACAATCTACTTAATCATAAGGACAGCCCTCTTATTGTCTCTAGTATCTATCTGTGTACGTGTGTGCTACTTGCTGATTCGTGCCTATTTGTTTATTTTATTATTTAATTGCAAACAAAACTGTGCCAGTCTCTCAGGCTGAAACCCCCTTGCGTTAGGATATTAAAATACTGATTAGATTAACGAGATTATACGTTCCACTCTTAGTGATCGACACTCTACTTACCATTATCTTCATACTGACCGGGTACACTGCTCGTTAAGTGTGTGTGTTATTGATAAGTCGGCTAAATATAAATTTAAAACTTGAGTAGGCATTAAAACTGCTAAACCGCAACGACACATCACGCGCATCAAGTTTTTTGGCGCCGCTGCCGGGGAGTGAATTGTTATTTTCTGTTAATTTGATTAGTATTTTAATTAGGTTTTTCTTTTTATTAGATTAATTGCATCATTGTACTATTTTGCATATTTGTTGTATTGTGTGTTATTTGTTTGCTTTTGTTTTTATTTTTGTGTGTTTTATTTTTTTGTTTCGTGTGTTTAATTTTTATTTTTATTTTTCGTATTTTTCTGTTCTGCTATCGTTGTACTGTGCTAAATCAAACGATACGGCGCATCTGATCTCTCAGATACGGCGTATTGCGTTTAATTTTTATATACAACGCGTTTAATTAATTCGATACGACGCATCTTTTCCCCAAGATACGGCGTATCTGTTTTTAATAAGAAATTTTTTTTTTTCTAAGCGATAAAATAATACGACGCATCTGCTTTTGCAGATACGGCGTATCTGTTTTGATAAAAATTTTTTTTCTAAACGTTAACGCCATACGACGCATCTGCTTTCGCAGATACGGCGTATCTATTATTTTAATTAAAAACAGTTTGCGAATTATTAAACAAATACGGCGTATCGATTTCCGTCGATACGGCGCATCTTACTGAATCAAAAATCTTTTATTTTTAAACGTAACGAAAATACGGCGCATTAACTTTCGTTAATACGACGCATTTAATTTTAATTAGATAAATTGATTTTTGATTGATTAATTCGATACGGCGCATTCATAAATTCTAAGCGGCGTATCTATTTTCTGAATAAAGTCTGATTAAATTTTAACGTATTAAGATACGGCGTATCCAACTCTTTGGATACGGCGCATCATCTGCAGATATCAGCAACTTTTATTTTTCTAATTTCCGAACGGAAAATACTCCGACTTACCCTTATACCTGGAAACTTTTACTTTGAAATCTTCTTGTCCTTAATTTTCAGGAACGATGTTCGATATTTTCCCAAACTGGTTCGGAAAGGCCCAAAGAAACCTCACTATGGAAGAGTTTGCACTACTAATCGCTGAAGCCAATGAAAAAGAACATCATGAAGCAAGAAACTTTATCACTGAATTCAAAGGCAGTCATGAGCTGTTACTAAAGGAACAAAACAATATGATCAATGGGTTGGCAATTGAAGTGCACCAATTGTCAACGGTGCTTAACAAGGTTCTTTTGGTAAGGCACGATCTGAAAGGAATTACAACTAGAGGCGGAAAGTCAACCTTTCAAATCGGAGAAACGCCCGAGGATGACAGTACAAACAAAATTTCCCCTGAATCTTTATCACCTGAGCAAGAGCAACCTAAAGAGACTGATCCAGAACCTGTGACTAGAAAAGAACCTTCTGTTGAACCTAAACGATCAACACCACCTTTCCCACACAGGGCAAGGAAAGAGAAAGAAGATGCCTATCAAAAGAAATTCTTGGAGAATCTCAAGCAGCTGCAGCTTAGTATACCATTTATGGAAGCCCTAGTGCAAATGCCAAAATATGCTAAATATCTGAAGAGCTTGCTTACAAACAAGTCTAAACTCGAAGAGGCTTGCACCATAACAATGGGGAAAAGAAGCTCAGCGGCGTTGCTCAACAACCTTCCATCAAAAGAAAAAGATCCAGGGAGTTTCACTATTCCTTGTCAGATTAAAAATTTGCATATTGAAAATGCTTTAGCCGACCTAGGAGCTAGTATAAGTCTTATGCCCTCTTCTATGTATGATAAATTAGGTCTTGGTGAACCAAAACCTACTAGGATGTGCTTAGAACTAGCTGATAGGTCCATACAATACCCATTAGGAATAGCGGAAAATATATTAATAAAAGTTGATAAATTTGAATTACCTATCGACTTCGTTATCCTTGATATGCCTGAAAATTCTAGAACTCCTATAATATTAGGAAGACCATTTTTAGCCACTGCTAGGGCCATGATTGATGTTTTTAATAAAAAAATAACTCTTACCATAGGAAAAGATGAGGTTGAGTTTAACATGGAACAATCTATGAGTAAAGATAATTCCGATGATGATGAATGCTATAACATCGATGTTTCTGATGACACGATTAATCAATTTACTCAGAGATTGTTAAAAAATAATTTGCTTGATTCTTTTCTGCTTAAAAATTTAGAAAACACAATTGCTATAGAAGATCAAGTTGATGAGAATACTATTGATTATAATTTTGCTGATGATTCTGCTGTATGTAACGCAATGCGGCGCATCGAAAACCTCGATGCGGCGCATCTATCTGATGACAGCAGCGATGTAATTAAAGAACAGGTTTATTCCGCTAGTGCTACTGAAATTGATAATGTTAAACCTATGCTTAAGGATCTTCCTTCTACTTTAGAATATGCTTATTTAAACGGAAATACTAATTCACCCGTTATTATTGCATCTGACTTAACGCCAAAAGAAAAAGAGTCTCTTTTGCAGGTATTATATAAACGAAGAGGAGCATTAGCATGGAGTATGTCTGATATTAAGGGAATTAGCCCGTCATTTTGTACACATAAAATCCTTATGGAGGATGAATTCAAACCAACTATCCAACCTCAAAGGCGTTTGAATCCAAAAGTCCAAGATGTGGTGAAAAATGAAATCGTAAAGTTACTTGACTCCGGACTTATCTACCCAATTTCCGACAGCTCGTGGGTCAGTCCTATCCACGTTGTACCGAAAAAAGGAGGAATGACGGTAGTACTCAATGACGACAATGAGCTAATCCCTTCAAGAACCGTTACCGGATGGAGAGTTTGCATTGACTACCGCAAACTCAATGATGCTACGCGAAAAGATCACTTCCCTCTTCCATTTATTGATCAAATGTTAGAAAGACTATCAGGATATGATTATTATTGTTTTTTGGATGGTTTTTCAGGTTTCTTCCAAATACCCATTGCCCCCGAGGATCAAGAGAAGACGACTTTCACCTGCCCTTATGGAACCTTCGCCTATAGGAGAATGCCGTTCGGACTATGCAACGCCCCTGCTACCTTCCAACGTTGTATGACGGCTATCTTCCATGATATGGTAGAAGACTTTATGGAAGTCTTCATGGACGACTTTTCGGTGTTCGGTAACTCATTTAATGATTGTCTCTTTAAACTTGATAAAATGCTTGCTAGGTGTGAAGAAACTAACCTTGTTCTTAATTGGGAAAAATGTCATTTTATGGTTAGAGAGGGGATTGTGTTAGGACATAAGATTTCTGGGAAAGGTATAGAAGTAGATAAAGCTAAAATTGATGTAATTGCTAAACTACCTTACCCCACTAATGTTAAAGGCGTTAGAAGTTTTTTAGGGCACGCTGGATTTTATCGTAGATTCATAAAGGATTTTTCAAAAATATCTAGGCCTATGACCCAATTATTGCTAAAGGATGCAAAGTTTGATTTTTCTGATGATTGCAAAAAGGCATTTAATATACTTAAAGAAAAACTAACTTCTGCACCCATTATAATTTCGCCGGATTGGAATCTGCCTTTTGAACTAATGTGTGATGCTAGTGATTATGCTGTTGGAGCCGTACTTGGCCAAAGGATAGATAAGAAATTTAAGCCAATTTATTATGCTAGCAAAACATTGAATAATGCCCAAGAACACTACACCACCACGGAAAAAGAACTTTTAGCAGTAGTTTTTGCATTCGATAAATTTAGATCATATCTTATATTGTCAAAAACTATGGTTTACACTGACCATTCTGCTTTGAAGTATTTGTTCAATAAACAGGATGCCAAGCCTAGGCTTATTAGGTGGGTTTTATTGCTCCAAGGATTCGATATTGAAATTAAAGATAAAAAGGGTGCCGAGAATCTAGCTGCTGACCACTTATCTAGACTTGAAAATCCTGATATGGAGGTGCTTGACGAAAGGGAAATAGCTGATGACTTTCCTGATGAACACCTTATGATGGTGGGAATTAAGAGTAATAATAATGGACCATGGTATGCCGACTTTATAAACTTTATTGTTGCAAATGAAATTCCTAATGGGCTAACATCCGATGAGAAAAGAAGGTTTATAACTCGCGCTAACGAATATATTTGGGATGAACCTTATGCCTTTAAATTATGTCCTGACAATATTATACGAAGATGCGTAGACGGTGATGACATAGCTGCAATATTGGCACATTGCCATTCAGGGCCAACAGGGGGGCATCACGGCGCAGTCGTCACAAGAAGAAAAATCCTTGACGCGGGATTTTATTGGCCCACTATGTTGGAGGATGCGAAAGATTATATAAAAGGATGTGATGCGTGTCAACGATCCGGAAATATTACATCAAGAAACGAAATGCCACAAAACTATATCCAGGTATGTGAAGTTTTCGACATATGGGGATTAGACTTCATGGGACCGTTTCCTGAATCTAAAGGTAATAAATATATTTTGGTTGCTGTTGATTACGTATCAAAATGGGTCGAAGCACAAGCATCTCCAACAAACGACAGCCAGGTAGTTCTTAAATTTTTACAAGGTTTGTTCTCTAGGTTTGGAATTCCTAAGGCATTGATTAGTGATAGGGGAACACACTTTTGTAATCACCATCTTGGAAGAGCCTTGCAAAAATATGGAGTGTATCATAGGGTTTCCACCGCATACCATCCTCAATCAAATGGTCAAACTGAAGTAACCAATAGAGCTATAAAACGAATTCTTGAAAAAACTACTGGTTATAATCCTAAAGGATGGTCTGACAAGTTGAATGATGCTTTATGGGCATTCCGTACAGCCTATAAGACACCAACGGGATGCACTCCATTCCGTCTTGTATACGGAAAAGCATGCCACCTGCCGGTCGAAATTGAACAAAGTGCATATTGGGCTTTAATGAATTGTAATATGGATATGGAAGCTGCAACGAAGAACCGTTTCATGGAGCTTAATGAACTCTATGAACTAAGAGATGAGGCCTACAAAAATACTAAAATCTACAAAGAAAGAACTAAAAGATGGCATGACTCGAGGTTACGTGGAGATAAAACGTTTGCTATCGGAGAAAAAGTGCTACTATTTAATTCTAGATTAAAGATGTATCCTGGTAAAATAAAATCAAGATGGACGGGTCCGTTCGTTGTCAAGAAAGTGTATCCATACGGAACCATTGAAATATGCGATAAAAATGGTTATATATTCAAAGTAAACGGGCAACGTGTAAAGAAATACTTTGATAATAAAATTGAGGATAATGAGAGCGAGGTGGTGGAATTTGAGCCCGACGTAATAGAGTAAAGAGCTGAACGTGAGTCTAACTTGAAGACTCTGGAATAAAGACAAGTGCTGACCGGGAGACAACCCGGATTTATCATTTATCATTCTGTTTTCTGAGTCGAGTCAGTCCAGGCCGCACGAAGATACGGCGCATCTCAGTCCTGAGATGCGACGCATCCTCTGCAATGGTCATATCTTATTTTATTTTTCTGCATTTTAATTTTCGACTTTAAAACTATTTATCAGTTTATTTTAATGCGGCGCATCCCTGGTTAAGGATGCGGCGCATCTTTATTCTGATCCGTATTTATTCCAGGCTCGATACGGCGTATCTTCTTCAATAAGATACGGCGCATCGACTGACCTGATGATTTTCAGTTTTAATTATTTTTTTTTAGTTTTATTTTTCCTAACTACTAATGTATTATGCAAGTTGAACCTTTCTTATCTTAGGTGTGTTGGTGGTATTATAGTTTCCTGAATTTCCTGTGGATACATCAAGTATGAAGCTTTAACGTTCTAATCCACAAGAAGATGATTTTTGCTCATACACTAATGGAGGATCATACCGAGCAAATCTCAGGGGAGTTTTTCCGTTCTAATTTTTTTATTTCCAGTTTTTAACCTTTTATACAAACAACGAGGACGTTGTTTAACTTAAGTGGGGGGATAGGAGAATTAGAACACTTAACACTTACTTGTCCTAAACTTTTTCAAAAATTATGCTTAAAATGTGCTTAATATATCAAACTTAAAAATTTTTTAGCATGTTTTTGTTTAAGATCTAAGTTGCATAACTGCACACATGACGTTATTTTCAAAAATTGTGATTTTTACAAAATTCACAAATCTATGAGTGTGCCGGTGACTTGTAAACTTTAGAACTTGGCTTGTATACTATTCGAGACCACCATAATGAGTATTATTTATTTAATTGGAATGACTTGTCTAAATTGGTAAAATTTCTAGGATTACACCAAATAGCCTTTATATGTTATGTGTTATTAACTAGCTACACTGGTTAGTTAACCCCCGTATAAACCCTTTTGTTACTCTCATTTTTAGAGTAAGATACCCCTAGAAAAACACTCAGAGCCATTCCTTTCGTTTCTTACACCTATGTTTAAAATGTTTCGTTACACCCTTACACCTTAGCCTACCCTGTAGATTAAAGTCCGTGGTTGGTTAATTGCTATAGGCAGAGTGTGTTTCCTTACATTACCTGTGTTCGCGTGCGTAATTCATTATCTATGGTTAGGTCGGGAAATTGCACAATGCAATTGGAGTGAAAGTAAATATTGTATATTTTAGAGTTTATTTTTCGTGTGTGTTTACTACTTTCACTATTACCATTATTTCTGAAGTTATGAAAAGTATGAAAAAATTATCCGGAAAGAAAGTTGTAGTGATGTGGTGAAATTTTACACATCTATGTCTTTGGTTAAAAAAAAAAAAAAAAAAAAAAAAAAAAAAAAAAAAAAAAATATGAGAAAAAAAAAAGAAAGAAAAAAGAGTTGGATGTTTATTTTAAGCCAACGATGTAAAGTTATGTAAGTGGTTCATATGGCCACTATTTGTTGTATTATATCTATGGATTGAATGGGAATTGGCAGTTATGGGAATGCCAATTAAGGTTTATTCTTTGATTAAGATCTTGTTGAGTATAATTCGTGTCTACCTAAAGCGTGTGTTTCAAGTGTTAAAGCGTGAGTTATTCAATGATATGAGTCTTATTCATGGGATGGTTGGGATAGTGATTAACCACACTTAGGATTTTAATTTATTTGTTTTGTTTATTTTTTATTTTTACACCAATTTATATCCCAAAAATTATCCATACCCTTTATTATTCTTTATCCAACCAAACCTTTGATTTATTGAGATTAGGGATTTGAGCAATCTTAAGTATCGTAGTCGTGGATTCGGCTATGTATTTATGATTTTGTCGCCCTTTTTGATATATTATTATTGGTGAAGTTTGGACCTATCTTTAGCCTATTCGAGTTAAGGATTTGAGCAATTGCAAGTATCGTGTTCGTGGATTCGATCATGTATTTGTGATTTTGTCGCCTTTTCTGGAATTTGAGATCGATAGTGAAAAGAGAATAATTAACCCTTAAGCCTAAAAACCCTTTTTACCGCTTTAGACTTGTTATTCCTTAGCTTTAGTGGTAGAGATGTGTATACTTGCCAAGCTTATGATAGAATATTCGTCGCGACTGGACAGTTAAACGATTAGATTTGCTTTTATCGACTTATTTTATTTTACTTCTAATTCGTTAAGTGTTTAGTTGTGTGATTACGAAATAAACGAATACATGCTTAAATTAAAAATAAATCCTAACATCTTTTAGGATACATTTTCATGAGATTTAATCTAAGGTTTACTTGGGGACAAGTAAAGTTCAAGTGGGGGGATATTTGATGAACTCAAATAAGTACATTTTATTACTATCATTTATCCTATTAATTTGACTTGTTTTACTATATTATGTATGAGGATTGATACTTAATCGTTTACTTTTGTAATTCTCAGGTAAAAACAAGCATTTGGTGAAACTTGGCGATTTTGGACTAATAATGGAGCAAAACGTGCATAAAGTGAAGAGTCTACTGAAATGAAGAAGATCAAGACTAATCTGCTCCAGATGCGCCGCATCTCACTATCAACATGCGCTGCATCTCTATCAAGATATCACCAGATACGATCCAAGATACAAGAGGACATGCGCCGCATCTAATAAAGAGTTACGCCGCATCTTCTGGCGGTGTACGAATATTCCTGAATATTATAATCTTGGACCCCACGCGAAGTTAAGTACATGCGCCGCATCTACTTAAGTAGATGCGCCGCATCTTTCCTCAGACACAAACTATAAATACCCCGTAGACCAGACGCATTAAAGAGATTGGAGATTCGGAAGTTCGAAAACCTAAAGACCGAACAGAAGAGAAGGACGAATTCAGTCAAGAAGGCAGCACAAGACACACCCAAATCTAAGATACAAGAGCTGTAAGAAGGTGCTGCATGTATTTAATTCATTAAGTAGTTTTGTTTTATTGTTTTAGCAAACTTTAATTCATCAGGATTGGTGGCTTGTGTAATGTGACAACGGAAAGATTGCACTCCCTTTAATACTTGCTTTCCCATCAATTAAAGTTTATATGTTGATGTCTTTGGTTACTACTTATTAGTGCATTGACCACCTCTGTGTTTATTAGTGGCTTGCGGGCACCCGACTGCGGGACAAGGTGTGGCTCCCACGGTTGTTTCTAAATTGATCACTTAGGAATAACTTTTAGACATAAGTCGTCATTAAGGGTTTACTCGCCGATAAGAATAGGACCAACGAGAAAGGGTTAATTACATACACTTCATATAAAGCTATCAATAAAACAAGTGACAATCTACTTAATCATAAGGACAGCCCTCTTATTGTCTCTAGTATCTATCTGTGTACGTGTGTGCTACTTGCTGATTCGTGCCTATTTGTTTATTTTATTATTTAATTGCAAACAAAACTGTGCCAGTCTCTCAGGCTGAAACCCCCTTGCGTTAGGATATTAAAATACTGATTAGATTAACGAGATTATACGTTCCACTCTTAGTGATCGACACTCTACTTACCATTATCTTCATACTGACCGGGTACACTGCTCGTTAAGTGTGTGTGTTATTGATAAGTCGGCTAAATATAAATTTAAAACTTGAGTAGGCATTAAAACTGCTAAACCGCAACGACACATCACGCGCATCAATTGTGCAATTTCCCGACCTAACCATAGATAATGAATTACGCACGCGAACACAGGTAATGTAAGGAAACACACTCTGCCTATAGCAATTAACCAACCACGGATTCTAATCTACAGGGTAGGCTAAGGTGTAAGGGTGTAACGAAACATTTTAAACATAGGTGTAAGAAACGAAAGGAATGGCTCTGAGGGTTTTTCTAGGGGTATCTTACTCTAAAAATGAGAGTAACAAAAGGTTTTATACGGGGGTTAACTAACCAGTGTAGTTAGCTAATAACACATAACATATAAAGGCTGTTTGGGTGTAATCCTAGAATTTTACCAAGTTAGACAAGTCATTCCAATTATATAAAATAATACTCATTATGGTGGTCTCGAATAGTATACAAGCCAAGTTCTAAAGTTTACAAGTCACCGGCACACTCATAGATTTGTGAATTTTGAAAAATCACAATTTTGAAAATAACGTCATGTGTGCAGTTATGCAACTTAGATCTTAAACAAAAACATGCTAAAAAATTTTTAAGTTTGATATATTAAGCACATTTTAAGCATAATTTTTGAAAAAGTAGGACAAGTAAGTGTTAAGTGTTCTAATTCTCCTATCCCCCCACTTAAGTTAAACAACGTCCTCGTTGTTTGTATGAAAGGTTAAAAACTGGAAATAAAAGAATTAGAACAAGAAAAACTCCCCTGAGATTTGCTCGGTATGATCCTCCATTAGTATAAGAGCAAAAATCATCTTTCTTGTGGATTAGAACTTTAAAGCTTCATACTTGATGTATCCACAGGAAATCCAGGAAACTATTATACCATCAACACTTTAAAACACACCTAAGATAAGAAAGGTTCAACTTGCATAACACATTAGTAGTTAGGAAAAATAAAACTTAAAAATTAAAACTGAAAATCATCAGGTCAGTCGATGCGCCGTATCTTATTGAAGAAGATACGCCGTATCGAGCCTGGAATTAATACGGATCAGAATAAAGATGCGCCGCATCCTTAACCAGGGATGCGCCGCATTAAAATAAACTGATAAATAGTTTTAAAGTCGAAAAATAAAAATGCAGAAAAATAAAATAAGATATGACCATTGCAGAGGATGCGTCGCATCTCAGGACTGAGATGCGCCGTATCTTCGTGCGGCCTGGACTGACTCGACACAGAAAACAGAATAATAAAAGATAAATCCGGGTTGTCTCCCGGTAAGCACTTGTCTTTATTCCAGAGTCTTCAAGTTAGACTCACGTTCAGCTCTTTAGTATCGATCATTGAAGGAGTCGGAAACATCACGCTCCTTCATCCCCAATTTAGTAATATTGAACACTCCTTGCTCGTCCTTAATTTCCACGCCGTTCTTCTTTAATATCTGTATAAACAAAGTCCTGTCCCTTTCGGGCAGAGATGACAAAATGATAGACGGGAAATTCTTATTATCACACAGGCACAAATAAGCAAGGTGGGGTGGTAGTTCAATAAACACATCATTATTCAAATTCGTTTTCTCAACTACTCTCCTACGTTTATTAATTATTACACAATCATACCACTCATCATCAGAATCACTAACAATATCTCGTCTAAGTTCTGTAGGTACATTAAGGTCAATGAATTCCTCAAAGTCTTCATGATTAGGATTAGTTGAGTTGTTTTGAATCAATGTTTCTCCCATAAGTCTAGCTTCAAGATCGAGGTCCATACGCTCTCTTAATCCTAGCACATAAACACCTCTAATTATGCTTTTAACCGGATCTTGGCACTTATAGACTAGTTTATTATTCCCTACCCTTAATGAAATTTTTCTCTTAAACACATCAATCTTAGCATGGGCAGTAGACAAGAAAGGTCTTCCGAGGATTAAAGGAATCTTAACATCCTCGGGCATGTCTAGTATAATAAAGTCTACGGGAAAAATAAACTGCTCAATCTTAACTAGCACATTATTAGCAATCCCTTCAGGTCGTTTTACTGTTTTATCAGCCAATTCAATAAGTAATTTAGTTGGTACTAATTTTCCTAGTCCTAGGGTAGCGAATGTCTTAAGAGGCATAACACTAACACTAGCTCCTAAGTCAGCCAACACATTATTGAAGGATATATTATTAATAGAACAAGGTAGAGTAAAACTTCCTGGGTCTTTTTCTTTATGAGGCAAGGCATTTGAATCGGTTGCAGGGCTCTCTTCTTTCATTGTTGCCTTGATCTCCTCTTCAATTTTTGTCTTCTCTTTTAGTAGTCTCCTTAAGCTGATTGAAGAGTTAAAGAAAAATTCGGGTCTTGCTCCATCGTTACCATTCATCGACCTTCTAGATATATTAGGAGTGACTTCTTCGGTGGTGCTTATGGCCTTGACATGATCCCTTGGGTTGGTTTCAGTTAAGCTCGGTAAACTTCCATATCCCCTTTCTTGAAGAACTTTGCTCATTTGACCAATTTGTTGTTCCAATGCTTTGATCGAAGCTCCTTGATTTCTTGTAGTAGTGTCCGTTGAAGCTCAAATTTCCTTGATCATAGCAGTATTCTCTTCATGTCTTTTAGCAGCATCGGCCATAATTTGCTTTAAAGTATCATCTAAAGTCTGCCTCCTCTCTTGATAAGCGGGATTGAAGTTGTTCTTTTGATAGAATCCCGGACTAGCTTCCCTAAATCTTGCTGAAGGTCGGAATGGTTGTCCAAATTGGGTGTAATAAGCTTCTTCAAATGTCTCACTTTCATTCTTGTTCGGGCAATCTTTAGTGTAGTGAGGTCCTTCGCACTTTTCACATCCAACTTGGGCAGCATATGCTCTTTCATCTCGCTTCTTCATCTCTCTACTAATTTTATCCAATTGAGCTTGAATAGCAGCAATCCCGTCAAAATTAGTGCTGCTCTTAGATCTAGTAGAGGTCCCATCGTGCCATTTCTGAGAATGATCAGCAGCTTCGTGGATCGCTTTCCTAGCATTAGTTGCACTCATCTGAGGTACAGCTCCCTTAGCATCCAAAATCTGTCTTGTAGGCACGTCTAATCCCTGATAAAACAATATTATTTCCTGCATAGGGGTTAGATAGTGTTGAGGACATTTTATCAATAAATCTTTAAATCGTTCCCAAGCTTGATAAAGGGTTTCATCAGGCTCTTGCTTGAAACTATTGATAGCCTCCATCTTCTTAGCAGTCTTAGCAGGTGGACAATATCTCTTCAGGAATTTGCTCTTCAAACCTTCCCACGTAGTGATTGAACTAGCAGGTTCATTCCTTAGCCACTTGTTAGCAGCTCCTTTTAGTGAGATTGGGAAGATTCTTAGCATGAGTTGATCGGTATTGACACTTTCTGTAGTAAACAAATCTGCAATCTCCAGGACCTTTTCAACATGCTCATTAGCATCCTCTTGTTCCGTCCCACTGAAAGCATTCTCTCTGAGCTCTTTGAGAAATTGACCCTTCAACTCAAATTTCGACTTGTCATCGAACTTAGGTCTAGCAACTCCTGAAGTGTAATCAGCACGGGTATTGTTCATGTATTCCTCCATAGTAGTGTTTTCGCCCATTGTTTCTGTTTCAACTTCCTCTTTTTCTTCAGAAAAGTAATCAAGCTCGAGTGAACTTGAAAGATCAAAGCTTCTTGTGTTGAAAAGCCTTTTAAGCGAATGCAGGGCTCGTTCAGGATCTTCGAAAGGTTGAATCAAGTTCCTCGTAGAACTCCTGGTCATGCACTTCCTGAAATCAATCACAAAAGCATCAGTAGGGTATGCTCGAGAAAGTAATATATCAGATAATTAATAACGAAAACGGAATACGAAAAATTAAAGTTACTGATATCTGCAGACGATGCGCCGTATCCAAAGAGTTGGATACGCCGTATCTTATAATCGTTAAAATTTAATCAGACTTTATTCAGAAAATAGATACGCCGCTTTAGAATTTAAGAATGCGCCGTATCGAATTAATTAATCAAAAATCAAATTATCTAATTAGAATTAAATGCGTCGTATTAACGAAAGTTAATGCGCCGTATTTTCGTTATGTTTAAAAATAAAAGATTTTTGATTCAGTAAGATGCGCCGTATCGACAGAGATCGATACGTCGTATCTGTTTAATAATTCGCAAACTGTTTTTAATTAAAATAATAGATACGCCGTATCTTCAAAAGAAGATGCGTCGTATGGCGTTAATGTTTTAGAAAAAATTTTTATCAAAAACAGATACGCCGTATCTGCAAAAGCAGATGCGTCGTATTACTTTATCGCTTAGAAAATTTTTTTTATTAAAAACAGATACGCCGTATCTTGGGGAAAAGATGCGTCGTATCGAATTAATTAAACGCGTTGTATATAAAAAATTAAACGCAATACGCCGTATCTGAGAAATCAGATGCGCCGTATCGTTTGATTTAGCACAGTACAACGATAGCAGAACAGAAAAATACGAAAAATAAAAAACAAATAAAACACACGAAACAAAAATAAAACACACAAAAATAGCAAACAAATAACACAAAGCAAATAACACACAATACAACAAATATGCAAAATAGTACAATGATGCAATTAATCTAATAAAAAGAAAAACAAATCAAGATACACCACGAGTATTTTAATTAGGTTTTTCTATTAAAATACTAAATCAAATTAACAGATAATAACAATTCACTCCCCGGCAGCGGCGCCAAAAACTTGATGCGCGTGATGTGTCGTTGCGGTTTAGCAGTTTTAATGCCTACTCAAGTTTTAAATTTATATTTAGCCGACTTATCAATAACACACACACTTAACGAGCAGTGTACCCGGTCAGTATGAAGATAATGGTAAGTAGAGTGTCGATCACTAAGAGTGGAACGTATTATCTAGTTATTCTAATCAGTATTTTAATATCCTAACGCAAGGGGGTTTCAGCCTGAGAGACTGGCACGGTTTTGTTTGCAATTAAATAATAAAATAAACAAATAGGCACGAATCAGCAAGTAGCACACACGTACACAGATAGATACTCGAGACAATAAGAGGGCTGTCCTTATGATTAAGTAGATTGTCACTTGTTTTATTGATAGCTTTATATGAAGTGTATGTAATTAACCCTTTCTCGTTGGTCCTATTCTCATCGGCGAGTAAACCCTTAATGATTACTTATGTCTAAAAGTTATTCCTAAGTGATCAATTTAGAAACAACCGTGGGAGCCACATCTTGTCCCGCAGTCGGATGCCCGCAAGCCACTAATAAACACAGAGGTTATCAATGCACTAATAAGTAGTAACCAAAGACATCAACATATAAACTTTAATTGATGGGAAAGCAAGTATTAAAGGGAGTGCAATCTTTCGTTGTCACATTACACAAGCCACCAATCCTGATGAATTAAAGTTTGCTAACACAATAAAACAAAACTACTTAATGAATTAAATACATGCAGCACCTTCTTACAGCTCTTGTATCTTCGATTTGGGTGTGTCTTGTGCTGCCTCCTTGACTGAATTCGTCCTTTTGCTCTGCTGTCCGAACTTCGGTTTTAGGGTTTCGAACTCTTAACTCGTCTGGTCTACGGGGTATTTATAGTTTCTGTCTGAGGGAAGATGCGGCGCATCTACTAAGTAGATGCGGCGTATGTACTTAACTTCGCGTGGGGTCCAAGATTATAATATTCAGGAATATTCGTACACCGCCAGAAGATGCGGCGTAACTCTTGATTAGATGCGGCGCATGTCCTCTTGTATCTTGGATCGTATCTGGTGATATCTTGATAGAGATGCGGCGCATGTTGAGAGTGAGATGCGGCGCATCTGGAGCAGAATTGACTTGATCTTGTCCATGTCAGTAGACTTCCTCTTTATGCACGTTTTGCTCCATTATTAGTCCATAATCGCTAAGTTTCACCAAATGCTTGTTTTTACCTGAGAATTACAAAAGTAAACGATTAAGTATCAATCCTCATGCATAATATAGTAAAACAAGTCAAATTAATAGGATAAATGATAGTAATAAAATGTACTTATTTGAGTTCATCATTCTCAAAGTCCTTCCTACTACCCTCCACAGCCCGAGATACGTGCTATTAATGACAAACCGTCGAGAATCGATCCTAACCTTTCAGGATTTACGGTTAAAAGTTTGTCAAGCAAACGTACAGAACTTAGAACAGTGACTAAAAAGAACGACTTGCCTAATCTTAAACTTCAACAACCAAAATAAGATCATGTATGTATATATACGTGTATGATTTAGTTCCATAACATACAACAACCATATAACGTGTATCAATTTGTACCATGCATGCATTTCCATTTCATTTCCTATATATATATATGTACACGTATAACCTATCTTCACCATCTTTCACTCTCAACTTCTCTATATATTCCTTCAGTCCCTTTTTCATCTTTTAAACAAACTACAACACACCCAGAAACCATTACAATTCCATTTCAAGCTCGATCGAAGAAGTTAAAGATTTATCTTAAATCGTATAACTTGGTTCTAGCGAGTTGTGGATTTTCTCTTGTGTTCTAATCTTCTTTCCATGATCACTCAACACCCTAGAGGTGTGGTAAGTCCTCACAATTCCATTTCTAGTTCATTTCGTTACATTTTAATACTTCATGCATTCCACATTTATAGTTTCGAACATATATACTTAGTCGCCACCATAAAGGATGGCTAGGAGATCTGATCACATATCATCTTACTCATACACAAACTCTTTTAGAAGCTTAATAAATCGTTATAATGTACACAAGACTTAAAACTCACGCAATATAAATTAAGAACAACTTTTAGCGCCTAACGTTCACTAGCCTTGATCTCGTAAAAACATATACATACACTTGTCATGTGGAACTATTGATTCGAACCCATTTTCACTAAGTTAGAATAACGAGATTCAATAAAATCACCTAGACCTAGACCCTTTTAACGCCCCATTTCAAACGCTACATTAGAACTTATTTTTATAAAATTTGTATCGAGTTGGACTATTAAGAAAACCCAATAAGCCATGTTGAGTAAGCCCACTAGAACTAATTTTTAAAATCAATCATGAGTCCAAGTCTAAGCCTAATAAGCCTTTTAACCCAACGACCCATTTATTGTTAACGGGCCCTAACGTTTTCTTTTAAAAAAAACCCATTAAACCAAAATAAGCTATTTTCTGAAATAAGCAGTTTAAATAAGTTGTAATAAGCTTAATAAAGTTATAGAAATTTTTAGAATATTTTTCCAATCATTTATGCTAAAAAGGGACTAAACTTGCAACGCGATTGCACGTTAAAGGACTAAAACTGCCATTTTGAAAGATAGGGATTGAAACTGTTAAAACAGTAAGTCGAGGATAGAAATGGAATAAATAGTAACTCTAAGTCATAAAAAGTCATTTTTAAATTAGTTGGACTGAATGTGTAAATATTTTATAAGCCAAGGACTAATTTTGCAAATCACATTCGGCTAGGGTTAAAAATGTAACTTTCAAACTATTTAAAATCCCAAACTATTATTTTTATAACTTGAGGGTATAAATTGGTCAATCATTAAATACAAGGCCTTAGAATGTTATTATTTAAAGCTTTTGAACTAAAATGAAATATATATTTTAAGGACTATTTTTGTAAACAAAACCTCGCTAGGGTAGAAATTGTAAAAGAAGGATTAATACAAGAACCAAACTATAAAATAAACTCATGCATATTCATTTTATATTTTCATCACATTCACGTGCATATTTTTATGATACATACAATATTAAACTAATAACATATATATTTTTATATAATGAATTTAACGAGTTTAACATTGACGTTATACAAAACATGTTTTTACTAATAACTTAACAATTTCTCCAAACCACTTTTGAAGAACGATATTGAGAATTTGAAACACATAAAAACTAGATAATATTATATATATTATTTTTTGGACTTTAAGAATTTTATGCATATAATTCATTCTCATCACAAACCACTTCATCATTCGATAACATTTCATCCATTATTCGTATTAGGCCAAAACCGTCAAATTCTCATACCTCGTTATTCATATTTACCTAGTTTACGTGTCGGAGCATTTTATTCACCCTACTTGATTTGTTTTCCATCCAGACTGCTCAGGTGAGTTCATAGTCCCACTTTTCTTTATATGTTTTCCAAACTTGTGGGGAGATACATGCTTCTAAACCGAACACAAGTATTTTCCCGTTTACTTTCCTGATTGATATTGCCTAAGTTAACTGTTCCCTATTTTAAAAGACCCTCCATCATGCACCATTAATCACTTTCGGGTGAGCGCGAATATAGTGAATAGATCTATTGGCAGTTGACGACCCATTTGTTGTAACACCCCGAAAATCGGGTCCAGCGGAAGCATACATGTCACTGGGGTGCTACTCAATTGGTATCACAACACAAGGTACAAAGAACGGTTTTACGTTAACCATTTAGAAGAAATTCATTACCAAAAAGAGTAAAATTTACATCATTCGAAAGTAGTGCGGAAATATAGGCCCATAATAAATAAAGCGGTCCCAAATATGAATATCAGAGTCGTCTATGACCATGCCCTTGCCAAGCGCCTCCAGAAATAAGCTATCGCATTAAACCTGAAAATACATGCTAAAAGGGTCAGCTTACGCTGGTGAGTTCATAGAGTTTAGTGTAAAATGTAAAGCATTCAAATAATGATTTCCTAGCAAAGGCATTATAAATTCACTCAGTCCCAAGTCCCGCCCGTACAAGACTTGCAACCTGTGTGTTTATAACCCACTGCCAAATAAGATTTGGTTTAGGTGAACAAAAGTAGTATGTGGACCAAGATAAGGGATTTGCTACACTGGACTAAGATCGATGTAAACCACGAGTTCCAATAATACTTCCAAAACCAATCATTCCAGTACCAATCGTCCCAAAATCAATCATTCCAATATCAATCGTTCCAAAATCAATCATTCCAATATCAATCGTTCCAAAATCAATCATTCCAATATCAATCGTTCCATAATCGTAATGAGATCTCAAGTAGGGCCCTAAGCGGTCACTAGCCAGGTGACATGGTGATAGCAAGGGATTGCTACCCTAGTCTAGGCCGTAAGTAGATATCTATTCTTAGCTAGGCATCATGGTTATAGCAAGGGATTGCTACCCTAAACTAAGTCAACATCTACTGCAAGTTTAACTCTTAGCCAGTCAACGAGTTATAGCAATTCCAAAACGAGGTTAGGTCCATTCAAAAGAGTTTAAAAGTTTTCACGTATGAATACCAGATAAATCACGTAATGCCATCAAATAACCAAGTCAAATATATCAGCCAAATAGTCAAAATAGAGCAAATAGTTCACGTATTCCAAATAAACAGTCATGAGTTTAGTTAAAAACGAGCATGTATTCTCCCCCGAAAATAGTTAGAAAACCGGTAAAAGTAGGGGCCATGAACTCACCTTAGCCACAGCAACGCAAGATCACAACTAACACGACTGGCATCGAGAAGCAAAACACAACGGTCAAGAAAAACGGCACGATAGTTCCAAAATATGCAGACATATCGGTACACGGAGGTACAAGCACAGCGGTACACAACGGTCTAGGATCGGCACAACCTAATACGTATACGATATCTCAAAACACGTCTCGCAAAATAATAAAGTCTATAAAAGACAATGTGTCATAGTTTTCGTGGATTACTCGATTTCAAAACTTATCAAAAGTTTAGTTTCAACGTTTCGTGTGGTGTGGTAAGAAGACATAGACTCGACATACAACTCACGCCAAGGAGAAGAGACATCGACAAACTCGAGAGGATACTGAAGAGAACTCAAACCAAGGAAGACAACCTTAGAAGCTAAAGACAAACAAACACCTCAAGTAAATAAATCAGTTTGTACGTTTCGACATTTACCCCGTTATCCCCAATAACTTGTATAAAACATAAACGTTTTATAAAATAGAAAGAATTTAATTATTAAAATCAGTTTTCTCAAATTGTTGAGACTTGGATTAACCAACTCTGAATTTACAATATTTAATGAGTTTATGTCTCGCTATTATTCTCGTAAATATTAGTTTTGGTTTTATTGAAGATTTTGTGTCCGGTCCGAGTTTAATATATTAAAGTCTTTTCGAGTTTAATATATTATACTGTCTCAAGTCTCAAAATGTTCAATGAATCCAATATCTAATGTTGTACGTCCGATAACGATCCATGATTGTCCAATGTCCAAATATAATAATCAAAATCCGTATTCAAATCCAATTCACATTCCCAAGTGTAATCCGAAACGTATCAATCGTCACAAGTCAAAGTCAATATCTCGTTTGTGAAATATATTTTTAACTCCCCACTTTATAACCAAACAATTAAATAGAAACATGTTAACCGTTACCATGCGGAGACCAAGGGGTCTCGGCTCGAAGCTGCTAACAGCAGCAACCACACGGTCCAAAATGAACTCGGTTCAAACTAAAATCAAAACCACTCGACAAAAACACGTCCAACCACAACCTGAGGTTCCACACGAATCAAAACAACATCATTTAGATTAAATCTTACCACTAATACTTCAATCTAACGCAATGAAAGTGGCAAAACAATTTCATATCCGAATCCTTATGGGTTTACTCATAACCAGTGACCAAGAGTAATCGAATAAACACCATACCCAGCTTTTCTTTCCACACGAATTAGTTCCAAAACACATTTATATTCGGTTTTTAATAACAAAAACTAATAACCTCATTTCATAGTTAGTTTTTAATCCACGAAAACAAAAACAAATCGACACAACTTGGTTATCCAAAAACAATAACTATAATCGGTTTCAAGAGAAAATAAATAAATAACAATGTTTTCTCGAGTTACCATGTCAAGAAAGAGAGAGAGGAGGGGGAAGGCGGCGGCTGTGGTGGCTGTTATTGCGGCTGTGGTGGTTGGAACTCACGGGTTGTCCCTCAAACGACTTCAAAACATCAAGGATAGAGTGGAAGATGTGATGTTTTTTAATGGCGGTGATGGTTGTATGCGGCGGTAAAGGAGCGTAAAGGTAATGGTGTAAGTTTTTGTGGCGCGTGTGCTACGTAGAAAAGTCGGGAAGATCGAGATGAGTACAATGGTGGTGGCGGTGAGGTTGTGTGGCCGGCGGTGTGGCTCAGGTGGCTGGATTCGTGGCCGGAAAAATAAAAGAGAGTGAGGTGCGGCTGTAGAAGCAGGGAAAGAGAGGAGGAAGGGGTTTTTAACCCTAAATTTTTTATAACAAGGTATTTATAGGGTGAGGTAGGACTAGGGACAAACCCTAACGCGCCCTCAGGGACTAATTGTGTCAATCTTCCCATATTTTTAACGATAAGCAACCGAGGCAAATAAATCGCATTATAAATATTTCCCGAGCATTCGAAATTTATTCCATTAACTTTGAAATCGTTTTCCCATTAATTTTGATTATAAATACGTATATCTTTCTTTCTCGTCGCCCGAATTAATTAATATGTGCGTTCTATCCGTTATTGAGCCAAGTCACGCGTTGTGTACGAATTTCGCGTTTCACGAGATAACTTCACGTTTTAGAGTCAAATGAGCTCGAAAAAGTTTGTAAATGAAAAACAGAGATAGTCTCGTATAGATATACATCTGGAAAATTGCGGGTGGTTACAGTCTCACCTCCTTAACGGAATCGCGACCTCGCGATTCAATTCAAGTTACTTGTTACGGTTGAAAAGGGATGGTATATACATACGAGGATTCATCGCCACGTTCTCACGTGAATTCAGGACCTTCTCACGAGCTTCAGCGAGCTTTGTCGATAGGGATGTGACTTTACTAAAGTCGTTCGATTTCACGGTTCATGATTTCGATAGGTTTCTCAACTAGATTCAAACATTCATCAATCTGGATCTCTCCCGGAGGAATAGCGGTTGCCTCATTGGCAAGTCGTTTCTTCATAATGCGTATAAAAACGTTAAACGTTGCGAACACTGCTGAGTCCTGACGGTAGCTCGAGCCTGAGTGCTACCGGTTCAACTCTAGCAAGGATTTCAAAAGGATCAATACAGCGAGATTAAGCTTTCCACGTTTACCAAACGTATCACACCTTCACATGGTGAGTCTTTAAGCATAATCTAGGCTTTAACTGGAAATTCGAGAGGTTTACGTCATTTGTCCGTATAACTGTTCTGACGATTCGTGAGCAATTTGCAATTCGATTCTGATTCGAACGATCTTCTCGGTAGTCTCGTGAACAAGTTCAGGGTCAGTAAGCTGGGTATTCCCCAACTTCTACCCATCAAGTCGGCGATCGGCACTTGCGACCATAAGGTGCCTCGAACGGTGCCGTTGGAATACTAGAGTCGTAAGTATCATTATAAGAGGATTTGGCCAACAGGAGGTGTCGATACCAACTATTGCCAAATTACGCAGGAACACAGCATGTCCTCTTACACTTGAATGATTTTTCCACTTTGGCCATCAGTCTGGAGATGATATACAGTATTCATCTCCAAATCTGTTCTCATGGCTCTTTGGAGTGATTTCCGGGAATTTGATGTGAAACAACTATCCCGATCAGAGAATAGTAAGAGTTGACGCTCTACACCGGGTAATGATTTCATATGAGTATGGACGAGCAAGTTTGCCCATACTGTCGCTTCATTGATTAGAGAAGGTGAGCAGATTAGGTAGGATTATCAACAATCACTCTGGTAGCCGCGCGGGATTTACTTCAAAGGTTTCGTTTGTGATAAAATTAATTATCTGGTAAGAAAGTAGCAAGGATCACTGATATTTCCGAGGGACGAGTGAGAAGTCTGGTGGTTGTCCTAAGGAATCGCGATTTCAGTTACTCCTTAGAGTTTCAAGATTTCTATTGGGCGTGGAATTTCTGCCAAATAGAGAGTTTAGCGAGTTCAGAGTGTAATTCGGAGAAAATAAGTTGATTGCTACAAGCAATCAGTTGGTTGCATCGATAATGTACAAGGTACTCAAAACGGAAGGTACAACATTGATTGAACAGCTTCGATTGAACAATCTCGGTTGGAAAAATGAATATCATCGATTGAGCACAAGGCTTAGAGTAGCGGCGACTGTAACAAGGTCACAACAAAACGAGGTCGGATAACAAATCCAAATCCAGGATGACGTCCAAAATCATAAAATCAAACAACTCGAACTAAATCAGAATCAAAACCAATCCAGAAATAGTCGATATCGAATCCAAACGTAGTCAAAATCGAATCCAAACGTAGCCAGAATCAAATCCAAACGAGGCAAAAATTAAATCCAGACGTAGCCAAAATCAAACATAAGCGTAGATAAAATCAAATCCAAACATGGCCAAAATCAATTCCAAACGTAGCCAAAATTCAAAACCAAACATGGTCGAAATCGAATCTAAACGTTCCAGTAAGCTCGGACGGCTTATAGCGCTCTTAAGAGGTTACAAATAAGTAACTCGGATTCAAACGGTGCCAATCGGATCTAACTCGACTCGATGCAAAAATACGGCCAGACGGCGGCAAACAGGATTTCCATATAATGGAGACGTATAGCGATGCCAAGGGCATTACGGTTCATGCGGTGTTGTGATGCCAGTGTGTTGTGTGTGGAAGTGAGATTCCATGTCCGTGTACACATGCAAAACTGTACTAGTCCAAAAATCAATGACCAACCCAAACATAATTCCATTATAACTACTCTGAGTATTGCAAAATTCACCTCTGAGTCGGACATAGGTGATCAGGTTATGTCCCGCTGTCCCTGGTTGAATATAGGTGATCAGTCTATATTCAGCCGAGGTTCAATGAATTTTAGAATACTCGTCCTAGTTATACTAGTAGTATGTCCGATATATCCAAAATCATTTCCAAAACCACGACAAGTGTACAAACTCGACATTCAATTGTGATGTTATGCAAGGAAATAGCGTAACTCAGTGATAGGTTCGGTGCGTGCATAAGCATATGAAAATGCTTATAGTGAACAGTTAAAACGAGTGGATATACAATATCCAAGAGTCAGGCACACATCTCAAACAAATATAAAATCAAGCATCTCGTCAAATAACTCGTCAAACAAGGTCATACGCGAGGCATCGGCTTGGCAGGCAGGCACGTGTCGGTCATAGGGTTAAGTTTTCGCCAAAAGTGGTTATAGTCCAGGTTTTTGAAAATAAACCCAGTTCTCTATAACCTAGGCTCTGATACCAATCTGTAACACCCCGAAAATCGGGTCCAGCGGAAGCATACATGTCACTGGGGTGCTACTCAATTGGTATCACAACATAAGGTACAAAGAACGGTTTTACGTTAACCGTTTAGAAGAAATTCATTACCAAAAAGAGTTAAATTTACATCATTCAAAAGTAGTGCGGAAATATAGGCCCATAATAAATAAAGCGGTCCCAAATATGAATATCAGAGTCGTCTATGACCATGCCCTTGCCAAGCGCCTCCAGAAATAAGCTATCGCATTAAACCTGAAAATACATGCTAAAAGGGTCAGCTTACGCTGGTGAGTTCATAGAGTTTAGTGTAAAATGTAAAGCATTCAAATAACGATTTCCTAGCAAAGGCATTGTAAATCCACTCAGTCCCAAGTCCCGCCCATACAAGACTTGCAACCTGTGTGTTTACAACCCACTGCCAAATAAGATTTGGTTTAGGTGAACAAAAGTAGTATGTGGACCAAGATAAGGGATTTGCTACACTGGACTAAGATCGATGTAAACCACGAGTTCCAATAATACTTCCAAAACCAATCATTCCAGTACCAATCGTTCCAAACTCAATCATTCCAATGTCAATCGTTCCAAAATCAATCATTCCAATATCAATCGTTCCATAATCAATCATTCCAATATCAATCGTTCCATAATCGTAATGAGATCTCAAGTAGGGCCCTAAGCGGTCACTAGCCAGGTGACATGGTGATAGCAAGGGATTGCTACCCTAGTCTAGGCCGTAAGTAGATATCTATTCTTAGCTAGGCATCATGGTTATAGCAAGGGATTGCTACCCTAAACTAAGTCAACATCTACCGCAAGTTTAACTCTTAGCCAGTCAACGAGTTATAGCAATTCCAAAACGAGGTTAGGTCCATTCAAAAGAGTTTAAAAGTTTTCACGTATGAATACCAGATAAATCACGTAATGCCATCAAATAACCAAGTCAAATATATCAGCCAAATAGTCAAAATAGAGCAAATAGTTCACTTAGTCCAAATAAACAGTCATGAGTTTAGTTAAAAACGAGCATGTATTCTCCCCCGAAAATAGTTAGAAAACCAGTAAAAGTAGGGGCCATGAACTCACCTTAGCCACAGCAACGCAAGATCACAACTAACACGACTGGCATCGAGAAGCAAAACACAACGGTCAAGACATACGGCACGATAGATCCAAAATATGCGGACATATCGGTACACGGAGGTACAAGCACAGCGGTACACAACGGTCTAGGATCGGCACAACCTAATACGTATACGATATCTCAAAACACGTCTCGCAAAATAATAAAGTCTATAAAAGACAATGTGTCGTAGTTTTCGTGGATTACTCGATTTCAAAACTTATCAAAAGTTTAGTTTCAACGTTTCGTGTGTTGTGGTAAGAAGACATAGACTCGACATATAACTCACGCCAAGGAGAAGAGACATCGACAAACTCGAGAGGATACTGAAGAGAACTCAAACCAAGGAAGACAACCTTAGAAGCTAAAGACAAACAAACACCTCAAGTAAATAAATCAGTTTGTACGTTTCGACATTTACCCCGTTATCCCCAATAACTTGTATAAAACATAAAAGTTTTATAAAATAGAAAGAATTTAATTATTAAAATCAGTTTTCTCAAATCGTTGAGACTTGGATTAACCAACTCTGAATTTACAATATTTAATGAGTTTATGTCTCGCTATTATTCTCGTAAATATTAGTTTTGGTTTTATTGAATATTTTGTGTCCGGTCCGAGTTTAATATATTAAAGTCTTTTCGAGTTTAATATATTATACCGTCTCAAGTCTCAAAATGTTCAATGAATCCAATATCTAATGTTGTACGTCCGATAACGATCCATGATTGTCCAATGTCCAAATATAATAATCAAAATCCGTATTCAAATCCAATTCACATTCCCAAGTGTAATCCGAAATGTATCAATCGTCACAAGTCAAAGTCAATATCTCGTTTGTGAAATATATTTTTAACTCCCCACTTTATAACCAAACAATTAAATAGAAACATGTTAACCGTTACCATGCCGAGACTAAGGGGTCTCGACTCGAAGCTGCTAACAGCAGCAACCACACGGACCAAAATGAACTCGGTTCAAACTAAAATCAAAACCACTCGACTAAAACAAGTCCAACCACAACCTGAGGTTCCACACGAATCAAAACAACATCATTTAGATTAAATCTTACCACTAATACTTCAATCTAACGCAATGAAAGTGGCAAAAACAATTTCATATCCGAATCCTTATGGGTTTACTCATAACCAGTGACCAAGAGTAATCGAATAAACACCATACCCAGCTTTTCTTTCCACACGAATTAGTTCCAAAACACATTTATATTCGGTTTTTAATTAAAAAAACTAATAACCTCATTTCCTAGTTAGTTTTTAATCCACGAAAACAAAAACAAATCGACACAACTTGGTTATCCAAAAACAATAACTATAATCGGTTTCAAATGAAAATAAATAAATAACAATGTTTTCTCGAGTTACCATGTCGAGAAAGAGAGAGAGGAGGGGGAAAGTGGCGGCTGGGGTGGCTGCTACGGCGGCTGTGGTGGCTGGAACTCACTGGTTGTCCCTCAAACGACTTCAAAACATCAAGGATAGAGTGGAAGATGTGATGTTTTTTAATGGTGGTGATGGTTGTATGCGGCGGTAAAGGAGCGTAAAGGTAATGGTGTAAGTTTTTGTGGCGCGTGTGCTATGTAGAAAAGTCGGGAAGATCGAGATGAGTACAATGGTGGTGGCGGTGAGGTTGTGTGGCCGGCGGTGTGGCTCAGGTGGCTGGATTCGTGGCCGAAAAAATAAAAGAGAGTGAGGTGCGGCTGTAGAAGCAGGGAAAGAGAGGAGGAAGGGGTTTTTAACCCTAAAATTTTTATAACAAGGTATTTATAGGGTGAGGGTAGGACTAGGGACAAACCCTAACGCGCCCTCAGGTTCTAATTGTGTCAATCTTCCCATATTTTTAACGATAAGCAACCGAGGCAAATAAATCGCGTTATAAATATTTCCCGAGCATTCGAAATTTATTCCGTTAACTTTGAAATCGTTTTCCCATTAATTTTGATTATAAATACGTATATCTTTCTTTCTCGTCGCCCGAATTAATTAATATGCGCGTTCTATCCGTTATTGAGCCAAGTCACGCGTTGTGTACGAATTTCGCGTTTCGCGAGATAACTTCACGTTTTAGAGTCAAATGAGCTCGAAAAAGTTCGTAAATGAAAAAAAGAGATAGTCTCGTATAGAAATACATCTGGAAAATTGCGGGTGGTTACATTTGTGTTGCTGGATAAGTAACCAAATGCACTTTATTTGGGAACGTTTAATAAAGAGTTTTTGGTAGACTCCTACTTGGGGGCATTATTACTTCCATTTAATTATGTGAGTAAAAACGGAAACCTGTTAATGTTTTGCGTGTCATGAGGCTTAGAGCAATATATAACGAACTGAAATCTTACTGAATTACTTTCTACATAACTTGTGTATAAATTGATTATAACTTTAAATGCTATGGATTCACTCAACCTTTGTGTTGACTTTTTAGCATGTTTATCTCATGTCTATAATGAGCAAGGATGGTACGGAAAGACATGGATACTGATAGAAGGCTAATTATCTTTCGAAAACTTATTTAATAAACTGTAAACCTACCGGGACCTCATTTTGTAAACTCTGATATTAATAAAAATTCGAATGATAAATCTTTTAAAACGACTCAAATAGAGATCGTTTTCTATTACTATAACTGTTGTACTGTCGAGTAACACCCAGCTTGAATTCCGCTGCGTATCACAAAAACGGGGGTGTTACAATATTTTTGTTAGTGTAAGTCATTTATTACATGATATGTGCCTAACTGATATGATGCATCATATAGAGAGACATGTAAGATGATCATGAATAATATGAACACAGTAAACAAACAGCCATATAGGAGCAAACACACTTTTTCAACTTAACACAATTCTATATTTTGAAAACAATTACTAAGTCTAAAAAGTTTGCTTACTCGAAAAAATCATACTTACTCGAAGGATTTTGAAATTTTTTTGAAAAGAACAGTCCTTAATTGGAGATTACCATTTTCCATACTCGGAAATTTTGAAACCCTCCTAACTCGGAGAAATTAGATAAAATCCTTACTTGAAGAAATTATACACTTGCTCGAAGAGTATGATAAAAATTACGTAGTCGAAGGATGTTGCCTTACTCGAAGAGTTCAAGAAAAAATCCTTAGTCGAAGAATGTTTCCTTACTCGAAGAGTTAAAGAAAAAATTTCTCTATTGAAGAAATTTTTCCTTACTCGAGGAATGTAAGGAAAAATTCCTTACTCGAAGAATTTTTGCTTACTCGAAGAATGTAAGGAAAAGTTTTCTAAGTTGAATAAATATTTTGCTTACTCGAAGAATTTTATCAAACTTTTCTAAGTAGAAGAAACTGATTTGTTACTCGAAGAGTTTAACAAAATTTTCTAAGTAAGCAAAATATATTTTCTTACTCAAAGACCTTCATCCTTATTTGAAGAAATTTATACTTACTTGAAGAGTTTCATACTCACTAAAATTCTATATTAGGCAGATTCAGGCATCAAGCAAGCATCAAACATCTTCCTAAACATATTCTAAACAGATCCTAGCACCCAGAAATCTAAACAATCATGCACATTTTTCACAACAGATCATTATGCATCATGCAATCCTTCGACTAAGAACATGTGTTTGATTTAGGCTACAAGACTTATGGCGCACTGTTTAAGGACTTATATAAGCATAACCAACTACTCAAAACACATATACACTACATCAATTAGTAACAGCAATCTATTCGGCCACTTAAACCCTAACTTATACAAATTTCATTCACTGATGTTAACTAGCACAATTAAGCAACTTTAGAGCAATCCTAGACACGATGTTAAGCTATAGAACTAATTTAATTAGATCAAAATCTAACACACAAGAAAGGCCCAAATTTATGGCCTAAACCCTAAATCTTCGATTAAGCAATTAAGCCACAAAACTGATTCGAAAATTCAGGTGAGTGTTAATCATGCATAAAAGAGTTAGTATAACACTTACAATAGTGAAATGTGAGAAGATTAAAATAGCTTGAATGTGTTTGTAAAAATGGCAGTAAGTTTGTAGTGTTTTGAGTTTGTGAGTTTTAAAAAATATCTTATATAGGGCAAAGTTTGACGTTTTGTCACTTTTTGTCCCTTAACCCGTATTTCCATTGAAACACAGTCCTTATGTAACAATCTTTTGATAATTGACAACAACAGCCCTTGAGGTTTGTTGTTGTTTTATCCTTGGTCCAATTGTTTGTTAACTTTTGTAATTTACATTTCTCCCCCTTAAACTAACAAATACTTTTAAAATTTTGTCAAAATTTTAGTTCAAGAGATCACGGAAATGTTGCACGATGAAGATTTTTCTAATGATGAAGATTTTGATAAGAGTGTGCAAAAGTCATAAAAAATTCTCCCCCTCAAAATATGTTCGTGTTCAAAATGGATTAAAAATGAATATCAAGAACATTTTTTGATTTGTTTTTACTTTTGCACACTTGAAAAAGAGATGAAAATTGCTTCTTTTTTTTTCATTTTTTTTAAAATAATAAAAAATGGAAAATCGTTTTGTGTTTTTTATGATAATTTTGGTGTTTGACTTTCTTAAGTGTGTTTAAGAAAGTTGTTTAAATCCTCTGGAGTTAAACACCGCATACCAGTTTGGTGAACTAATTCCACAAATCTTGCATGGGGCAAGGCTTTGGTGAATAAGTCCGCTAATTGGTATTCAGTAACCATAAAATATAATTCAATAGTACCCTATTCAACATGCTCTTGGATGAAATGATATCAAAGTGCAATATGTTTAGACTTTGAATGTTGAACCGTGTTGTATGAGATGGCAATGGCACTCTTGGAGTCGCAGTACATGAGAATCTTGTTGAAAATGTAACCGTAGTCCATCAGCTGTGATCGCATCCAAATGACTTGAGCACAACATGCTGACATGGCTACATATTGGGATTCTGTAGATGATAGTGAGGTGCAATCCTGCTTCTTTGACTGCCAAGATACAAGTTTGTCTCCTAGAAACTGCACTCCCCCAGATGTACTTTTACATGTATCTACACATCCTGCATGATCAGCATCTGAAAAAGCGATTAGTTCAAAACCAGAATCCTTCGGATACCAGATCCCCAAATGGATGGTTCGCTTTAAGTATCGAAGGATTCTTTTAACCTTAGAGAGGTGTCTTTCATTTGGTCGAGACTGATAACGGGAGCAAAGATATACTATAAAAACAATATCTGGTCTGCTGGCTGTTAGATACATGAGGGACCCAATCATACTACAGTATTTCGAAGGGTCAACTGGTGTACCCTGTAAATCAGCATCCAACTTTGGAGATGATGTAGACATAGGAGTATTATAAGTGTCACAACTTGTCATGCCATGTTTCTTTAATATCACAAGAGCATACTTGGACTAATTTAGAAAAATACCACGAGGGGATTGATGAACTTGAAGTCCTAAGAAGAACGTAAGTTCACCCATCACAGAAATCTCAAAATTTTGTTTCATTAATTTTGCAAAAGCATTTGAGTACTTTTTGTGTGTTGAACAAAAATGATGTCATCAACATAAATTTGAACAATTAAGATGTCCTCCCCGTGTTTTTGAATAAACAGTGTGGGATCAACTGATCCTTTGGTAAAGTGATTAGCAAGTAAGAATGCGGACAGTTTGTCGTACCATGCCCTCGGGGCTTGTTTAAGGCCGTAAAGGGCTTTCTTGAGTCTGTACACATGATTAGGATGATCTGGATCGATGAAGCCCTCTGGTTGTGTGACATACACTTCTTCACGGAGTTGCCCATTCAGGAATGCAGTCTTTATGTCCATTTGATAAACGGTGATGTCTAGCCACTGGTGCAAAGGATTCTTCAAAGTCAATGCCTTCTTCTTGGCTGAAGCCTTTGGCAACCAGACGCGATTTGTTACGAATAACTGTTCCATCAGC
Source organism: Artemisia tridentata subsp. tridentata (assembly GCA_021014915.2). Taxonomy (NCBI): domain Eukaryota; kingdom Viridiplantae; phylum Streptophyta; class Magnoliopsida; order Asterales; family Asteraceae; genus Artemisia; species Artemisia tridentata. The sequence goes on from CP139509.1 coordinate 327,436,649, forward strand.
ATCAAGTTTGTTTTTCCAAATCCATTTAAGTCCGACAACATAGACTCCATCGGGTCTTTCTACCAATTCCCAGACTTCAAGACGTTTGAATTGATCGAGTTCTTCTTGCATTGATACAATCCAATTGTCATAAGTCATGGCTTCTTTAATGTTCTTTGGTTCTACTTGACAGACGGTAAGTGCATAAATGCATGTGTCACCATCCGTGTGAAGTCTTTGTCGTGTCATAACTGGATTATTCGAATTACCAATCACATTTACTAGAGGATGATCTTTTGTCCATTTGTGTGTAGAAGGATAATGTTGAAAAGTATTGTGCATATTAGACGGATCCAAGTTGCTTGTAGATGACTCTACAATATCGGGAATGGTTGGAGCCGGAGCAAATGGATTAAAGAAAGAATTTTCGTCATAATTTGCAGGTGCGGGTACTTCTTGTGGTTGTAGATCTTCAGCTGCATTTTCAGTGTTGGAAGCTGTTTGTTCTTCTGTTGACGGAGATTCAGTTGGAGGTGCATCTGCAGCAACTGTTGTTGTTGTAGTAGCAGGTGCATCAGGTACAGGATTATGATCAGGTTCTGCAGCAGAACTTGTAGATACATCTGGTGCACGGCTTGCAAAAGAATCATTGAACAGTGGAGCAAACAAAGTTTCCAATTCCTTACGGTTGAGGGAAAGTGGTGCAGCTGATGGATCTGGAAAATTAAGACGGTTAGTTGTGGGTCCTAAGCTATTTTGCTCAGAAGCCATGTCTGTAAGCTCATCGAAATTCGCATGTATTGTTTCTTGAATTTCTCTAGTGCGACGGTTCCAGATACGAAAACCTTTAGAGTTCTCACAATATCCAATAAAGATACCAATGTCAGCTTTGGATTTTAGTTTTCCAAAGTCATCACGATCATTATTTGGGTAACAGAGGGCACCAAATACATGAAAGTAATTTATATTCGGTTTACGGTTGTGAACAATCTCATATGGAGTTTTGTGATGCCGTTTGGTGATCATACAATGGTTTTGAGTTTAACATGCAGTTGAGACAGCTTCAGCCCATAGGTAATCAGGTAATTGAGCGTTGATTAACATCGTCCTTGCAGCTTCTACTAACGTCCTGTTGCGTCTTTCGACAACTCCATTCTGTTATGGACTTCTTGAAATAGATGTTTGATGTTCAATTCCCACTTTCTCAAAATCATCACGAAGAGTTTGATTCTTGAATTCAGTTCCATTGTCTGTTCTGACTTTTCTGACTGTATTGCGAAGCTGAACTTGAATTTTAGTGAGAAAGGTGATGATCATCGAAGGAGCTTGATCTTTAGTTCGTAGAAAGTAGACCCAAGTCCATCTGGAAAAATCATCGAAAATTACCAAAATGTAGCATTTCCCGTTTATTGTTTGAACACGCATCGGGCCAGACAGATCCATATGAAGAAGTTGAAGAACATGATCAGTATTGTGTTCAGTTTTAGAAGGGAAATGAGCACAAGTACTTTTTCCTTGTTCACAAGTTGGACATAGGTGATCTTTTGCATCCCAAAACCTTGGAAGACCATCAACTAGTTTATGACGAGCAAGTTCAGTCATGGTTTTGAAATTCAGATGAGACAGTCGTTTGTGCCATAACCAGGATTTTGTTGAATGTGCTTTGGAGAGTAAACATATGAGAGAAGAAGCGGTCATGTCAGACATAGAAATGGTGTAGAGACTAGTTTCGCGTTTGCTCGTCATGAGATCGTTTCCTTGTAAATCACGAACGAAACAAGTTTTCTCCTGAAAAGCTACTTCCAAATCACCATCACAAAATTGCCCTACTAAGAAAAGGTTGTGTCCAAGGCCTTTGACATAATATACACGGCTAATTTCGATGTTGCCATTGACATAATCTCCATAGCCCATGATAGCAGCAAAATGATCATTCCCAAATCTAACAGTACCGATGAACTTTGCAACAAAGTTTACTAAAAGTTTGAGATTGCCTATCATATGTCGGGAACAACCGCTATCAACAATCCATAGGAAAACTTGAATCACCTACATCACATGAAGACAACAAAGATGGAGTGATGGTAACCGGTGGAACCCGTTGGGTTAGTAGCACAGTTATTAATCACTTTAGGTTACCAAGTAAAACTATGTTTCCTTTGTAGCCAACGTTGTCATGTCCAACTAGTTTCAGCTTTCTTCTTAGTGAATGCACTAAGTGATTGGATTGTCTTAGGAGTTTTATGTGCAACTATGGTCACGTCTATGGCATTCTTAGAAACTACACTTGGCGGTTTTCCTAATATAGACTTAGAAGCAGCAGTGGACCTAGAGGAAATGCCATATGTATGTTTCTTATTATGAGATAAAAGAGATTTTGCAACACACTTTGTATGATCACCAGATAACATGCTTTTACGACAAAAAACACAAGAAGCATCAACATTCAAAACATTCAAAGTTTTAGCATTCGTTACATCAAGATTAGAATTACAAGTTTTTAAGTTTGATTCTACATCAGACGCAACATGCTTTTTATTCAAACTCCTAAGGTGGTCTTCTACTTCTTGGTCTTTTAGTGTTCCGCTCTTACGTTGCCAGATACTAGTCTTCTTTTTGTTGCTTTTAGGCTTGGATCTGCTAACGCTAGTAGGGGTGACTATTCCTATAGAATTCGAAGGATTCAAATTAGTAGTCTGAGGGGATGCTTTCCAAGGTGTTTTGTCCATTTTGTACATTCCTGGTGCAATCACATTTGTGTGAACAAAATTCCCTTTTTCAAGTAACTTAATTTTCTCTTTGAGTTCAATGATGATGTGATTCATTTGTTGAATTTTTTAATCAAGTTCTCAATTTAAGTGAACAGTGTCATTCCAATTTTGACAAACTTCATCAATGTCTTTTCATATTCAAAAATTTGACGTTTTAAAACAGCATTTTCATTTTCAAGATTCTGAACTTTGGAAGTGTGACTGTTTTGAAAGGACATTGTTTCGTTTTGACTTTGCAACCTTAATTCAAAATCTAGACTCTGAGTTTGACACCATTGCAACTTTTGATTGAGTTGAAAAATCTCTTTTGAAAGTTTGTTTTGCACATCATCAATGAGTTTAACGATTCTCTCATTTTCTCTTTTTAAATTCACAATTTCATTTCTCAACTTTTCAGTGTCAGCAGAGTGATCATCAACAAGAATAGCATTGCAAGACACATAAATGGAATTCATAAACACAGAGATAATATCAGAACTTAGGACATCTTCCAAGAGTCGATCAACTTCTTTTTGTAAGACTTTGTTTCGACGTTTTTGTTTTGAGATCGCATTTTCTGTTGCATTGAAAGTGTTCATCATGGATCTTACTTCTGTTTGAAGTTCCTATTCTCAGTGAGTAGCTCAAAGATGCAAGTGTTGAACATATGGTAAAAATTGTTTTTGAAAAATTTCTCTCTTTTCTTTTTTGTAAGGAGAAAGAAAAGTGGAAACTGTTATCTCTGAATTACGTTCAATTACTAGTTCCAAAAATTTTATGTCTTCCATAAACGTGTCAAAATATCTAAGTACAAGACATCTTTTTGGTAATGGTGCAATTAAACCCAAATTTGGTAAAGGACCATTTATTTGTGCCACTGGTTTAACAGGACCAACCTTAGAAGAAGATTCATTAATTTGCATTACAAACCATGATTGTTCTATTTTATCTTGTTGAGGAACGAAGGTGTAACACCCCCAAAATCTGGCATCGTGGAAGCATTCGGGTCATGGGGTGCTACTAAATTGATAATCATAACACAGGGTAACAAGAAACGGAATACATACTCCGTTTTAATTCATTCAATCAAGAAAATATTGTTTACAATATAGGTTGAGTTAATAAAGTGAGGCCCACAAATTTTGTTGTCCCAGCCAAAAACAAGTCATAGTTTAAAAGCCACAGTAGTCTATGACCCTTGCCCTGCCACCACCTTGTCATATCAGTTAGCTTAAACACCTGAGAAAAATGTGTTAAAAGTCAGCAAAAAGCTGGTGAGTTCATAGGTTTATCAATAAGTAGTAAATCCGCAGTTGGACCATGAATTTAGCATATGGACATTACAACCCTTGTAATGCCATATAAAAATACAGTCTATTACATTAGCACTAATTTCATGCAACCGAAGCTATAACAGCGTGCATGCTCTAGAAGCATGTTAAATATCAAGGCCCAACAAGTGTTTCTCCCAGACACTTGTGGTTTTCGACATGGTATACGTTCGTTTGCCTATCCGGTCAACCCGAACGGGGACGTTACTCCCAATAGATCTATTTATAACATTCGCGCTTCCCAGCAGGAATTGACGGTTCATGAGTTGGGCATAGTGGGACATAACAGGGCTTAGGCTAATCCACGTAACAGCATAGACAACAGTTTGGTCCATAAAATAGTTTTGCATGTTTCTCACCCCAATAGTAAAACAAGTTAAAATAGTGTGGGGCTATAAACTCACCTTGTTAAATAGCAGTTTGATCACAAAATAGTTCAGACAGTGTTCAGCACCAACACGTGACCTAGATTAGTAAGGTTTGTTTTATTTCACCGTTCAAATTCAAGAACTTCAGGAGTTTTAAAGAGTTTATGTTGTCGTTGCTGGTTTGGCAGCATTTAAGTTGGAACAATGTTTTAACATTTGTAGGTATTGGCTCATGGGAAGTGTACAAGTGTACATTAGAAAAAGATCAAGACGAGTAAGCTTCCGGATTGACAGAAATCGGAAGGCTACGTACGGAAGACAATTGCTATCGCATGTCAAACATTGATGACATATGGAAACATTGTCGTTAAGTGAGTGCATATATATATATATATATATATATATATATAATATATAATATATTTAATATATGTGTGTACATGAGTAAGTGTGTGTATATGTATATACATACGTATCGTTTTTTGTATAGGAATGTTACATTTGAAAAGTTCTCATCATCATTAATGATAAGTTAATAATTCATGTATATGTGCTCTTGGGTAATAAGTAATCCTCGTGTTAACAAGATTGTAAAACTTGTGTTTTGAAAATAATCGTTTCATAATATAACGACTTATATAAGTTTTGATAAAACATTTCGAGTTATATGCCAATAAAATAATGAACTAGTTTATAGTTAGTGTTTCAACTTGTTTATATATATTGATAGACATGAAAATATGTTTTTCATTGTATGTGTTCAACAATCAAAATGATTAGTAAATTAAAGCGTTTGTTATAAAACTCACGTTGAGTTTCTAATTATTCCATGTGATATTACTATATATATATATCTAGCTATTAAGTTTTTATAACTTGTAACGGAATAAAACACCAGTCGAGTTATTTAAAGTATAACGTTGTAAATGAGTTTAACGACCACTCGAACGGTGACGATCACAACTCGTGTATTCGGGACGGGTTATTTCAAATTCGCTATAATATTTAAGTTTGTAACGAGTTGGGTTGTGGCCCACGCTTGACTCAAATGGACCGGATTTGCTCACCCATTATGGGCTGTAATAGTAAAGGCCAGTGGCCTGTGTCTTTTTGACCACATGGGCTTCGGCCTAATTTCACCACTTAGTATTCAAAGAGATTTTTGGCCGAGTGGACCAATATATTAGCCCACCTCAAATTTAAGGAAACTTGGTCCACATATAATGATCCAAAAATCTAGTATGCAACTCATTTGAGAAAAACAGTTCATGAGTATATAATTGTTTTCGGTTGAGCAGCCTTGTGTGGAAGAAGGTTCGAACCTCGAACCTGACCAAAGCATGATTTAAATGGGCGTTGGTCACATGTGTGCACTCCTTTGTGAGATGAGTGAAATGAGCACCCAGTGGGTGTTGTTAACGACCAATTGGTCAAGCCAAAACAAGGGAAAAGAGTGAGCCAACCGAGTTTCGAGATGAACTCCGCGACCATAACACATGGTCTCTCGGTTTGACATAACGACATTTAGACTAGGACCTTTTTCACGCGAGTTCGAGGACACTTTGACCCATGGCTGAAGACCACAACCAACGGAGCATAACCTCCAACAAGGTTACGAACCATCTCAACCAGACTTATAATTACAAGCACTCGAGTTACACCCATGAGTTGTGTACAACACAACTCTAGTATTCGAGTACAAGGTTTACCCAATTCGAATCAAAAACACATATTTTGAGTATCATTTACACCTTATTCAAACCAAATGTCAAACACGTTGAGAGCATGTTTCAACTAAGAATTCAACTGACCAAACCTTAAGACTAGCATAACTTATTCGAGCCACATATGGACGCAACCCAACATGAACATAAACGCGGACAACACAAGACAAACGAGGTGTAATCGTAACACAATAACACCGATTCATACACGACTTATCCGCAGTAATTTAAGCTTGACTTAACATCAATTTCCTTTCTTATATCCTAGATTTAATTCAACCACTTCACTGCTTATGCTTCGACTAAGAGATTAACAAGGACAATCAAACACACCCCATTTAACGACAAGCACTTCCTGATTTTTGAGTCCAATATTGGTTCTTAATTTGAGTTCTAATGGTTCCCAGTTTTAAAGCATTTTTAACCACACCACAACATAACATCATCGACATAGTCCTTAGACCATAAAATCCATATTGACGACAAGAAAATTTATATACGATTCGAGAAAGATAAAAATCACAACAAAAAGAATTTCAATAACAAAGAGAGGAATTAACCTTACAAAGAAGGTTAAGAGTCGATTACAAGAGAAGAACAATAAGCCCAAATCTGATTTCCAAGCACTCCACACACCCCTGCTTCTTCTTGAGTCTTCGACTGAGATATACGATTTGTGGTGAGAAGGGATTGTGTGGTTGCTTCCACTGTAAATCGGTGGTTCATAAAGAGTAAATCATGGCAAGCCTTTGGCTCTCTTTTGATCTTCCAAAGATAAGATTCCACCACTTTTAGCTACCTTCCCTCTCCATTCCTCGATCTCCATACCGTTTGACTTATAGGGAGCGGGTTCGAGAATCGATAAAACCCTGGGGAGGTACGAAAAGTACTAGATGCCATGTATAGATGGCGATGGGAGATGGTGATGGTGATGTTCCTGGGTTTTATCACCAGGAAAGAAGTCAAACATAGGGTTGGACTGTTGTGGATGGGAAGATCGAAAAGAAAGAAGGAACAGATAAAGAAGATAAAGTATCACGTGGGTGGGTGGGTGAGTGTATTATAGGTTTTAATTGTATTGTGTATACCCCGTGTTCTGTTGAGCTGAGGTAAAATCGTGGTACCTCGGTTTCACGTAAACGTGAAAAACATAAATCTGGAGCCGTTTTTATAAAACTGACATAAAATAAGTTTATTGACTCCGTTAACGAATTATAAAGTTTAACCATTACTAATGTGGTGTCGGTACACGTGTGGTGTCGGTTTTAAGGAAAAACAAGATAACCTCTCTTTTTTGTTACGTTGGTGTCTGTAACTGTCAGAAAGTGATAAATCCACTTTTACTGATAAATTCAAATAGTTTTGGTGAGTTATTGTACGCTACTGCGTGCGGGTTTGCTTCCCATAATAGTTATGTAAACACATAAATGTTTAGTCCAACAGTTGTGTAATAATCAATTCACATTTATTATTAAAATATTAGTGGGAAAATTACCATTTGTCACATCCTCCCCACCTTAGAAGGAAAACCGTCCTCGGTTTTAACTTAGAGTTTCCCGAGGAATTTGAGAAAAGGTGTGGGTATTTACGCTTGATCTCGTCCTCATGTTTCCACGTGTATTCAGGAATGCGGCTTTGCTTAAGCCGTTTGATTTCCCGATCCATTATTTTGATAGGTTCTTCGATGAAATTCAGTCTCTCGTCCACCTGGATTTTCTCCAGAGGAATGGCAAGCGTTTCATTTGAGAGACATTTCTTCAGGTTGCTCACATGAAACACATTGTGTACAGAGCTGAGTTCTGATGGTAACTCGAGTCGGTAGGCTACCGGCCCGATTCTGGTGATGATTTTGAAAGGTCCAATGTAGCGGGGATTTAATTTCCCACATTTTCCAAAATGAATCACGCCTTTCCATGGTGAGACTTTTAACATGACGCGATCACCAACTTGGAACTCAAGTGGTTTCCGTCTCTTGTCTGCATAGCTTTTCTGACGGCCTCGAGCCGCTTGCATTCGGCTCTTGATTTGCACAATCTTTTCAGTGGTCTCTTGTACTAGTTCGGGACCAGTGAGCTGGTTTTCTCCGACTTCAGCCCAGCATATAGGTGATCTGCACTTTCGACCATAAAGTGCTTCATAGGGTGCAGCTTTGATGCTTGTATGATAGCTGTTATTGTAGGAAAACTCAGCTAATGGCAGATGCCTATCCCAGCCATTTCCAAAGTCTATCACACACGCTCGTAGCATGTCCTCTAAGGTTTGAATGGTTCTTTCGCTTTGACCATCTGTTTTAGGATGGTATGCGGTGCTCATATCGAGATCGGTTCCCAAAGCATCTTGCAATGATCTCCAGAAATTTGACGTGAAACGACTGTCTCTGTCGGAGATGATAGAAATTGGGACTCCATGTCGTGCAACTATTTCCTTCACATATAACCGTGCAAGTTTATCCATGCTATTGTTTTCTTTGATCGGTAGGAAGTGGGCGGACTTGGTGAGACGATCAACGATTACCCAAATGGTGTCGTAACCGCTAGACGTCCTTGGCAGTTTGGTAATGAAGTCCATCGTTATGCGTTCCCATTTCCATTCGGGAATTTCGGGTTGTACAAGTAAACCCGATGGTCGCTGATGTTCAGCTTTGACCTTTGAGCATGTTAAACATTGACTGATTTGATGCAATGTCAGCCTTCATATTGGGCCGCTAGTAGAGTTTCTTTAGATCGAGATACATTTTGTCGGCTCCCGGGTGGATGGAGTATTTAGATTTATGGGGCTCGTGCATGATAAAGTCATGTATCCCTCCATAGAGTGGGGCCTAAATTCTGTTTTTGAAACACAATGTTCCATCAGTTCTCTTTACAAATCCATTTTCGTTTTCAGGCATCCCATGAATTTTCTCGTTAGGTCTATTTTCTTCCCTGAGTGCCTTGGCCTGAGCCTCAAGGATTTTCGATGGGAGTGGTGAGACTATTGTCATACCCAATGATCGTACTCTAAGGGGTTTTGGTCGTTCTTTTCAGCTAAGAGCATCTGCTACTACGTTTGCTTTGCCTGGATGGTATCGAATTTCGCAATCATAATCGCTGAGCAATTCTAACCAACGGCGTTGTCTCATATTAAGCTCCTTTTGGTCAAGGATATGTTGCAGACTTTTGTGGTCAGTGTAAACTACACACTTAGTACCATAGAGGTAATATCTCTAGATCCTGAGTGCAAACACTACTGATCCCAATTCCAAATCGTGCGTAGTATAGTTTTTCTCGTGCGCTTTTAATTGTCGAGAGGCATAGGCTATCACCTTCTCTCGTTGCATCAAGACAGCTCCTAGCCCTTTCTGCGAGGCGTCGCAGTAGACCATAAAGTCTCCACTGCCTTCAGGTAGGGCTAAGATAGGTGTGATGCACAACTTATCCTTAATAAGTTGAAAAACTTCTTCCGCCTTATCTCCCCATTCAAACCTTACGTTCTTTTGAGTTAATTTGGTCAAGGGCTTAGCAATCTTCGAAAATCCTTCGATAAACCTCCTGTAGTACCCTGCAAGTCCTAAGAATTGGCGTATTTTGGTGGGTGTTGTGGGTGTCTCCCAATCCTTTATCGACTTGATATTTGCAGGATCTACATGTATGCCTTGACTGTCGATCACGCGTCCTAGAAATTGAACAGTTGGAATCCAAAATTCGCACTTCGAGAATTTTACATACAATTCTTCTTTCTTTAATAGCTCTAAAATTAGCCTGAGGTGTTCCTCGTGTTCCTCCTCGCTCTTAGAGTATATTAGAATGTCGTTGATAAAGACGATCATGAATTTGTCCAGATACGGCTTGCATACCCTATTCATAAGATCCATGAATACTGCCAGTGCGTTGGTTAAACCAAATGGCATAACCTGGAACTCGTAGTGACCGTAGCGAGTTCTGAATGCCATTCTCAGGATATCTTCTTCCCGAACCCTAAGTTGATGGTATCCGGATCTCTGTTCAATTTTGGAGTAAACACACGAACACTGAAGTTGATCGAATAGATCATCGATTCTTGGGAGTGGATAACGGTTTTTGATGGTTATTTTGTTTAGTTCACGGTAACCGATGCACATTCTGAAAGATCCATCTTTCTTTTTGACAAAGAGAACTGGAGCTCCCCAAGGAGAAGAACTCGGTCTGATGAATCCTTTCTCCGAGAGTTCCGATAATTGATTCGACATTTCTTGTTGTTCAGTCGGAGCTAACCGATAAGGTGCTCGCGCCATGGGTGCGGCACCAGGTATTAAGTCGATTCGAAATTTGACTTGTCGGTTTGGCGGGAGTCCAGGTAAGTCTTCGGGGAAGACTTCTGGAAAATCTCTTACGATTGGAACATCCTCCAAATGTTTTTCCTCCTCCTCCTTTTCTCCCCTTTCAGAGACTTGTGCTAGGAAGAGAAGGCATCCTTTCTCTAGGCACTTCTGAGCCTTGGTGCAAGAGATAACATTTAGTCTTGAGGCATTTCTTCGACCTCTTCTGTCGCCTTCAACGTTTAGAACCTCGTTCCCATAAGGCAGTCAAACAATTTTCTCATCGTAAAGAATGGTGGCATGATGTTTTGACAACAAGTCTATGCCGATAATGACATCAAAACTACCCAATTCTACTGGCATAAGATCGATGTTGAATGGGTGGTTTAATAGATTTAAAGTACAACCTCTTACGATAGTGTCTACCCTTTCTACGCTCCCATTAGCTAACTCCACATATTATACGTTATCTAAGGTGGTCGGGGCGATACCAAGTAGTGTACTAAATGACGTTGAAACAAAACTCCTATCTACCTCCGTATCAAACAATATGGATACGTAGCGGTTATTTAAAAGGAACATACCCGTCACGACATTCGGGTCATCTTGGGCTTTGTTGGGAATTATTGTAGAACAGACTTAAGTCTGCTTCCACCAGTCTCTGCTGCAGAGATTCATGCTGTGGAGAAGGAGAGGAAGGTAAGAACCATCTTACTGATGGCCCTTCCCAAGGAACATTTAAGAAGTTTTCATGGAATGGATGATGTTAAGGAGATTTGGGAAGCAATCAGAACCATGTTTGGAGGAAATGCTAATTCAAAGAAGATGCAGAAAGTTGTTCTCAAACAACAGTTTGAAGCATTCACTATGACCAGTGATGAAGGATTGGAGAAAGGGTATGACAGATTCCAACATCTCCTCTCACAGTTGGAAGCTCATGGTGCTGGTGTATCTACTGAAGATGCAAATCATAAGTTTCTCAGATCTTTGCCAAAAGAATGGTCACATCTGGCAATGAGCATGAGAATGAAAGAAGATGTTGACACTTTGTCAATTGATGATTTGTACAATAATCTTCGGGTCTTTGAACATGAAATCAAAGGTGTTTCAAAGGCATCTTCAAGTGCTGCTAATGTTGCTTTTTTCTCCCAAAGCAAGAGCAGTACTAGCAAAGTTAATTCTGGTAGCTATGATACTTCTTCAAGCAATATGAAAGAAAGAGAAGTTCCTGCTGGTTTTGCTGATGAAGTCATCTATTCACTCTTTGCAAAGAAATCAGAAGACAAGGACCTCATTAATGAGGACCTTGAACAGATAAATGATGTAGATATTAAAGAAATGGACATAAAGTGGCAGATAGCAATGATTGCTCTTAGAGTGAAGAAGTTCTACAAGAAAACTGGAAGAAATATCAGATTTGATGGAAAGACACCAGTTGGTTTTAATAAGAAGAAGGTTGAATGCTATAGGTGTCACAACACTGGTCATTTTGCTTGGGAGTGCACAACAAAGGTGACTATTGATGGGAAGAAGAAAGATTCAGCCTCTCAAGAAGCAGACAAGCAAGAGAAGAGTCAAATGGGTATGCTAACTTTGGAAGCTGGTGCTGTTAACTGGGGAGAACACACAGATGAAGAGACAGAACCAAATCATGCATTCATGGCTATTGGCTCCAATACTGAGGTATCCTTGTGTTCTAAAACATGCATGAAATCATATAATAATCTTAAAACATTATGTGATGAGCAAATGCAACAGATAGGTGATCAGGAAGCTAAAATACTTGCTTACACTAATGCTGTTAAGACCTTAGAAGCTTAAATTGTCACTTATCAAAAACAGCAATTAACCTTAAATGAAAAGCTTACATTTCAAGCCAATGAAATCTATGAAAAAGATGAAAAGCTTAAAAAATATAGGAGAATTGGAATGAAAGCTATAAAAGATAAGGAAGAATTGCAGAAAACAATAGACACATGGAATAATTCTGCTAAAAATCTGGATAGATTAATAGATTCTGGTATGAGCTCAACTTGAAAAATTGGTCTAGGATATGAAATAAAATCAGATAGTGAGATTTTAAGTTATGAGGAAGAAATGGAAAGAACTGTGTTCACTAGTACAGATGATGACTTTGCTGATAAACCTGTATACGATAGATTCTCAAAAATTGACAACTTCAAAGGAGTTCCACCTCCATTAAATGGAGATTACACTCCTCTACCAGAGCAAGAGTTTGATGAGTCTTTGTATGTTTATGGTAAGAAGGGACCTCAAAAGCCTGAAACAAGTATCTCATATTACAAATCCAGTAAGTATTCTACCTGTCAATCTGATGACGGTAGAGGGTCAATTGGAAATGTCTCTGAGCATTCTGAATCAGAACCAGAAAATGTACCAAAAGAGGTGTCTAAGTCTAAACTTGTTAAGATTAGTAAACCAGTCGTGTCTGCACCAAAACCTAAAACAGTTGAACCTAGTTGTGTCTCACACATAAAAACTCCTAGGCAACATGTTAAAAGTCAATAGTCACCCAAGGTTGATAGAATGAAAAGAGAGCTAGGGAAAGGTTACTCTTTTACTCAGAAAAGATGTTTTGTTTGTGGTAGCCTTAGTCATTTAACCAGAGATTGTGATTTTCATGAAAAGAGAATGATAAGAGAGGCTGAGCTTAAGAAACAAAGGAGTGTTAATACTGGTAATGTGATGGCCAAACCAGTGTGGAACAATGTAAACAGAGTTAATCATGCAAATCAATTTGTTCCAAGATCAGTACAAATCAATGCTGGTAGATCACCTGTTAATTCTGTTAGGACAAATGTTAATACTGGTAGGAAAAATATTAATTATGTTGGGCAAAAAGTTAATTCTGTAAAGCCTAAAATTAATTCTAGGTATGTTAATACATTTAGACCCAAACAACCAGTTGCACATAGACCACAGGTTAACAAATTTAATCAAAGAAATAATTTTGCTAAATCACACTCACCTGTGAGGAGACCCATTGTTAAAAATACAGCAAAAATGTCAAACTCTTATGCTGTAAAGGGACATGGGGGTCTGCTGTTAAGGCCTCAGCATGTTGGTCTTGGGATCCATTTCAGAAAGAACTTACTTATAAATCCCAAAGCAACAGTGGATCATATTCATATAAGACATACAAATATGTTGATCCACAAGGCAGACCCAAGCCTGCTCAGGCCTGGGTCCTTAAGAGAAACTAATTTCTCTTCTTTATGTGCAGGATCATCCACTCAAGAACATGGGAGATAGAGACATATTTGATAGTGGATGCTCAGGGCACATGTCTGGTAACAAGGATCACCTAAAAGATTTTGAAGAATTCAAAGGAGGTTCTGTTACTTTTGGAGGTAGCAAAGGCTACATTACTGGTAAAGGTATAATAGTAGTTGGCAATTTAGAATTTGATAATGTGTCTTTTGTGAAAGAACTTGGGCAATTTAATCTTTTTTCAATATCACAAATTTGTGATAAGCAGCACAAGGTTCTTTTTACTGAAACTGAATGTTTTGTGTTGACTTCTGACTTTAAGATGCCTGATGAAAGTCAGATACTCCTAAAAGTCCCTAGGTAACACAATATGTACAGCTTTGATATGAAGACACCTGAACCTGCAAAAGGTTTTACCTGTTTGATTGCAAAAGCCACTATTGATGAATCTAAATTGTGGCATAGAAGGCTTGGTCATATAAACTTTAAGAATCTAAACAAACTTGTGAAGAATAACCTTGTTAGAGGTTTACCTTCCAAGGTTTTCAAGAATGACCATACATGTGTTGCATGTCATAAAGGTAAACAGCATAGGGCTTCATGTAAGCTAAATTAGAAAGGTTCATCACTAAGCCTTTACACACCTTGCATATGGATCTTTTTGGCCCTACTTCTTGTGCAAAGCATAAATCATGCTAGTTATTGCCTTGTCATTACTGATGATTGCACTAGGTTTTGTTGGGTATTCTTTATGTCTAAAAAGGATGAAACCACTGGCTTACTTCAAACTTTCATTAGGCAGATAGAAAACCAGCTTAATCATAAGGATAAGATTATTAGATCAGATTAATGGCACTGAGTTTAAGAATAGAATCATGCTTAAATTTTGTGGTAACAAAGAATAAAACAAGAGTATAGTAATGCTAGAACTCCACAACAAAATGGAGTTGCTGAAAGAATGAACAGGACCCTCATTGAGGCAGCTAGGACTATGCTCGCAGACTCACTCTTACCAACCACTTTTTGGGCTGAAGCAGTCAATACTGCTTGCTACATATTTAATAGGGTGAGAGTGACTAAACCTCAGAACAAAACTCCTTATGAGCTTTTATTTGGCCATAAACCAGTTATTAGTTACATAAGACCTTTTGGGTGCCATGTTACCATTCTAGATACTCTTAGTGTGCTTGGCAAGTTTGAAGGAAAATCTGATGAGGGGTTCTTAGTAGGATATTCACTAAATAGTAAAGCCTTTAGGGTATACAACTTAGTGACAAAAAGGGTAGAATAGAATCTCCATGTTGACTTTCTTGAGGAAAAACCTAATGTAAAAGGAATAGGTTATGGATGGATGTTTGATATTGATTATCTAACTGATTCTATGAATTATATTCCTGTTTCTATAGAGAATCAAGCTAACCCTCATGCAGGTTCCAAAGAAGTAACTAACAATACAGGTACTCAAGTTACTTCTGATGCAGATGCTTCTGAGCAAGAAGAAGAGACTGAGGAACTCATTGTTGTTCCCACAACAGTAGTCAAGCTTGATGCAACTTATGGAGGCACAAAGAAATCTTCTGCAACTTCAAAGAAGAAGGAGACTGTTACCAAGCCTCAAGCACAAGGGAAAGAGGCTTCTCCTACAAAAGCTTCAGCAAATATTCCATCTTTCAAAGATGAATTGAATGCATCGGCTGAAAAGCATCTTGGAAAGAAGGCTACCAGTACTTCCTCATTTAAGTCTGGTAGTAACTTAGTTAATTCTGCTGAGCCTGATCCTACTCCAACTGATGTTTTTGATAATTCTGAGATGCCAGAGCTTGAAATCTTTGACAAGCCAAGTGAAGGGATCTTTGATGAAGCTTCTTATGATGATGAAGGAGTAATTACTGATTTCAATAACTTACCCACAGAAGTGGATGTAAGTCAAGCTCCTACACTTAGGATTTAAAATATTCATCCACAAAGTCAAATACTTGGTGATCCTAAGTCAGCAGTTCAAACTAGAAGCAAAGTGCAAAAACAGTCAGAAGCTCATGCACTTTTCAGTTTTGTTAAGAAGCAGCAAAGGAACAATCACAAAGATCAACAACACTGTCTGTTTGCATGTTTCCTTTCTCAAAAGGAACCTACCAAGGTTTCTGAAGCATTAGAAGATGAAAGTTGGGTGGAAGCAATGCAGGAAGAGCTGTTGCAGTTTAAGTTGCAAAAGGTATGGGTTCTTGTAGATCTACCATATGGAGCAAAAGTAATTGGCACAAAGTGGGTCTTCAAAACAAGAAAGATGAAAGAGGAGTAGTAGTCAGAAGTACAGCAAGACTGGTCGCCCAAGGATACAGACAAGAGGAAGGGATAGACTATGATGAGGTTTTTGCACCTGTAGCTAGAATTGAAGCTATCAGGTTATTTTTGGCCTTTGCATCCTACATGGGATTCATAGTTTATCAAATGGATGTCAAGAGTGCTTTCCTGTATAGCACTATAGAAGAAGAAGTGTATGTTCACCAGCCTCCTGGTTTTGTTGATCCTGCTCATCCCAAGAAGGTTTACAAAGTAATCAAAGCTTTGTATGGATTACATCAAGCTCCCAAAGCTTGGTATGCTACACTCTCAAATTTTCTTGAGGAACATGGATACAAGAGGGGTGTCATTGACAAGACCTTGTTCATTAAAAGGAACAAGAAGGATATCATTCTAGTGCAAGTGTATGTAGATGATATCATCTTTGGATCCACAAAAAGGTCTTGGTGTGAAGAATTTGAGGCATTGATGAAAGGCAGATTTCAGATGAGTTCAATGGGTGAGCTCACATTCTTTCTTGGACTGCAAGTGAAACAAAAGGAAGATGGACTTTTCATTTTTCAAGACAAGTATGTTGTTGAGATGCTGAAAAAGTTTGATCTTGCAAGTGTGAAGACAGCAGTCACTCCAATGGAGAACAAGGTGCCATTAACAGAAGATGAGGATGTTGATGATGTGGATGTGCACCTAAACAGATCTATGATAGGTTCTCTTATGTATCTAACTGCCTCTAGGCCTGATATTATGTATGCAGTTTGTGCTTGTTCTCGTTTTCAGGTTACTCTCAAGACTTCACATCTTCATGCTGTGAAGAGAATCTTTAGATATCTAAAGCGCAAACCCAATTTGGGTCTTTGGTATCCTAGAGAGTCATCATTTGACCTGGAAGCCTATTCAGATAGTGACTATGCTGGAGCAAGTCTTGACAGGAAATCCACAACTGGAGGTTGTCAATTTCTTGGCAGAAGATTGATTTCATGGCAGTGCAAGAAGCAAACCATTGTGGCTACATCTACAACTGAAGCTGAGTATGTAGCTGCTGCAAATTATTGTGGACAAGTCTTGTAGATCCAAAATCAGATGCTGGATTATGGTTTGAATTTCATGAATACTATAATTCACATTGATAATGAAAGTACTATCTGTATAGTAAAGAACCCAGTGTATCACTCTAAGACCAAACACATAGAAATAAGGCATCACTTTATAAGAGATTGCTTTGAAAAGAAATTGATTAGGGTGGAAAAGATACACACATACTTTAATGTAGCTGATCTATTGACCAAAGCCTTTGATGGACCTAGGTTCAATTTCTAGTGGTTAATATTGGAATGGTAAACCCATAGCTACATTTAAGGGGAGGTTAAATGTATAGTTTGTATAATAGTACAAGTATTAAGTAGATTTAATTCTGGTAGAAGTTAAATCTGGTAGCTTTAGAGTTAATTCTAGCAGTGAGTAAATCTTAATTCTGGTTGCAACAGCATATGGTTGTATATTTTCTTGGTTTTAGACTAATTTTTCCAGGTAAAGCATGGATTGATGGTGATTGGAAGCTTTGCTAATGAGTTTTGTTTGTGTTTGTCTGGTGTTTTTGTTAAGTCTGGTGAGTCACCATTAATACTGGTTGACCAACGTTAAGTCTGGTAATGTTAAAACGTAATTAATTTTTTTACCGTTAGGTCTGGTCATACGCTTAATGATTTTTCCTGTTTCAATAGTACCGTTACCATTTTTTTGGCCCTAAGAGGTATATATGGAAAATATTTGATTCATTTTTCATCTTTATCGATTATTTACTTCCACTTTTATTATTTTTATTTTCGGCCAAGATTACTCTGTTTTTAAACAACCAGCATCCAACCCTAATACGACATTCAACCAGTACTTTCAAAATTCATTGCACATCCATGGCTCAACTCAAATACTGTGATAAGCACAACCAAATGGGTTTCTTGAAGAAACCAACCAAGAGCAAAGGCTTTGAACAGATAGTGGACTTCTTGAAAGGCACTCATATCAGGTATGCCTTAATTCACAATCCCACTATCTATGATTCCCTAATCAAACAGTTTTGGGAGACTGCTACTTCCGAAACTCTTGCTGATGGGACTCTAAAGTTAAGGGCAACTATTGATAACAATGAGTATTCAGTCACTGAAGCATCCATTAGAAGTAGTCTTCACTTGGATGATGCTTCAGGGGAAGTTATGTTGTCAAATAATATGATTTTAGAAGTTATGGGTAATATAGGATATCCTACTGATGGTACATTCACGTTTTGGAAAAGCCATTTTTCACCTCAGTGGAGATTTTTAATCCATCATTTGCTACACTGTCAAAGTTCTAAGAATGGGGGATGGGATCAATTTGGAAGTAATATTGCTTCTGCAATGGTCTGTCTTTCACTTGGTAAAACTTTTAACTTTTCCAAACTAATATTTGATGGCACGGTGGCAAATGTGAAAAGTAAACACAAGTTTTTGAGGTACCCTCGTTTTCTTTAAATGGTTTTGAATGTTGAAACTGAAAACAAATTGCCTTACTTGTGTGTGCCCTTCAAGGATAAAATTTTTAGTAACATGAAAAGGGGCTTTAAGGGGGCACATAAACTATTGTTAGCTGCTATGTTGCCTGTTGGTACTGACAATGCACATACATCATCATCTGGAAGTGAAGCACACTCTCAACCACATCATGCAGCTGAGGAGCCTGCAAATGCCCCTAGCTCACCTGAACAACAACCACCATCACCTACTCCCCCACCACCTTCACCTCAGCAAACCCAGGTTGAAACTCCAACTCATGAGGAGGAGTCAACTCCAATGTCTGTGGATGCTCTTTTACAGTTGGTTCCTCAATTGGTTCAAAGGATATCTGTGTTGGAAAAGGATCTTAAAGAGTCAAAACAAACCATGGGCAATGCTATAGTAACTTTGGTCAGAAAAGTAAAGAAGATGGAGAATGTTATGAAAGCAAAAGGGGTTGTCTTTAGTGATAAAGAGGGTGCTGCAGATGAAAATTCATCCAAACAGGGGAGGAATTTGGGTGAAGAAACAATCTTTCAGACTCCTGCTCAAGCAAAATCTTCTAGTGATACTGATATTAGTCCTGAGGGATTGGAAGCAGCAGAGATTTTAGCTAAAACTCTTAGTCAAAGTCAAAAGAAGAGAAGGCTAAGAAAGAAGTTGGTGACAGAAGTTAATTTTGGTGATGATCCAGTTAAGTCTGTCAGTGAGAAAGATAAGTCTGGTGATCAACTTAAGTCTGGTGATCAAGTTAGTTCTGGTGCTGGTACTCAAAGAGAAGGCAAGCAAGTACTTTAAGAAACTTCTCAGCCTAAGAAAACAAAGAGGCAAATCATAGAGGAACAAGCAAGTATGGCTGAAATTGAAAGAATTCAAGCTGAAGAAGAAGCTGAAGAGGCAAGGCTTGCTGATCTAAATAAAATGGATGAATCACTTGCAAAGAAGCTGCAAGAGGAGTTTAACAACGATCCAATCATGTCTATGATCAAGGATGATGCTGAATTAAAGGAAAAGCTGGAAGAACTGAAGGCGAATAAAAGTCTGACAACTGTGGAAAGAGCAAAACAGCTTGCAGATTTCATTAATGCCAGAAGAGAAACAGAAACTCTTGGAGATATGATGACGAATATTAAACAGACAAAAAAGAAGAAAAGTACTACCAAGAAACAATCAAAGCAGGAGAAGATGGCTTACGTGAAGTATTATTTAAAGAATATGGAACATTCTACTTTTAAAAGGATGAAAAGAAAGTCATATGAAGAGATTGAAGGTTTGTATCTCAAAGCTTATGAAAGAGATCCGAACTACAACCCTATTTATTATGAAGATTCAATTAGAAGAAGTTTTAAAAGGACAAAGGTAATGGATGTTGAAGAGGTACCTGATAGTTCAAAAGGTAAACTTGTAAAGGAAGAAGTAGAAATTAAGAAACCTATTTTGAGATGGACTAGAAGAAAAAAAAGTGGCTAAGAAGGGTAAGTCAGTCACTAAGGAGGATGTGCAAGAGGAAGAAGAACCTTCTTCTGATTCATTCACAATGGGTTCAATTCATGAAAGCTCAGCACAACCTGCCAAGATTGTCAAATGGCAGATCATTAAAACTGGTAAGAAAGGGGCTTATCAAATAATCAGGGAAGATAATACAGATGTTGTTTATGTTAATTTTCCAGGATTCTCTAATGATTTGAGTAGAGATGATCTCAAGGAGTTATATAAGCTGATGATGATCAAGTATGGAGATGTCAGACCAGAAGAAGAATTTGAAAGAGTTCTTTGGGGAGACTTGAAGACCATGTTTGATCCACCATCTAAGACTGATAAAATTTGGAAGCTGCCCTATCAACAAGAACGTGGTGAGATGGAGATACTTTGACAGTTGTCAAGTTCATTGTTTGACTCTGCAGACTGCACACATATATATGTTGACAGAGGTTGAGTATCCTCTACACCCCAGGGTATGCAAGAAGATGCTTAAGAAGAAGCTTTTGGGTGATAAGAAAGATGAGGTATATTATCAGCTATTGCAGTTAATTGAAATGCAGTCCCAAAAGGAAGCAGTTTGGGTTGTTTGAAAGAATTTTCTAAGCTGATAAGTGGGATTAATGGAGTTTCTCACTTAGTGAAGGTGCTTTGCACTAACACAAAAAATGGTTATCAGTCCACCATGTCTAATCCACATAAGGACTGGCTAATCCAAGAGCAAACGGCTCTGGTAAAGATACCTCAAATCCGTTTATGGCTGACAATTTACCAAAAATTGTATGATAATCAACTCACCATATCTATGATAGTAAAGAGTTGACTAGCCCACAAGAGTATGGCTTGTGGTAAAGGCTGTGGAAATCCATAACTGGTTATCAATTCACCAAGGTGATGACTGCATTCCACCAAAGAATTGGCTAGTCCAAAAGCAAACGGCTTTTGGTAAAGACAAATCAAATCTGTTGATAACTGATGATTTGCTAAAAATCATATGGTATTTCAACTTACCATGTTTCATGTACAAAGAGTTGAAATGGTTATCAATGTACCATGGTTTTACACCAAACATTGGCTACTCCAAAGGTAATGGCTAACTGGTAAAGAGACATCAAATCCATTGAATTTTTGATGATTCACCTCTCACAGGAGTTAACACACCTGGAAGTGATGAGAATAGTATGAAACTTTATGAATTGATGTACAAACAGTCAATGTTGCTGCAAGTATCAGATGGTGTAAAGATTGCTGATAAAAGATGCTGCACAGTTCAGATATGATGATTTAAAGAATTGTAGTTCAAAATAATTCCAAAGGTTAGAGTTCAACATCCTCAGGAAGCTTATTAAGAAAGAAACTTGAAGTTCATGGCGTATGAAGATCATGTTCGGGGAGGATTGTTGGGAATTATTGTAGAACAGACTTAAGTCTGTTGATGTATTCGTTAAGTCTGTTAGCTTAGTTAAGTCTGCCAGTACAAAGTTAAGTCTGGCAAACATAGTTAAGTCTGGTAGGTATTATTAGTTAAGTCTGTTTATGTTTAACAGAATAGTTTGTTAGCTATATGTTACGAAAGGATATATACGTATTAGTTATCTTATTAGAAGATATGTTTATCCTTTCACACGTTTTGTAACATTAGGGTTTCCTGCTACTATGATCGTTCATGGATGGTACTACGTGGTGTTCGTTGCTGTGGTGGTTAGTTATTCGACAAGTTCTTTCAAATGGTTAACATATGGGTTTCAGGGGAAGCTTAAGTGTTTAAATGATTAACCATTTATATGCTACATCGAGGTGAAGGTTTTCATGATTGCTCGTTGGTATTTTTACTGAAGATTTGCGATTTTTCTGTCTTGGGTTCATTTATAAAAGAAAGTGTTTTGGTGTTCATTCATGGAGGGCAATTCGAGACATTAGAAGACTAGATTGGAAGTAAGGTGCTGGTGCGTGGTTATGAAGATCAAAGATGCATACTTTTGTCCCCTAATTGATGATGACAAAAAGGGGAAGAATATTTTGAAGATTGCAGCTTGAAGATCCTTGATGATTTGCATGGTGTAAGGGGAAGTCGCATGTTTCATGACATATTAACTTCAGGGGAAGTTCATGCTTATTGGTTTTGTCATTATCAACTAGGGGAAGATTGTTGGGTCTAATAGTTGAGTTGATAAAGACAAAACATGTGAAACATGAAGGACTAAAGATGACAAAGGAAGAATTCTTCAACAAGATAAAGATTACAGAAGATTTTTTTATATTTATAGAATATATCCTTTGTAACCCTAATCCTCTATTATATAAAGAGGGTTAAAGGCATTCATTAAAGTGTGTGTATGTCAAGATGTAGTTGACTAAAAGGTGTAGGTTGTGTCTAGGCATCGAGTTCCTACAACGGATGCCTAGGTTTTGTGTATTGTTAGTGTTAGGAGATGATGGCGAAGAACCTTAGTGATAATAATAATATTCTTTATGTTATTCCGTTGTGCTTATTATTATCATTGTGCTTATTGTTTATCCTAGATCAAGGTCTAAACAACCTAGAGTCCAAAACGGTCTAAGAACTTATAGATGGTGGCGTGCATAAGTTCAATCAGGCTTCCACTTTACCCACTACATAGACCCTTCTGCGGGCTCCTCCATCGTTGCCACGATTTCCCTGCTGTATCGCAACTACTTGATTTCCTCCAATAACTTGGTTCCTTGGCTCACGGCACTCATTTTTATAGTGCCCCTTTTTCCCACACCCAAAACAAGTCACATTGGCTTTCAGGTTCTAATCCTGTGCTGTTGTGAGATTTCTTGACCTACAGCTCTGACCAAATGCCCAACCTTCTGACAGTTGCGGCATTTCAGGATGCACAGTCCACTATGGTGTAGTTTACAACAATTGCACAGCGGGTGCTTCCCGGCATAACCCTTTCTCTCAGCTGGTCTAGCTATATACCCTTTCTTCTCTGTCGGTACTACAGCATAGACCTTAGCAATATCTTGTTTCGTGTTTGGGTGATGGTTGCTATTGTTGCGGGAATGATCATCCCATTTACACTTGTTGGTCACAATTGTTTCAGTTGAGTCCTCGATTACTTGATCCATTAACTTCTTGGCTACTTCAATGGTTTCATGGAGGTCAACAGCCTTGTAAGTTGTAACATTACCCTTGATAGATTGGGGTAATCTGCTAATGTATCTCCCTAGTAGGCGGGTTTCAGTTTGGACCATATCGGGACATAACAAAGCAAGCTCCTGAAAACGTTGATTATACACAACCATATTGGTACCTTGTACCTTGAGGTTCCAAAATTCAACCTCTAACTTCTTCACCTCATTACGAGGGCAATATTTCTTGAGAACAATCTGTTTGAAGCTTTCCCATGACATTGCATAAGAAGTGTCATAGCCAGCTGATTTCAAGTAATTGTTCCACCAGGTTAAAGCTGCATCCAGAAAAGTAAACGATGTAAACTTAACCCTGTCATCTTCCAAACAACCACAAATTCGGAATACCATTTCCAATCTTTCGATCCATCGAACCAGAACAACTGCCCCTTCAGTACCTCCAAAACCTCCAGTCATTATCTTCCGAAAGTCTTGATAAGTACAGCCACGAGTGTTGTTGTTTGTCGGTCTCGAATTCCCAACATCAGTCGTCGAGTTGTTTGCTGCAGCCAGTGATGCTGCCACCTGTTCTTCTACTAGCTGATCAAGCATGGCTCGGTTCACAGGTGGAGCTGCTAAAGTAGCCCTAACTGGGCCTGGATTGGTTGGTTGTGCATGACCGGTTCTGTTTGTTCTTTTCAGAGGCATTTTGCTGTATTAGAAAGATAGCGACAATTGAGATTTTGAGAGTTTGTTATCGCACAAGTGTATAATCATAGGTAGAGCATATGAGTAAGATCAATCATAAGGAAGATGGTACAATGGAGTAATCAATCAAGCTTGTCATAGATTAGGATAGATTCGTGTTCACAAAAATTACAAGCTCAAATACATAAGAAAATAGTACAAGTTTCGAATACAGACTAAGAACTACAACTGCCACTAACTGAAGACTACTCAGTTTAGTGGGAATCCATCATAACTGCTAAAACTAGAATCCATCACATCCTAAGCGTAACTGCTCCAGCTCCTATGCCATCCATGCTACAATAGTCTCCAAATGTCCTACTGTAGTCTCTAACCATGAAATGCATCTCTTTGACGCCAACATCTCTCTACGGTCCTCCTGTTCGGACCTCATGACCCTAGCCATCACCGACTCTAACTCATGAATTCGGTGCCAGTTAGTCCACTCAACATCCCATGCCTTAGCCTGATCTCTCCATATGTCACCTAGTCTCTGACGTACCCCTGCAAGTTCCCTGCTAACTTGCTCGTCACGGCGCCCAAGTCTATCTAACTGATCAGAGTGAACATCCAATAGAATCCCCTGTGTCCCCAGCTGGATCAAGAATCTCGTGACATCATCCTCTTCCTCCTCCACCATAGGTAAGACAGCGGGTGGAGGGGAACCTAGCACTAAAGGGGATGGTGGCACAAACGATGGTGAGGATGGCTCATATGTGGGACTATCAACATGAAGTGGAGTACTATGAACACACCAATATCCTTCCATATCTCCCCATTGATTTTACAGGTAGCGGGGACATTCAGACCCTCCTCTCTAACTCGCAACATAGCAGCCCTCTGACCCAATCCCAAAGGTGTATCCCTGTCTCCTCCTGTCATCTAAGCAACTCTAGAACTCTGCCCTATCTCAAATGTACCCGACACCTCCTCCATAACCTCCTTCCTATGACGCGGTTCTGCTGGTATAGTCTGTTCGGGTGTAGGGTCTGCTATTGGCTCCTCTTCCGGATCCTCCTCTGGTTCTTCTTCTGGATCCTCCTCTGATTCTTCCTCGGGATCCTCGGCTATATAAGAGTCATTGGCTCTCCTGAGCCTCTGATGTGGTGGTGACTGATCAGGGGATGATGCGGGTGAGAGAGATAGTGGGGTAGTAGAGGTACCCATGTAAATAGCTCGGGTCCTCCTTTGGGGTAGGGATGGTAAGTCTGAGTACCGCATTCGATATCTTGGGACTCTCATGCGGGTGGTACGATGAACAGGATGAGTATGGACTTACGGGGTAGTAGTATCAGTAGTAGGGATAAGCTGTATGGGAGCATGATCGGTAGTAGATGTAGGTAGTACTGAGGTGAGTATAGGCTCAGTGAGATCGGGGTCTGGTGCATTAAAAGCCTGTAACACCTGCATATATGGGTCATCTGAGTCTGGTGAAATCGGAGGAATGTGATGTGAAGCCATAGTCTGTGACAAAAATGGTATATATGTGTAAGTATATCGAAAATATTGGTAATAAATAGTGTAAGTTACGTATGTATAAGTATACATATAATACTTATAGTACATGTAGCTGAGCAAAATCAACAGATAGTAATAAGCGGTTAAGACAAGTAATCAGCAAATAAACAGTAAGCAAGGCAGGCAGGCAAGTGGCGGTCATAGGGAATTGTTTTTGTAAAAAGCGGTTATAGTTTATGATTTATATGTACCTAGTTCTCTATAACCTAGGCTCTGATGCCAATCTGTAACACCCCCAAAATCTGGCATTACGGAAGCATTCGGGTCATGGGGTGCTACTAAATTGATAATCACAACAAAAGGTAACAAAGAACAGAATACATACTTTGTTTTAATTCATTCAATCAAGAAAATATTGTTTACCACATAGTTTGAGTTAATAAAGTGAGGCCCACAAATTTTGTTGTCCCATCCAAAAACAAGTCATAGTTTAAAAGCCACAGTAGTCTATGACCCTTGCCCTGCCACCACCTTGTCATATCAGTCAGCTTAAACACCGGAGAAAAACATTCTAAAAGTTAGCAAAAAGCTGGTGAGTTCATAGGTTTATCAATAAGTAGTAAATCCGTAGTTGGACCATGAATTTAGCATATGAACATTACAACCCTTGTAATTCCATATAGAAATATAGTCTATTACGTTAGCACTAAGTTCATGCAACCGAAGCTATAACAGCGTGCATGCTCTAGAAGCATGTTAAATATCAAGGCCCAACAAGTGTTTATCCCAGACACTTGTGGTTTTCGACATGGTATACGTTCGTTTGCCTATCCAGTCAACCCGAACGGGGACGTTACTCCCAATAGATCTATTTATAACATTCGCGCTTCCCAGCAGGAATTGACGGTTCATGAGTTGGGCATAGTGGGACATAACAGGGCTTAGGCTAATCCACGTAACAGCATAGACAACAGTTTGGTCTATAAAATAGTTTTGCATGTTTCTCACCCCAATAGTAAAACAAGTTTAAATAGTGTGGGGCTAAAAAACTCACCTTGGTAAATAGCAGTTAGATCACAAAATAGTTCAGACAGTGTTCAGCACCAACACGCGACCTAGATTAGTAAGGTTTGTTTTATTTCACAGTTCAAATTCAAGAACTTCAGGAGTTTTAAAGAGTTTATGTTGTTGTTGCTGGTGTGGCAGCATTTAAGTTGGAACAATGTTTTAACATTTGTAGGTATTGGCTCATGGGAAGTGTACAAGTGTACATTAGAAAAAGATCAAGACGAGTAAGCTTCCGGATTGACAGAAATCAGAAGGCTACGTACGGAAGACAATTGCTATCGCATGTCAAACATTGATGACATATGGAAACGTTGTCGTTAAGTGAGTGCATATATATATATATATACTTTACCAGGTGTGTGTACATGAGTAAGTGTGTGTATATGTATATACATACGTATCGTTTTTTGTATAGGAATGTTACATTTGAAAAGTTCTCATCATCATTAATGATAAGTTAATAATTCATGTATATGTGCTCTTGGGTAATAAGTAATCCTCGTGTTAACAAGATTGTAAAACTTGTGTTTTGAAAATAATCGTTTCATAATCTAACGACTTATATAAGTTTTGATAAAACATTTCGAGTTATATGCCAATAAAATAATGAACTAGTTTATACTTAGTGTTTCAACTTGTTTATATATATCGATAGACATGAAAATATGTTTTTCATTGTATGTGCTCAACAATCAAAATGATTTGTAAATTAAAGCGTTTGTTATAAAACTCACGTTGAGTTTCTAATTATTCCATGTGATATTACTATATATATATCAAGCTATTAAGTTTTTATGACTTTTAACGAAATAAAACACTAGTCGAGTTATTTAAAGTATAAGGTTGTAAATGAGTTTAACGACCACTCGAACGGTGACGATCACAACTCGTGTATTCGGGACGGGTTATTTCAAATTCGCTATAATATTTAAGTTTGTAACGAGTTGGGCTGTGGCCCACGCTTGACTCAAACGGACCGGATTTGCTCACCCCATTATGGGCTGTAATAGTAAAGGCCAGCGGCCTGTGTCTTTTTGGCCACATGGGCTTCGGCCCGATTTCACCACTTAGTATTCAAAGAGATTTTTGGCCGGGTGGACCAATATATTAGCCCACCTCAAATTTAAGGGAAACTTGGTCCACATACAATGATCCGAAAATCTAGTATGCAACTCATTTGAGAAAAACAGTTCATGTGTTTATTATTGTTTTCGGTTGAGCAGCCTTGTGTGGAAGAAGGTTCGAACCTCGAACCTGACCAAAGCATGATTTAAATGGGCGTTGGTCACATGTGTGCACTCCTTTGTGAGATGAGTGAAATGAGCACCCAGTGGGTGTTGTTAACGACCAATTGGTCAAGCCAAAACAAGGGAAAAGAGTGAGCCAACCGAGTTTCGAGATGAACTCCGCGACCATAACACATGGTCTCTCGGTTTGACATAACGACATTTAGACTAGGACCTTTTTCACGCGAGTTCGAGGGCACTTTGACCCATGGCTCAAGACCACAACCAACGGAGCATAACCTCCAACAAGGTTACGAACCATCTCAACCGGACTTATAATTACAAGCACTTGAGTTACACCCATGAGTTGTGTACAACACAACTCTAGTATTCGAGTACAAGGTTTACCCAATTCAAATCAAAAACACATATTTTGAGTATCATTTACACCTTATTCAAACCAAATGTCAAACACATTGAGAGCATGTTTCGACTAAGAATTCAACTGACCAAACCTTAATACTAGCATAACTTATTCGAGCCACATATGGACGCAACCCAACATGAACATAAACGCGGACAACACAAGACAAACGAGGTGTAATCGTAACACAATAACACCGATTCATACATGACTTATCCACAGTAATTTAAGCTTGACTCAACAGCAATTTCCTTTCTTATATCCTAGATTTAATTCAACCACTTCACTGCTTATGGTTCGACTAAGAGATTAACAAGGACAATCAAACACACCCCATTTAACGACAAGCACTTCCTGATTTTTGAGTCCAATATTGGTTCTTAATTTGAGTTCTAATAGTTCCCAGTTTTAAAGCCTTTTTAACCACACCACAACATAACATCATCGACATAGTCCTTAGACCATAAAATCCATATTAACGACAAGAAAATTTATATACGATTCGAGAAAGATAAAAATCACAACAAAATGAATTTCAATAACAAAGAGAGGAATTAACCTTACAAAGAAGGTTAAGAGTCGATTACAAGAGAAGAACAATAAGCCTAAATTTGATTTCCAAGCACTCCACACACCCCTGCTTCTTCTTGAGTCTTCGACTGAGATATACGATTTATGGTGAGATGGGATTGTGTGGTTGCTTCCACTAGAAATCGGTGGTTCATAAAGAGTAAATCATGGCAAGCCTTTGGCTCTCTTTTGATCTTCCAAAGATAAGATTCCACTACTTTTTGCTACCTTCCCCCTCCATTCCTCGATCTCCATACCGTTTGACTTATAGGGAGCGGGTTTGAGAATTGACAAAACCCTGGGGAGGTACGAAAAGCACTAGATGCCATGTATAGATGGCGATGGGAGATGGTGATGGTGATGTTCCTGGGTTTTATCACCAGGAAAAAAGTCAAACATAGGGTTGGACTGTTGTGGATGGGAAGATCGAAAAGAAAGAAGGAACAGATAAAGAAGATAAAGTATCACGTGGGTGGGTGGGTGAGTGTATTATAGGTTTTAATTGTATTGTGTATACCCCATGTTCTGTTGAGCTGAGGTAAAATCGTGGTACCTCGGTTTCATGTAAACGTGAAAAACATAAATCTGGAGCCGTTTTTATAAAACTGACATAAAATAAGTTTATTGACTCTGTTAACGAATTATAAAGTTTAACCATTACTAATGTGGTGTCGGTACACGTGTGGTGTCGGTTTTCAGGAAAAACAGGATAACCTCTCATTTTTGTTACGTTGGTGTCTGTAACCGTCAGAAAGTGATAAATCCACTTTTACTGATAAATTCAAATAGTTTTGGTGAGTTATTGTACGCTACTGCGTGCGGGTTTGCTTCCCGTAATAGTTATGTAAACATATAAATGTTTAGTCCAACAGTTGTGTAATAATAAATTAACATTTATTATTAAAATATTAGTGGGAAAATTACCATTTGTCACTGAAGGTGTCGGTAATATGCGGTACTTTTGAGTAATCAAATGGTTTATTAAACTTAACATTGCTCATTTTAGATCGACTATCTTCTTCCTGTTCCTGTTCTTCCTCACAGTTATGTACAACAACACGCATGATAGAGTCATCAAAGAGATGTTCTTCACTATACAACTTTGGATTTTCCTTGAGTGCTTTGTGTAGAAAATGTGGTTTGTCATCACCAATAGCAAAACCATAACCTTCGGGATTTTGCTTAAGAGTAAACTTTTGAATTGTTGTTACAGACTCACTAGTTTTATAAACAACTTTTTAAAACTCTTTTAATTTACATTCCAATTCTACGATTTTCTCAAGATAAGAATCAATCCGTTTCCTAGACACTTGTTTATGTTCAGAAAAACTAGCTTGACAAATTGACAACTCTATTTTTGTTTTTGAAATTTCAGAATTTAGGTGTTCAACGTGTTATTTCAAATCTAATTTGTCTTGTTTCATTTGAGAAATCAAGTTATTTTTGGAAATAGTTAATTCTTGTATTTGATGTTCTAAATCTTGTTATTTGACATAAGCCTTTTGGAATGCAACTTCAAAACTTTGTTCGCGTTTTTCTTTTGTTTCATAATTTGTAAGTTGTATTTTATAGCACTCAAGATCCCTAGTCAATAATGCAACTTTTGCTTTTGAGTTTCTATTGATCTCATTGCATTTAACAATCTGGGATTTTTGTGAGTCCAACTGAGTTTGGGTGGTCAATAGCAAGTTCATGAATTATGGATCTGGACCAAGCAAAATATCATTTTGTTCAAATTGATCATTGTTATCATCATGAATTGGATCATCAAATGTAACAACTGTGTTAATTTGATCATCATCAAATATAACCACTGTGTTCATTTGTTCATCTTCTTGAGGAGATAATAATGAAGCATTTTGAACAACTTGCTCCTCGGCTGATGCAGATGCAGATGGTGATACAATTTCATGTATTAGACATGTTGAATTAGGTACCTGAGACAGACCGTCAGTATCATATACTGGTCCTGTGTCACTCATGTGCAATTCCTATATGCTGGCCATAAGCATCACAGCTGCATTTGCTTCCAAGTCTTCCATATCATCATCAAAATATGCATTTGCCATGAAGTTGTTCTCTTTTTCAGTGAGAGTCCCCCCAGATTCATCCTTGAGAGCAAGAAGTAGTGCCTGCTTGTGATACTCACTGCCTCTTGTTCTAGGTTTGGGACATGCACTAGCCAAATGACCTTTCCCATTGCAGTTGTAACATCTAACCATTGTATTTCCAATCCTTTGATTCCCGGTTTCAACAATCTCAGCCCTTCTCTGTTGAGCACCAGCATTGTTCCTACTGCCACTTACTGCATTAAACCTTTTTCCAGTTCCTATATTTCCCATGTAACCTCCTGATCCATTCCTTCCAGAAGCACGATTCTGAATTTCAGCTCGACCATCTTGAACAACAGCTTGATTCCTTGTATTGGATGAAGTGCGAAGACGATTGTTGGATTTGTTGGAGAATTTGCTGAAAGCACGAGCAATTAATGCAAATCCTTCATTCAATGAGTTGAATGCATCATCTTCATCACTGTTTGTGTTGGTGTAGAGCATGGTATCCGTTTTGTCATATGGAACAAGTTGATTCTCAGTTGATTGCGGTGTCGATTCATATGGAATGAGTTGAGTTGATGAGGTTTGTTGAGGATAAGCAAATTGGTGTTGTTGTTGAACAAAAGCATGATTTGATTGTCGTGGTGGAGCAAAGTGAGATTGAGCCATCAGTGCCAATGAATTCGGAGTTGTAGAGGGTGAATAACTACCACGGACAGCTCGATCTTTGTCAACTTCTGACTGATGGTGCTTCAAATTGTCACACCCCCAAAAATGGTTTGCAGCGGAAGGTAGCGTCGCTGGGGTGCAACTCAATTGGTACCACAAAACAAGTACAAAGAACGGTTTTCACATCAATCATTTAGAATATATTTGAGAAGTCAAAAGTGTTAAATTTACATTATGAAAAGTGGTGCGGAAGTTGGCCCATAAAATAAGTTAAGCGGTCCCAAATGTTTTATCAAAGTCTTCTATGACCATGCCATGCCCTGCCAAAAGCCTCCAGTAGCGTGCTATTGCTTATACCTGAAAATACATGCTAAAAGTGTCAACACGAGGTTGGTGAGTTCATAGAGTTTAGTGTAAAATGAATTGCATTAGAATGAAGATTTCCCAGCAAAGGCATTGTAAATCCACTCAGTTCCAAGCCCCGGCCATACAAGACTCGCAACCTGTGTGTTTACAACCCACTGCTAACATATAGTATGATTAAGTCAAATGTGTATACGATATATGAACTCTTAATGTAAAGTTTAATAGCCTACTGAACCTCACGACAAGAATAAGCAAGAATGCTTCAAAGCTGGATTATATTCACCCAAGGCCATGAATCGCGGGCCAAGGGTGGGGGTGTCAACCCGATAGTACTATCAATACCTCTCCGTCGGCTCCATCCAAGAGTTAAACAGTGGTGAATGAAATAGCGTATAGAATAGTTTTCCACATTAAGTCACATATCGTAATAAAACTACACATCATGAGTAAGTGTATAAAAGCGTAGCATAGCATATGAGTAAAATCGTCTTGAGTAATAGCAAACAGTTTAAGCATGTATCTCCCCCAAAGAGTTTAAAACAAGTATTAAAGAGTAAAAGTGGGGCTATGAACTCACCTGGTATGATGATACAACAATGCGATGAATATGAGATGAACGGAACAACAAGGCGCGAACACTAGCCGCAACCTATCATGAATGAATATGTTCTACTTAGATGATGTAGTGAATGCTCATGCATATGTAACCTATACCACTCGTACTATGAAAATAATAGTTATCGTTGATATGTAATATCTTCCAAAACTTGGTAAAAATGTGTTCCACTTGTTACGTCAAAACTAGTCGTGTAATAATGTGTATAAAACGTTTGTGTTAGTCTCGGCGTTTTGAAAACCTTGGTATGTCTTATAATAGTCGCGTTAATAACCCTTTGATCGTACGTGTTCTAACGGGTAAGAGATACGGCTCTCCATGGTTATTACTTGAAAAATATAGTTTCTAGTACGTAATTATATTTCCATTAAAAGCTGTCAAAAACTAATAGTATTTATCGAAGTTTAAACGCGTGTATCTTGTTTGTTATTAGCTTGTTTTCGACGTTCTTTATATCCGTGGCTTCGTATTAACATATACTAACACATTTTCAGTAGCTCGGTTCATCTAGGTCGCGTTAAACGCCTCAGTTTGCCCGTCGAAAATCGTCCAACAGCACGCTATTTTCAGAAAAATTAGTTTTCGTCGTTAAACTTTGAAAAATCATATCTCCTTCGTTATAAGCTCGTTTTATCCCCGTTTTCGGCTACGGCTTCGTCTCGGAATGTATTTTCTAAATATTTGGCCAAAAATTAACCAACACTTACTGAGTTGGCCACGTTTTTAAAATGGAGACAGTAGGTATTTTAACACTTCAAAAACCACTTTCCTAGTTAGTAACTTGTCCAAAAACCTCACAAACAACAACCAATCATCCCATAGCCTACCATACACCTTCTTAGGGTGTCATGGGTTCCTAAACATCATCCATTAAGTTAATCTACCAAGGATTTACCTATAACCCATCTCTATGGCTCAAAAGTTAAATAAATGTAAATGGAGTGGTATAGCTTGCATATGCATGTAGATCTAGTATGGAAATCATATAATCATGAAGACAACTTGAAGAAATTATGAAAAAGAGTTTGACAACTTACTTTGAAAGATTAGGTGATTAGATGATGAGAAATCTTGTGATTCTTGAGTTTGTATTACAAAACCCTTAATAAGAATGATGAAATGAGCAACTTTGATACTTTGATCTTGGAAAATAATGGATCTTGATCCATGGTGTTTCTTGGTCGTGAGTCTCCAAGGAGAAAAGAGAGAAATGAGTTTTTGATCTTGAAAAATGAACTAGTGATTGTTTTAGTTGGTTTTCTTGCAAAATATCTAACCTTGAATGGCATAATTGTAATTAAAGGATCAAGTTGAAGTAACATGGGATGGGGGCTGCACATGGTGTGAAATGTGTGTAGGAAGCTTGGTAATATCTAGCTCACGGAGTCAGTTTTGGTTCCGTTAATCACTAAACGTAAATAGTTAAGTCGCGAAACGTAATTCCGGGTATCGTAAAAATATGAAACTTGAAATAATGACTAAACTTGTCAAAATACTCCATAAGAAAATGTGAAATGAATGGTAAGTTTCATCGGGTTGCTTAAACGCAGTTAAAACTGGAAACGCGGGTTTAAAACGCGTAATTCGCGTAAAACGCTGAACTGGAAAACGTAAACTTCCAAAATACCAAGTAAATGAATTTTATAATCTTTATGATGTTATAAGAGGTGTAAAAGCATGTCGGAACCTTCGTGGGGATTGTCGGACGTGTTAGTCACATTTATTGATCGCGCGTTAACGTTTTAATTAAATTTAATTATACGTAAAACGTCAATTGTAATAAAAGTGTTAATTTAATAACCCTACGAGTGGAATAGTATGAAAATGTCATTATGATGATATGTAGACTATTCCTAGTCCGTATGCAGTGTCCCTACTAATGACGCATGAATTCGCAGCTAAACCCATCCGGTTACGCGAATATGAATACCCGTAAACTACGTTTACGATGAAATGAATGAATGAACATGAATAGTAAGTTTTCTCCGGGAATGAATAGTGTCACATGAATAGTAAAATTTCCGAACGCTTCTCAAATTCTCAAACTGACTCCGAAAATGATGAATAGTGAAATGATGAATAGTGATCAGTGAATAGTAAATGATGAATAGTAACTGGTGAATAGTGAATCGTCGAGGTTCGGAAAAATGACCTAAAATTTCGGGTTGTGACAGTCTCCCTCCCTAAAAGGAACTTCGTCCCGAAGTTCAGCTCGTTCGTTCTGCGCACACACGTTCTCCTGGTCGGATTTGATGAGGCAAACTTTCCCATCCTCGAGCGTAGCCCTCAAAAGACCTTTCGGTAACCGATTTTTACTTAATCCCACAACTCATCAAACAAGAACTGTCATGGGATTAGGCTAAATCGGTTTAGGTTGTCGATTCAAATTTAATCTCACAACTCATCAAACAAGAACTGTCATGAGATTAAACTGAGTCGGCTGGGGTAACAACTTGGCTCTTAGCTTGATTTTCGCAACTCATCAAACAAGAACTGTCACTAGATCAAGCTAAGAAACAAGTTGTCAAAAATAATGGATTCAACATCCTGAAATGAGGTCTTTTGAAAGATTAGCTCGATTTTGGAATTACTTACATCAATCAAATCAATCTGGACATTATACTATTATAACTACTCTCAGTATTGCAAAATTCATCTCTGAGTCAGACATAGGTGGTCAGGCTATGTCTCACTATCCCGGGTCGAATATAGATGACCAGTCTATATTCCACCGAGGTTCAATAAATTTTGAAATACTCAGCTTAGTTATACTAATACTATGTCCTTCACATTTAAAGGACGTCTCAAAAGACTAAGGCAAGTGACCAAACTCGAGGTCGAATGATGAAACTACATAAGGAAAAGGTGTAACGCTATGACGTGTATGATATGTGAGCATGCTTATGTTATAGTAATCAATGAAAATAAGAAGGTGTATTTAATCTAATAATATGACACAAATCTCAGCAAATGTGTCAGCAAACAAACCACAAGTGGGGCATCAGCTTGGCAGGCAGGCACGTGGCGGTCATAGGGTTAAGTTTTCATGAAAGCAGCTATAGTCTAGGTTTTAAAATCACCCAGTTCTCTATAGCCAAGGCTTTGATACCAATCTGTCACACCCCCAAAAATGGTTTGCAGCGGAAGGTAGCGTCGCTGGGGTGCAACTCAATTGGTACCACAAAACAAGTACAAAGAACGGTTTTCACATCAATCATTTAGAATATATTTGAGAAGTCAAAAGTGTTAAATTTACATTATGAAAAGTGGTGCGGAAGTTGGCCCATAAAATAAGTTAAGCGGTCCCAAATGTTTTATCAAAGTCTTCTATGACCATGCCATGCCCTGCCAAAAGCCTCCAGTAGCGTGCTATTGCTTATACCTGAAAATACATGCTAAAAGTGTCAACACGAGGTTGGTGAGTTCATAGAGTTTAGTGTAAAATGAATTGCATTAGAATGAAGATTTCCCAGCAAAGGCATTGTAAATCCACTCAGTTCCAAGCCCCGGCCATACAAGACTCGCAACCTGTGTGTTTACAACCCACTGCTAACATATAGTATGATTAAGTCAAATGTGTATACGATATATGAACTCTTAATGTAAAGTTTAATAGCCTACTGAACCTCACGACAAGAATAAGCAAGAATGCTTCAAAGCTGGATTATATTCACCCAAGGCCATGAATCGCGGGCCAAGGGTGGGGGTGTCAACCCGATAGTACTATCAATACCTCTCCGTCGGCTCCATCCAGGAGTTAAACAGTGGTGAATGAATATAGCGTATAGAATAGTTTTCCACATTAAGTCACATATCGTAATAAAACTACACATCATGAGTAAGTGTATAAAAGCGTAGCATAGCATATGAGTAAAATCGTCTTGAGTAATAGCAAACAGTTTAAGCATGTATCTCCCCCAAAGAGTTTAAAACAAGTATTAAAGAGTAAAAGTGGGGCTATGAACTCACCTGGTATGATGATACAACAATGCGATGAATATGAGATGAACGGAACAACAAGGCGCGAACACTAGCCGCAACCTATCATGAATGAATATGTTCTACTTAGATGATGTAGTGAATGCTCATGCATATGTAACCTATACCACTCGTACTATGAAAATAATAGTTATCGTTGATATGTAATATCTTCCAAAACTTGGTAAAAATGTGTTCCACTTGTTACGTCAAAACTAGTCGTGTAATAATGTGTATAAAACGTTTGTGTTAGTCTCGGCGTTTTGAAAACCTTGGTATGTCTTATAATAGTCGCGTTAATAACCCTTTGATCGTACGTGTTCTAACGGGTAAGAGATACGGCTCTCCATGGTTATTACTTGAAAAATATAGTTTCTAGTACGTAATTATATTTCCATTAAAAGCTGTCAAAAACTAATAGTATTTATCGAAGTTTAAACGCGTGTATCTTGTTTGTTATTAGCTTGTTTTCGACGTTCTTTATATCCGTGGCTTCGTATTAACATATACTAACACATTTTCAGTAGCTCGGTTCATCTAGGTCGCGTTAAACGCCTCAGTTTGCCCGTCGAAAATCGTCCAACAGCACGCTATTTTCAGAAAAATTAGTTTTCGTCGTTAAACTTTGAAAAATCATATCTCCTTCGTTATAAGCTCGTTTTTATCCCCGTTTTCGGCTACGGCTTCGTCTCGGAATGTATTTTCTAAATATTTGGCCAAAAATTAACCAACACTTACTGAGTTGGCCACGTTTTTAAAATGGAGACAGTAGGTATTTTAACACTTCAAAAACCACTTTCCTAGTTAGTAACTTGTCCAAAAACCTCACAAACAACAACCAATCATCCCATAGCCTACCATACACCTTCTTAGGGTGTCATGGGTTCCTAAACATCATCCATTAAGTTAATCTACCAAGGATTTACCTATAACCCATCTCTATGGCTCAAAAGTTAAATAAATGTAAATGGAGTGGTATAGCTTGCATATGCATGTAGATCTAGTATGGAAATCATATAATCATGAAGACAACTTGAAGAAATTATGAAAAAGAGTTTGACAACTTACTTTGAAAGATTAGGTGATTAGATGATGAGAAATCTTGTGATTCTTGAGTTTGTATTACAAAACCCTTAATAAGAATGATGAAATGAGCAACTTTGATACTTTGATCTTGGAAAAATAATGGATCTTGATCCATGGTGTTTCTTGGTCGTGAGTCTCCAAGGAGAAAAGAGGGAAATGAGTTTTTGATCTTGAAAAATGAACTAGTGATTGTTTTAGTTGGTTTTCTTGCAAAATATCTAACCTTGAATGGCATAATTGTAATTAAAGGATCAAGTTGAAGTAACATGGGATGGGGGCTGCACATGGTGTGAAATGTGTGTAGGAAGCTTGGTAATATCTAGCTCACGGAGTCAGTTTTGGTTCCGTTAATCACTAAACGTAAATAGTTAAGTCGCGAAACGTAATTCCGGGTATCGTAAAAATATGAAACTTGAAATAATGACTAAACTTGTCAAAATACTCCATAAGAAAATGTGAAATGAATGGTAAGTTTCATCGGGTTGCTTAAACGCAGTTAAAACTGGAAACGCGGGTTTAAAACGCGTAATTCGCGTAAAACGCTGAACTGGAAAACGTAAACTTCCAAAATACCAAGTAAATGAATTTTATAATCTTTATGATGTTATAAGAGGTGTAAAAGCATGTCGGAACCTTCGTGGGGATTGTCGGACGTGTTAGTCACATTTATTGATCGCGCGTTAACGTTTTAATTAAATTTAATTATACGTAAAACGTCAATTGTAATAAAAGTGTTAATTTAATAACCCTACGAGTGGAATAGTATGAAAATGTCATTATGATGATATGTAGACTATTCCTAGTCCGTATGCAGTGTCCCTACTAATGACGCATGAATTCGCAGCTAAACCCATCCGGTTACGCGAATATGAATACCCGTAAACTACGTTTACGATGAAATGAATGAATGAACATGAATAGTAAGTTTTCTCCGGGAATGAATAGTGTCACATGAATAGTAAAATTTCCGAACGCTTCTCAAATTCTCAAACTGACTCCGAAAATGATGAATAGTGAAATGATGAATAGTGATCAGTGAATAGTAAATGATGAATAGTAACTGGTGAATAGTGAATCGTCGAGGTTCGGAAAAATGACCTAAAATTTCGGGTTGTGACAGTCTCCCTCCCTAAAAGGAACTTCGTCCCGAAGTTCAGCTCGTTCGTTCTGCGCACACACGTTCTCCTGGTCGGATTTGATGAGGCAAACTTTCCCATCCTCGAGCGTAGCCCTCAAAAGACCTTTCGGTAACCGATTTTTACTTAATCCCACAACTCATCAAACAAGAACTGTCATGGGATTAGGCTAAATCGGTTTAGGTTGTCGATTCAAATTTAATCTCACAACTCATCAAACAAGAACTATCATGAGATTAAACTGAGTCGGCTGGGGTAACAACTTGGCTCTTAGCTTGATTTTCGCAACTCATCAAACAAGAACTGTCACTAGATCAAGCTAAGAAACAAGTTTTCAAAAATAATGGATTCAACATCCTGAAATGAGGTCTTTTGAAAGATTAGCTCGATTTTGGAATTACTTACATCAATCAAATCAATCTGGACATTATACTATTATAACTACTCTCAGTATTGCAAAATTCATCTCTGAGTCAGACATAGGTGGTCAGGCTATGTCTCACTATCCCGGGTCGAATATAGATGACCAGTCTATATTCCACCGAGGTTCAATAAATTTTGAAATACTCAGCTTAGTTATACTAATACTATGTCCTTCACATTTAAAGGACGTCTCAAAAGACTAAGGCAAGTGACCAAACTCGAGGTCGAATGATGAAACTACATAAGGAAAAGGTGTAACGCTATGACGTGTATGATATGTGAGCATGCTTATGTTATAGTAATCAATGAAAATAAGAAGGTGTATTTAATCTAATAATATGACACAAATCTCAGCAAATGTGTCAGCAAACAAACCACAAGTGGGGCATCAGCTTGGCAGGCAGGCACGTGGCGGTCATAGGGTTAAGTTTTCATGAAAGCAGCTATAGTCTAGGTTTTAAAATCACCCAGTTCTCTATAGCCAAGGCTTTGATACCAATCTGTCACACCCCCAAAAATGGTTTGCAGCGGAAGGTAGCGTCGCTGGGGTGCAACTCAATTGGTACCACAAAACAAGTACAAAGAACGGTTTTCACATCAATCATTTAGAATATATTTGAGAAGTCAAAAGTGTTAAATTTACATTATGAAAAGTGGTGCGGAAGTTGGCCCATAAAATAAGTTAAGCGGTCCCAAATGTTTTATCAAAGTCTTCTATGACCATGCCATGCCCTGCCAAAAGCCTCCAGTAGCGTGCTATTGCTTATACCTGAAAATACATGCTAAAAGTGTCAACACGAGGTTGGTGAGTTCATAGAGTTTAGTGTAAAATGAATTGCATTAGAATGAAGATTTCCCAGCAAAGGCATTGTAAATCCACTCAGTTCCAAGCCCCGGCCATACAAGACTCGCAACCTGTGTGTTTACAACCCACTGCTAACATATAGTATGATTAAGTCAAATGTGTATACGATATATGAACTCTTAATGTAAAGTTTAATAGCCTACTGAACCTCACGACAAGAATAAGCAAGAATGCTTCAAAGCTGGATTATATTCACCCAAGGCCATGAATCGCGGGCCAAGGGTGGGGGTGTCAACCCGATAGTACTATCAATACCTCTCCGTCGGCTCCATCCAGGAGTTAAACAGTGGTGAATGAATATAGCGTATATAATAGTTTTCCACATTAAGTCACATATCGTAATAAAACTACACATCATGAGTAAGTGTATAAAAGCGTAGCATAGCATATGAGTAAAATCGTCTTGAGTAATAGCAAACAGTTTAAGCATGTATCTCCCCCAAAGAGTTTAAAACAAGTATTAAAGAGTAAAAGTGGGGCTATGAACTCACCTGGTATGATGATACAACAATGCGATGAATATGAGATGAACGGAACAACAAGGCGCGAACACTAGCCGCAACCTATCATGAATGAATATGTTCTACTTAGATGATGTAGTGAATGCTCATGCATATGTAACCTATACCACTCGTACTATGAAAATAATAGTTATCGTTGATATGTAATATCTTCCAAAACTTGGTAAAAATGTGTTCCACTTGTTACGTCAAAACTAGTCGTGTAATAATGTGTATAAAACGTTTGTGTTAGTCTCGGCGTTTTGAAAACCTTGGTATGTCTTATAATAGTCGCGTTAATAACCCTTTGATCGTACGTGTTCTAACGGGTAAGAGATACGGCTCTCCATGGTTATTACTTGAAAAATATAGTTTCTAGTACGTAATTATATTTCCATTAAAAGCTGTCAAAAACTAATAGTATTTATCGAAGTTTAAACGCGTGTATCTTGTTTGTTATTAGCTTGTTTTCGACGTTCTTTATATCCGTGGCTTCGTATTAACATATACTAACACATTTTCAGTAGCTCGGTTCATCTAGGTCGCGTTAAACGCCTCAGTTTGCCCGTCGAAAATCGTCCAACAGCACGCTATTTTCAGAAAAATTAGTTTTCGTCGTTAAACTTTGAAAAATCATATCTCCTTCGTTATAAGCTCGTTTTTATCCCCGTTTTCGGCTACGGCTTCGTCTCGGAATGTATTTTCTAAATATTTGGCCAAAAATTAACCAACACTTACTGAGTTGGCCACGTTTTTAAAATGGAGACAGTAGGTATTTTAACACTTCAAAAACCACTTTCCTAGTTAGTAACTTGTCCAAAAACCTCACAAACAACAACCAATCATCCCATAGCCTACCATACACCTTCTTAGGGTGTCATGGGTTCCTAAACATCATCCATTAAGTTAATCTACCAAGGATTTACCTATAACCCATCTCTATGGCTCAAAAGTTAAATAAATGTAAATGGAGTGGTATAGCTTGCATATGCATGTAGATCTAGTATGGAAATCATATAATCATGAAGACAACTTGAAGAAATTATGAAAAAGAGTTTGACAACTTACTTTGAAAGATTAGGTGATTAGATGATGAGAAATCTTGTGATTCTTGAGTTTGTATTACAAAACCCTTAATAAGAATGATGAAATGAGCAACTTTGATACTTTGATCTTGGAAAAATAATGGATCTTGATCCATGGTGTTTCTTGGTCGTGAGTCTCCAAGGAGAAAAGAGAGAAATGAGTTTTTGATCTTGAAAAATGAACTAGTGATTGTTTTAGTTGGTTTTCTTGCAAAATATCTAACCTTGAATGGCATAATTGTAATTAAAGGATCAAGTTGAAGTAACATGGGATGGGGGCTGCACATGGTGTGAAATGTGTGTAGGAAGCTTGGTAATATCTAGCTCACGGAGTCAGTTTTGGTTCCGTTAATCACTAAACGTAAATAGTTAAGTCGCGAAACGTAATTCCGGGTATCGTAAAAATATGAAACTTGAAATAATGACTAAACTTGTCAAAATACTCCATAAGAAAATGTGAAATGAATGGTAAGTTTCATCGGGTTGCTTAAACGCAGTTAAAACTGGAAACGCGGGTTTAAAACGCGTAATTCGCGTAAAACGCTGAACTGGAAAACGTAAACTTCCAAAATACCAAGTAAATGAATTTTATAATCTTTATGATGTTATAAGAGGTGTAAAAGCATGTCGGAACCTTCGTGGGGATTGTCGGACGTGTTAGTCACATTTATTGATCGCGCGTTAACGTTTTAATTAAATTTAATTATACGTAAAACGTCAATTGTAATAAAAGTGTTAATTTAATAACCCTACGAGTGGAATAGTATGAAAATGTCATTATGATGATATGTAGACTATTCCTAGTCCGTATGCAGTGTCCCTACTAATGACGCATGAATTCGCAGCTAAACCCATCCGGTTACGCGAATATGAATACCCGTAAACTACGTTTACGATGAAATGAATGAATGAACATGAATAGTAAGTTTTCTCCGGGAATGAATAGTGTCACGTGAATAGTAAAATTTCTGAACGCTTCTCAAATTCTCAAACTGACTCCGAAAATGATGAATAGTGAAATGATGAATAGTGATCGGTGAATAGTAAATGATGAATAGTAACTGGTGAATAGTGAATCGTCGAGGTTCGGAAAAATGACCTAAAATTTCGGGTTGTGACACAAATAGTAATACAACAACCAATAAGATGCGTTGTGTAGATTTTTTGCTTGACAAACAAAGGTGACATATTTCTGCCAATCTGGACCAAGAAAACTAAGGAACTTTGTGTTGACTGCAATCCTGGGTAAAACAATGTTGTGTCTGTCCAAGTCATTTATGATGTTGGTGAACCGATGGTAATAAGACTCTAGTGATTCTCCTGCTTTAATTATGAAAATTGTGTATTCGAGATAGAGTTTTGATTTCATATCTTCTTGGTTCAGTTCAGTGCCTTCCATGAGGAGATGAACGTGTTCCCACATGCCCTTAGCAGTTTTTTAAGCATCAATACTTCTGAAGATTAGATTAGGAATTCCCTGAAGAATGTAGGACATTGCAAGTTCATTGGCTTCACGATGAAGTATTTGTTCTGCTGTAAGCTGAGCATCAGGAATAGGGGTCACAGTTGCTTCTCTTGGAGGAATAGCATTTGGATCTCCAGGAACCGTTGTAGTTGGCATTTGAAATGGTCCTTCAATGATAGCTTTTTTCATGTATTTGCCATGTGGTTTCTTGATTTCTATGAACCGTAAGAATCGACTTGCCCATTGAACATAGTTACCCGGAGTGAGCATAGGGGGTGTGTCTAATGATCCAGCCTCATGTCTTGATTGTTGACTACTTATGGCTTCACACATCTGATCAAACCAGTGTGGTTGTTTTGCTGGAAGTGGGTAGGACTGCATTGGTTGTTGTTGATATGGTTGTTGTTGAGGGAATTGTTGTTGCGAAAAAAATTGATGTTGTTGCATAAAGAGTTGTTGTTGAGGATATTGCGGTTGTGGAGGATACTGTTGTTGCTGATGATACTGCTGTTGTTGATTTTAAAAGTAGTTGTAGTTCAGTGGTTGAGACATTATGTAGAAGTAACTTATGGATGATGGATCTTTTAGGATAAAGAAGGTTGTTGTTGTAGTTTAGATTTCTAAGTAGAAGATATGAAGAAAAAATCCTTAGTCGAAGAATTAAGTCCTTACTCGAAGAATTTAGTTTCAGTTCTTACTCAAAGAATTCAGTACTTACTCGAAGTTCCTTACTCGAAAAGTGGTTATTCGAAGATTCAATTCCTTACTCGAAGATTAAAGAATGAAGAAGTATATGTCCCCTTACTCGAAGAAATTAAATCCTTATAAATTCTGATTTTCTAACTCGGAAAGTATAAACAGAACTTTGTTACTCGAAGAAATTACCCTTACTCGAAGAAACCTTACTCGAAGAATCCTTACTCGAAGAATAAAATTTCACCAAGTATATAATCCCTTAGTAGAAGGATTATAAATGAAGAAGTTCTGATTTTCTAACTCGGAAAATATAAACAGAACTTAAGAGTAAACGTTACTCGAAGAAACTTGCTCGAAGAAATCTTCTAACTCGAAGACTTGCTTGATAAAAACACTTCTAACTCGAAGTTTTGCTCGAAGAACCAAATCTTACTCGAAAGCTAAGTTGAAGAATTACTTCTAACTCGAAG
This sequence comes from Artemisia tridentata subsp. tridentata, assembly GCA_021014915.2. Classification (NCBI taxonomy): domain Eukaryota; kingdom Viridiplantae; phylum Streptophyta; class Magnoliopsida; order Asterales; family Asteraceae; genus Artemisia; species Artemisia tridentata. Next base: position 327,480,614 of record CP139509.1, read on the forward strand.
ATCTTCAACTCACTTACTCGAAGAACTTAAGTTTACTCGAAGGATTAAGTTGAAGAAAGCCTTCTAACTCGAAGAACTTCAACTGTTACTCGAAGAAAAACCTTCTAACTCGAAGGACAGCAGGTAAAAATCTTCAAATTTTCTACCAAATCTAATCTAAAACAACCTAATCTACCCCTTGGCGATTGATACCACTTGTTAGGTCACAAATCTAATCACACAAGTTATAGATCTAGAGAGAGAAAGTTAGAGAGAGAGAGGATGTAACATGCATAAGAATAATGAACTTTGTAATAACATGAACCAACACCCTCTCCCATCAAGGGAGGGGGTATCTATAGTTTTTACACATGAAAGCGGCGTTGCCCTAATTGTAAGAATAAATAAAAGGCCACGGCCCATGGGACTTCTACATAGGCCGAACCTTAATAACAAACATAAAGGCCTAAATAATAAAGCAACCTATTACTTAAACTATGACCGATACTTGATAATATGAAATGTGTTACCAACAAATAGATCACTACGATTGTTTTACTGATGAATGTCTTGATTCCATTCACCTTGGTCGGGCACATCAGCCGTCCGAATCTCGTTGAGGGACAGTTATCAATACTACGGATAAAATCCAAGTAAAGACCCACGTCTTAAAGACTCGATTCGTGAAAGGAATCTCCGTGGCGGGATTTCCAACACTTACAGGCTCAGACGTCGAGAGTATTAATAGCATAGTGTGAAAACACATCTCTAATCCTTACAAAGGTTGTTCTTGAGTTGGATACCCTCAAGAAGGCTTACAAAGAAATACTGAAGTATACCAACAATTCAGGTGAGCCGCTGAAGTATGTCGAAATATCACTCCATGATTGTAGACCATTCGAAGAAAACAACCATCATGATAGATAAGGCAAGATCCGTAGATCTCATAAAAGACTCTTATACAGCTTGTGTCCTTTTTGGCGAACACAGGTGTATGTTATGGAATTGTATCCTAAGAGATCTTTTATTGAATCTCATGGCTCTAGACTCGATTACATGCATTTTGTTTTAGTAGTCAGGGGCATGGAGCAGAGTGCCACCTTTTCAATACCAACACATCTCGGAGTGAGAGGCCGATAGATTATGCAAGGTTCTCCGTGAGAAATGAAAAAAATAACTTTTAAGAGATACTTGAGTGGCTAGGTGGGGTTGTGCAGCGTGTCACTGGGTCCATGACGTCTTGTATTCAATACTAGTATCATCTTTGTGATAACCGATAGCAGATGTATTAACCTGGTTTCTTCCCTGAGTTTTTTGGAGGGCTATTTCTTTTCACCCTTTTCACAAACTTTTCTTTTTAATTCTTCAACCCCTTCTTTCTCCTTTGATCACTTTACTCCTTTTTTCAATCATACCTAAGGACTTCTAATTCTAATATATTGGAATTGTCCTTGGGTAGATCCCTTCGGCTCTGGCAGATCATAGGACATAAACCTAACCATAATTACCTTATTACTCCATGATTATCCTAGGTTCATTAATCACATGCCATAAAATCTTTTGTGAAAATCTCTCAAAGTGTTTATAATTATAAAACATATTTTGTTAACACTCCGAGAGTTTTGCATTATCTGAAATACTCCCCCTTCACATGTGCTCATAAGTTTTAAGATAGATTTACACATGTTGGGTAGCGTTTACACTTTTGAATTGATCGATTTTTAGTGAACATGACCGATTCGAGACACGCTTACATCACTAGTTAGACTAGCTTGAAATTATTACCCGTCCTGGTCAAGTTCAAAGAAAGTCTCTCGAGACGGTACACTCTACTTAGACAAGACCTATTCGAGACACGCTTACATCACTGGTTAGACTAGCTTGAAATTATTACCCGTCCAGGACAAGTCTTTTCGATTAGTGACAATTAAGCTTCGTCAATTCATTGGTTATATCTGAGTCGAGCTCTTTTGAGATTCAACTGCGATCTTTAATCATTTTTTGATCACATTTTAATCACGTCTTTTCCCCCTCAAAAATAGCATATCCGTGATATTTTTTATATCAACCGATAAATAGAAAAGCTTTTGGAGAGATAGACGGATTTGTTTTGCATCAAATTGGAACATTTTGATAATGATTTTTATACTCCCCCTTAAAGAAAGCATTTTTTTTTATTATTATTAAACATAAAGTTTAAAATAGATTAAGGGTTTGTAGGGAGTTATCTTGAGCACATAATAATTTTGAAAGATTTTGAAAAAATCTTTTGAAAAATCTTGAAAAGTGCTCATGACTTCTTTTAGAAAAACGAGTTGTGTAAAATGTACACAAGTCTTTTTGTAAAAACGAGTTTTTGTTTGAAATCTTTTCGTTTGTTTATACTCGAACTTTTTGAAAATGATTTCATCTTTGAAAGTACGAGTCCTGATCTGAAATAATCAGAAGTTGTCATTTAAGTCCGGGTTTCGTACTGAAGTATACGAAAGCCATAGTGAAGAAGATTTTGAGAAACGACATGCTTTAGAAAATATTTTAGTAAACTCTCGCTCAAGCATCTGTACATGTCCGTATCATTGTTGAACCGTATCATTGTTGAATGACATTTCTAGATACGTACAGAATATCAATTATACGAGAGACATGTGGTGAGAAGAATATTTTTGGATTTTTCGTTTTATATTGTTTTTGTATTTTTGAAAATTTTCTAATTTTGTTTTTTGTTTTTGTTGGTTTTTCAAATTTTGTATTTTGTTTTTCAAAAATATTTACAGCGAAGCTTTTTGAAAGATATTTCAAGAAGATTCGAGAAGACGTTCTAGCTCTTCAGGAGTTAGGCTTCGCATGCCAATTCGTCGAACTAAATTGTCAAACCTATCTTTTCGAAGGGCTTTAGTAAATAGATCAGCGAGTTGGTAATTTTTCTTCACGAAAAATAATTCAACAATACCCACTTCTACGTGTTCTTTGATGAAGTGATAACGGACTCTTATATGCTTGGTCTTCGAGTGTTGTATTGGATTGCACGAGATGGCTATGGTACTTTTTGAATCACAATACAAATGTATTCTGTCAAAAGTAAAGCCATAATTTGTGAGTTGTGTCCTCATACAGAGAACTTGGGTACAACACGCAGATAGAGACACATACTCGGCTTTTGTGGTTGATAATACAATACAATATTATTTTCTTGATGACCAGCCTATTAGCTTTTCACCCAAAAATTATGCTCCACCTGATGTACTTTTTGCTGTAACTTGACAACCTGCGTGATCGGCATCTAAAAATGCTATTAGTTTAAACTCGGAATCCTTTAGATACCAAAGCCCCATGTTAATGGTTCTTCGTAGGTACCGAAATATCCGCTTAACCTCTTGGAGGTGAAGTTCGGTAGGCCTTTCCTGAAACCGTGTTGATAAGCAAACATCAAAATGAATATCCGGTCGAATAGCAGTAAGGTACATGAGAGAACCAATCATGCTCTGATATTTTTTCGGATCGATGGGTTTCCCAAATAAATCAGCACCGATTTTTGGTGAAGTGACCATTGGTGTACCAACATAATCACAATCTTCCATACCATGTTTTTTTTTCAAAATCTCAATTGTATATTTAGATTGGTTTATGAAGATACCATGAGGGGATTGGTGTATTTGTAAACCAAGAAAAAATTTTAGTTCCCCCATCATGGACATTTCAAATTTGCTTTTCATGAGATTTTCAAAATGTTTTGAATGATTCGGATTAGTTGACCCAAAGATAATGTCATCCACGTAAATCTGAACAATCAAAATGTCATCTTTGTATTTTCTAGTAAACAAGGTAGGATCAATAGTTCCTTTGGTGAAATTGTTTTTGATCAGGAAAGATGATAGTTCGTCATACCACGCTCTTGGAGCTTGTTTTAAACCATAAATGGCTTTCTTTAGCTTGTAGACGTAGTCTAGATGTTCCGTGTCAATGAATCCTTCTGGCTGACTCACATACACTTCTTCCTTAAGAGTTCCATTCAAGAATGCAGTCTTGATGTCCATCTGATATACAGTGATGTTCTTGTGAGCTGCATAGGCTAAGAAAATCCTGACTGCTTCAAGTCTTGCTACTGGCGCAAATGATTCTTCAAAATCTATCCCTTCTTCCTGTCTGAATCCTTTAGCCACTAGACGAGCTTTGTTGCGAATTACAGTCATTTCTTCATCCTTTTTGTTCTTTCATAACCATTTGAGATCAATGATAAGTTTGTCCAGTGGTCTTGGAACAAGTTCCCAACTATCATGTAAACGGTATTGAAGAATTTCTTCCTGCATCACTTCTATCCATGCGTTTTCTGTCATTGCCTCCCGAATGTTCTTTGGTTCTTTTAGGCTTATTGAGCAAATTTAAATGCACATTTCGGGGTCTGTGGCAAGTTGTCTTCGTCTGAACTGGTCTTGAAGGTTCACCAATAAATTGTTCTATTGGATGGTCTTTAGTCCATTGGAGTGTAGAAGGGTACCTTGGGTTTAACGTATGTGTGTTGGATGGTTCTTGTAACTGTGAGGATGATTCAGCAGAGTCCGTTGCAAACGGGTTTTCAAACACTTCTTCTTCTTCTAACACTGCATCGTTTTGGTTCTATGTTGGTTCTTCTTGAAATGTTGTGCTTTGGTTTTGCTCATCAATTCTTGGTAGACCAATTTCAATAACTGGAGATGTTGGAGTTGATGTAGATGAGGTTGAGGGAGTTGGTGCGTCAGCTTCGATTGTGGTAGATGCATCTTGTGGTGGTGGTGGTTGATGGTTTTGAACGGGTGCAGCGGAATGATGTTGTGATGCATTTATCGAAGGTCCACCATAGCATATATCAAACATTAACTCGAAGAAGTTTTCCAGTTATTGTTCTGAAGGTTTTTCAGTGGTTGTTGATTGAGCTCCTTGAGGTACGAGTCCTGAACTAATGTGTCCAGAAGTCTGCTGGTTTGGTGCGGGTCCTAATCTATTTTGATTGGAAGCCATTGGGTTAAGCGCGGGTTCTAGAGCGAGTCTCTCAGAAGCCATTTGTGAAACCTCATCAAACTTCACATTCATCATCTCCATTATCCTTTGTGTTCTTCTATTATACACCCGGAATGCCCTCGAGTTTTCCGAGTATCCAATGAAGATTCCAATATCACCCTTAGCTTTCAGCTTCCCTAGATCTTCTCTGTCATTCGTTGGATAGCACAAAGCGCCAAACACGTGAAGGTAAGAGATATCAGGTTTCCGGTTGTTCACTAGCTCATATGGTGTTTTATTGAATCTTGGGTGGATTAGCGAACGGTTCTGAGTGAAACAAGCAGTGGCAACAACATCAGCCCATAAGAATAACGGTGCACTAGAATAAATCAGCATTGTGCGAGCAGCTTCTACAAGAGTTCGATTTCTTCTTTCAACTACCCCATTTTGCTGTGGAGTTCGAAAAACGGATGTCTGATGTGTGTTTCCAACATCTTCAAAATAAATTCTTAACTCCTGATTTGTGAATTCTGTGCCATTTTATGTTCTTACAATTCTTACAGTAGCTTGTAGAAGAACTTGAATACGCTTCAGAAAGGTGATGATGATGCCTAGTGCTTTGTCTTTTGATCTCAGAAACTTAACCCATGTATATCTTGAATAGTCATCGACGATAACAAGAATATACTTCTTTCCATTAATGCTTTCAACTCTCATTGGGCCACATAAGTCCATGTGCAACATGTGTAACTTAGCTTCTGAACTGGGTATGGTTTTGGGATTATATGATGCCTTTTTGCTTTTTCCAAGTTCACAAGATGGACAAAGGTGTTCCTTGGTGTACTTGAACTTAGGGAGTCCGGTGACGATGTTGTCTTTGGCTAATTTGTTGATGTTGTCGAAATTGAGATGGGATAATCTTCTATGCCACAGCCAGGACTTAGTTCCAAATGCTCTTGTCATAAGAAAAATTGGTGATGAAGAGGCCATTTGGTTAATGTCAATAGCATACAAGTTGGTGCCGCGATTCCCAGTTAAGAGGTCATCGCCTTCCAAATTTCAAATGAAGCATGTATTCCTCTTAAATCCAACCTCTAAATCAGCATCACAAAACAGCCCAACTGAAAACACATTGTGTCCCAACCCTTCGACGTAGTAAACTCGAGTGCTCAAATAATTTCCAAATTGAAGATCTCCATAACCCAGAATAGCTGCTACATGATCATTTCCAAAGCGTACAGTTCCCATGAATTTCTAGACAAAATTGATCAGCAGCTTCTGATTCCCGGTCATGTGCTTGGAGCAACCCGAGTCGATGATCCAACGACATATTTTGATAACCTGTGAAGCACAGAAGAGTTTGTTTTTGAAAACCGTTTGGATTTTGGTTCCTTTTGCTTAGAGGAAAATTCATCACTACACTCATAGAATTTTTGTTCTGGTGGAGGGGTAATGGCTTCCCAAAATCCATTTTTGTTTCTGAACACTCTACCAATTGGTTTCCACTTAAGGCAATTACTAGTCATCATGTCACTAGTAGGTGACCTAGATCGTGTAACTAGTTTTCCTACTGTTTTAGCGCTGGTTCCATTTGGAACACTCTTCATATCAGGTTTAACATACACATTATTAGAAACATAATCATCATGAACATCATTAAATAAGCATTTCTTACACATTAAACAAAGAGAGTCATTACATGCATTAGAAACAGTACGTTTGACATTACATTCAGATGAAATATGTCTCTTATTACAAAGCGTTAAATTCATAGGGTGTTCTTCTACTTCTTCAACTTTATTCATGCATCTACTCTTAGAGACAGGCGAGACTCTATTGTTCCTTTTATTACTCCTAGGCTATAGTCTGCTGCTCCTAGAGGTGATTTCTAATCCTGTAGAAGGTAAGGCACACGCATTAGGATTCACATTGTTGTTCTTAGAAGTTGTTTTAGCTTTCCTAGACTCTTTAGGATTATCTGTTACGCTCTTGTCGTTTGTCCCATGTGTTTTAGATGTGGAGGCAGACACAATAGTAGGACTAATCCTATAAAGGCCAGGTGCTATCACTTTTGGTTTTTCGACAACCGCTTTTCCTTTATCAACAATTGTTTCTTTTTGTTTCGGTAAGAGTTGTGGAGTGACTGGTTTTGTCAAATCATTTTTCTCATCGACTTTTGGAACAAATTGAGAAATCGACATTTTTGGTTTAACAACCGGTTTTGAAGTATTTGGTTTGTCCGAAGTTGATGGTTTTGCAAACTTACTATCCACACCCTTCCCTTTTTGATTTTCCAGATGAGCCCTCAAAAGATCATTTTGCTCTTTCATGTTTTTGAAGGCACGCTCATACGACAGTTTGTCATACTTGCATTCTTTGCTTTTTCAATCAATTTGTTTAAAATATGACGGGTTTTCTTTTTCAAGTTTTATAAGAGCATTTTCATATTTTGAAACAATTGTGGAGGTCTCAGCTCGCATTCTTTCATCGTCTTGAACAGAATATGTATGTAAAATGATGGGCATAATATCAGTAGACAGAACTGCTTCAAAGAGAGAATCATTTAAATTTTCCAAAACATTGATTTTTCCAATAGATTCATTAGCTTTCTTTATCAGGGATTTGTGAACCTTGACAAAGTCAACTGTTTCAGTTAAAAATACTTGTTCAAAATGAATTACTCGAGCATTAATGTTATTAATTTGAAGATCAAATTCACTTTCAAGAATCTTTTTCAGCTGCAAATGAACCGTTGAATTCCAGTTGTTCTCAGTTAGTCTCATTTTAGATTTTAAAGTCGTTTGAAGTTGCCCAAGTCTGGTTTTAATATCATCAAGAAATCATCTGGCAGCATTTGTGTTAAAAGTGTTGTTTGAGGACATCTGTTCCATGTTTGAAAGAGATTTTGAAACAACTAATGGTTTAGAAACTTGTTTTGAGATGCATGGTTTTTTGGAAAACTCATATGTTTGTTTTTGTGGAACAAAAGTAATTCCATAAAGTTTGTTTAGTTTGTTGTAATCTAGTGGTTTTATTTCTGGGTTCTTTTGTTTCATTTTTGATCTACTCTCTTCAACAAGTTCTATCGATTCCACATAATCATGAACAATAGGAGAATCATGCTGAGTAAACAAAACATTTCCATTATACAAAGTATTATGTTCTTTCTGAGCTTTCTTGAGATTGCAAGGAGTTTTGTTACCTAGTGTAGCAACCTGTAAAATTCCCCAGTCATTTGTAAATGTTAATCAAGAAGTAATCTATCAATCTAGTTTATCTAACCATTTTTACAAGCAAAATTTGAAATTTTGTTTATTATATTACAATGAATCAAGAACGTTGTTACGTGATTCACAATACTTTGGAACGAGCTCACACACATACCACGACAATCCAATTCACGAATAAAAACCAAATGGATCCTTATTATTTATTTCTCATCCCAACAAACTAAACCAAGCCCACTACTATTTAAGCCCATATTTCATTTTTGTTTTATTTCTAACTAAGCCAACCTCCATTCACTTGGCCCTGATTTCTTGATTTTTCGACACACAAGTCATGCCACATTTTATATGGTTCGATTCCCCATACTTCAAGGAATCAAGGATGACAAAACATATAGTTTGAATACAACAACACCCAAACCAAAGTTCAAATTTCCTTAAACCCTAAGAGTCTAAATGAAAGAACACAAGCCTTCCACCTCTTCCCTCCTCTAGAAGATGGCTACTTTTATGGTCATTAAAGAAACCACATCATTTCCCTCTCCATGACCTACACGGCCAAACCCTCTCCTCACAATTTTCATCACACATGGCACCAATAGGAATCTAACACAACAACATCTTAACCTGAAAACCCTAACTTTCCTTCATATAAATAGCAGTCCCAAGTAAGTATACTAACTCTTTTAATTCAAGTTTATTTTACTTCATATATACTTAAAAACATCAGTTAATAAACACTAAAATGAAACAAGATCAAAAACATTAGTTTTCATTCCTTTTCTTTGTTTCTGTTCGATCAGTAAAACCCACACACCCAAACTATTCGAATTATGGTAACAATAAATCAAAGATTTATAAAACATGTTAAAATATATGTAATATTATCATAACATGCATGAAAACTTAGTTAAAAACGTTTAAAAACATTAAAACCCAATCGGGTTTGTTTTTCTGTTTTATATCGAGCAGAAAACAGCTTCATACGCCCAACTTTCAACCTAAATATCGACAACCTAGAGAACACTATAAACTCTGATTTTTAGTATGTTTAAAGTTCACCTGGCCAGGTAAATATAGGAAAAAGAATCATGAAATATGGTTAATTTTTCATTAAGTTATCGAGTCTTAAAGTTTACTCTAGATCGCTAAATATAGAAACAAAGTCCCAGTTATTTAATTTCAATTGCATTCGAACAAGCCTACTTTAGACCCAGTTTTCGACCACTAAACAATCTCTAAAAATTCTGTCTTTTTGGCACATCAAAGTTTACCCAGCTGAGTTATTTTAGGAGAAAGAATTGTCTAAAATGATCGATCGACCAAAAAGTTATTGAGTCTCAAAGTTTGCTCGATCGCTAGCCTCAAAACCCATTTCCAGATTTTATTAAAACTCGTTTTCACTCACTCGACTTTAGAGATATTTTTCAAGTATCAAACGACTTTCATAAATTACGAAACTTGGCATAATTAAAGATGACCCAGCTAGTTTTTCATAGGAACTGAGAACACGTAAAACGATTTATTATTCATTAAGTTATTCGGTCTCAAAACTCTAGCGTTATCACTATTTTCATGCATATTATTTTTAGTTAATAAGAGTTGGTATGGGCTGATTTTGTAATTATCTCATAGTTAATTTAATCAAAGATCATTTTTGCCAACAATAAATAAAAAGGGTAGAAAGTGTCATTTTCAAAACTCCAGGGTAGAAACTGTCATTTAACCAAAGTTCAGGGGTAAAAGTTGTAATTTTATAAAAGATCAATGGTATAAAATGTTAATACATGAAACTTTAAGGGCAAAAACATAATATTTTATAAAAGTTAATATTATCATTATTGTTATTTTTATTTTCCAGTTTAATAATAAACGTAATACGTTTATAACAATAACCAACAAACGAACAAGAATTATTTAATGAACGAACAAACGAACAGAAACATAAAATGAACCACAAGATAAAATCCAACTTTTGAAGAAACTTCATGTTGTCTCAAATATTAACATTTAATCAACAACCAAAAACATTACGAAACAAACATTGGAAACATATATATATATATATATATATATATATATATATATATATATATATATATATATATATATATATATATATATATATATATATATATATATAATATATCGGAAACAATTACTGAAACTTGACATAACCAACCCAGGTTGCGAGCCGGAGACGTTTATCAACTCTAGTTAATTTTGTTTTCCATCCAGATTGTCCAGGTGAGTTCATAGTCCCATTTTTCTTTATATGTTTTCTAAACTTGTGGGGAGATACATGCTATTAAACCGAACACAAGTATTTTCTGTATGCTTTCTTGATTGTTATTGCCTAAGTTAACTATTGCCTATTTATTTTAAAAGTCCCTAGTATCATGCACCATTAATCACTTTCGGGTGAGCGCGAATATAATGAATAGATCTATTGGCAGTTGACGACCCATTTGTGTTGCTGGATAAGTAGCCAAATGCATTATATTTGAATTTAATAAAGAGTTTCAGGCAGACTCCTACTCGGGGCAAGGTTACCTACATTTAATTATGGGGTAATTTACATAACCTGTTAACGTTTTGCGTGTCATGAGGCTTAGTGCAATATACCGAACTGTGATATTCCTGATTTACTTAAACTTAGCTTGTGTTCAAAACTAATTATTACTTTAAACACTATGGATTCACTCAACCTTTGTGTTGACTTTTTAAGCATGTTTATCTCAGGTAACTGGAAGTACGCTTTGGCACGGAGTGGCATGGACTTTATTCTTATAAAAAGAGTGTCTATTTCGTTATCATTCAACTAATAATGTAACTTTTATAACATATTTTGAAACCTCCCGCTGGGACCTCTATATGTAACTCTGATTTAAATAAATGAATGATAACAATTTATTTAAAACGTCTATTTTCGAGTCGTTTTCTATTATCATGACTGTAAACCATGAAGTAACACCCCAACCTATATTTCCGCTGCGAATATCAAAAACGGGGGTGTTACAGATTGGTATCAGAGCTAATGGTTATAGAGAACCAAATGTTTTCAAACATTGGACTATAACCGTTTTTCACAAAAACTTAACCAAAAGTCCTCCGTGCCACAACGCCACTAAAACGTTACTTATATATATATGTTTATTTCTAATTATTTAGTTACATAGTAAGATGTTTATAATTACCGGGTGGTTACAGAATCCTGGTTTCCCCTACCCATTCTATTCCTCTTATGTCGGACTCGGATATTGAAAAATATCACGACAGTACCGGACATCATGATAGTACCTACATCCTCGTCACCACTATCACGTCCACTTTCCTACATATATACCATCAGTTCCTACATCTTTACCTCCACCTTCACTATCATCTATAAATTTCTATTTCCCCATCTGTCCCATTCGAACTTAGTGAAGAAGCTAGGACCATATTCGCTCAATATCATGCTTTACCCCGATTACCTATTCCCGACTTCCCTATTCCACCGCGAGTCATTGAGGTGAGTGAAAGCTCGCAGCCAGCACAGGATTGACATCCGACTATTTCCACCCTGTTGACGCGACTAGAACGGCAAGAAGAGCATATCGAAACTGCTTAGGTCATCCCGACAAGCTGCCTCTAGAATGCATCGAGGGTATAAAATATAGAGTTGAAGATTCAGAAGCAGAGGATGGACGAGAATCGTGAGAAGTCAGAGAACCGTCATGAGCAGCTGAGACGAGAAATACCTATGACGAACTGAAGATGTTAGAAGAGGAGAAATGAAGAAGAAAAATGAAGAACTGACGACAGCTCAGACGAAGACCACTATTTTGGAGAAAATAGTGGGAGATATGCAAGATAGATATTAAGAGTATATATATATCCTCGTCAGCATGATCGTCAAACTGAAAAGTTGACTCGAAAGAGTTTCTGGTAGCCACTAAAATCAGATTTATATCTACCAGCTTTTGTACAATATCTTGGCCATGAGATATGTAGCATAAATATGACGCTTGTACTAATTTTGTTATATATAACAAATTAGCAAGTTATTTATGACTATATGTGGTCTTGATTTTGTTATATTTTGCTGTGTACGGTATCGGTTGATGTGGACCAGTGATGATCATCTTACATACACGTATAATAGTATTTGGACATGTTATGACCTTATGATTTTCATAAGTTTTACCTTCATAATCTAACATGTACAAAATATAAACGTATTTTTTATTGTGGTGTTAATAGAAATATGCCTCGCACTTCCCCCGAACCAACCATGTCCCAAGCTGCTATCCGAAAGCTTGTTGCAGACAGTGTTGCTGCAGCACTAGAGAGTCAAGCAGCAGAATTTGTTCGTACTGGAAGCACTAGCCGACCCAATGGAGAGAACGAGACTGTTACAGCTCGCAAGTGCACCTACAAAGACTTCATAAACTGTAGACCAACTTTCTTTAATGGAACAAAAGGAGCTACTGAATTAGCTCGTTGGTTTGAGCGTACAGAAGTAGTCTTTGTAAGGAGCGGATGTACCGATGACTGCAAAGTTGTTTTTGCTACGGGGACTTTATTGGATGACGCCCTGTCTTGGTGGACTTCGACTACCCAGACTATGGGTGTTGAAGCAGCTCACCAACTGACTTGGGAAGATCTCAAAAAGAAGATGTTGAAGAAATACTGCCCCCGCACTGAGATAAAGAAACTGGAAGATGAGTTTCACCAACTGGTTATGAAAGGAAAAGATCTTAAGGTCTACAATAGAAGGTTTCAGGAGCTTGCTCTCCTATGTCCAACTATTGTGCCTGATCTGGAGAAAATGTTGGAGAAATATACGGAAGGGTTACCTCGAAGTATCGAGGGAAACGTTATTGCATCCAAGCCGCAATCATTGGAAGAGGCGATTACCATAGCTCAACAGCTAATGAATCATGAGATCAAGCGAAGTTCCATTCAAGGAAATGATGATCACAAGCGAAAGCTTGATGATAGAAGGATCACCCATCACCACAACAACTACCAGCACGACCGTAACAATCACCACTACCAACAGAATCGTCGGCAAGAGACTGCCAGAGATTATGCCGTCACACCTGCTGAGAAGAATGGTTATATCGGAACAAAACCATTTTGCAATCGATGCTCGTTGCACCACTACGGTCCGTGCACCATTAGGTGTGCAAAGTGTCTGAAAGTTGGACATCAGACCAAAGACTGTAAAGCAACAGGAGCAAATCCACAGCCAGTAGCCATAACTTGCTACGGATGTGGTGAGAAGGGGCATTACAAGAGCCGGTGCCCGAAACCGAAAGCTGACCAGAATAATGGTGCCAGTGGAAGAGCGTATGTGCTAGGAGATGGGAACGCACAGCCAAATCAAGACTAGTGCAGGAGAATGAGAACTCGTTAAGATCCCGACAATGTCAAGGAATGACATCCCTATTTAAACAAAAGAGAAATTCCTGATATAGCTAAATAAATCGTATCGTAAAACTTTCTAAGCCTATTTCCTATTGTATTCTACCTTAGTTACGATGGACGTAACCTAAGTGTAACAACTATCCTTCTACCGTATGAAATCTTTACCTTGTAATATTTCCGTAATAATCATAAACTACGTTTCTACTCCATTTGCCCTGTTCGTAGTCACACACTGTCATCTCACTAGAAATTTGATTAATATTAGTTTTGTCAATCCTGTAAGATTTCCACTCGAACCCTAAGATTCATTTTAAGGATATCCCATTAGAACCCTAGAAATTCCTGACTTATCACATTAGTATGAACAATAATTTTCTTATTCTTGTGAAAAATAAAGATGTTGTCATTTTACAAAAACAAAACGTTGAACACCATCTAAAACTTTTGAAGAAATATAAGTATCACCATAACTGGACCAAATATCACATCATTCAGACCTTAGTTATGCATAGCCTGGCCAACTATGTATAATTTAGGAAGAATCATGTCATAAATGGAACAGTTATCTTTTCAAAATTTCTAATAACAATTTTCATTCAAAAACAAAATTTTAAGACAAAACGAATTGTTCATGCTAATTCCATTTGACCAACCACAATAGATGTCTACAATTACTACCCATTACCCCTAAGACAAGAAAATCAAATAAAGACAAGATACCCAAACCTTTTCCCTCACTCCTCGACCAACATAGACTGAATCTCGGGATGAGATTCCCGTCAACCGGGGGATACTGTAACCACTGGTAAAAATATGACTTTACAAAACCTATACTTATCCTTTTTCCACGTAGAAATTTTTTTTTTATTTATTTATTATCTGATTTCAATTCTTGACTTATGTGACATAAATTATATTCCTGATAAATGTGCTCGCTCGCAACCCAACCTTAACTGAATTAATGTTTATCTATATAAATATCTTTGACCTAAAACTTGATGAGATTCCATTTACCACTTTACGTTATTTCGTTAATGTACGTTTAAAACTGAACGTTTCTTATTTAATAAGAGTTCTTACGAAACCCTAAACTGCCATAGCAACATATAAAAATAACGAAACCCTAGAAATACTAAAGTAAAATTTATCTAATTAATGTACAAGTCACTAAAGCATAGAAACCCTAATTCCATAATAACTCCCGGTAAAACCCTAATTTCAGGTAATTATGATTTTATGTACAAAACTTACAAAACATAATTTATTTATATAAGATTCTTACAAAATATAAATATAAAAGTCATTTAAAGTCAATGTACAAGTCTTTTATACATAAAAACTATATATTTATAAAAACCTTATTAAAACCCTAATTATAATTATTTTTTTTTTTTATTAAAACCCTAATTATAATTATTTAAAAGCACAAATTACAAGTTTTTCATACAAGAACCTTAAAAATTAATTTTTCCTAAACCCATTAAATATTAGTACAACTCCCTAAACCTAAGGTACCACCCTCTAATGCATAAAAACTTAAAAACCTATTTAATTCCCTTAAAACTCTAATAAAAATTTATATAAATTATATAAACTAAGAAAATATTAAAATTATATTTTTCTTATTTTCTAAACCCTAGTACAACCTTATTAAGCCTAAAGTACAACATCCCAATGCACAAAATTATTTTCTTTTAAATATATGTAGTTCGATACATATAAACATAATTCATAAAACCCTAAAATTTATTTCTAAACAATCCTTAAGCCCTAGGAACCTTAACTAACCCTCAAACCCTAGAGTACTATAACCTAAAGCCTAGAGTACAAATCCCTTAAGCACCATACGAACCAAATCCTTCCAAATCCTATAACTTAGTTTGAATACAACAACACCCAAACCAAAGTTCAAATTTCCTTAAACCCTAAGAGTCTAAATGAAAGAACACAAGCCTTCCACCTCTTCCCTCCTCTAGAAGATGGCTACTTGTATGGTCATTAAAGAAACCACATCATTTCCCTCTCCATGACCTACACGGCCAAACCCTCTCCTCACAATTGTCATCACACATGGCACCAATAGGAATCTAACACAACAACATCTTAACCTGAAAACCCTAACTTTCCTTCTTATAAATAGCAGCCTAACCTTTCACCCTTATTTCTACAAAAAATTCGATCAACCTTATTCCCATATCATTCAACACATACCAAACAACTTCCATCCCTACTCCTACCTGGTCACAGCCCCAAAATATACCCTTAGTAGAACCCTAGAAGGCTTAGAAGTAAGGAAGTAATCGGTGATCAAGTTATAGACCCACTCTAATCCTAAAACCCTAAGTCGACCAAAGTCCGAAGTAAGTATACTAACTCTTTTAATTCAAGTTTATTTTACTTCATATATACTTAAAAACATCAGTTAATAAATACTAAAATGAAA